>VXAV01004675.1:126345-175345 GCA_013399715.1 Alectura lathami
GTAGTCTTAACTTTTTTCTTTCCATGTGTCCAATACTCAAACAAAGAATGTAAGAACTGGGCAAATACATCAAGCACAGTTCCATTCCCTGTGTGTGTGTGTCTGATGCTGTTCAGAATTTCCCATAGAATCTTCTTGGCTTTCAGCTGCTGGTCCAGAAGAGAGTGGGTCAACTGTAGATCAATGATACATCTGTGCTGGGTGTCACTGGCCTTATGTGCTACACACCGCAGTAATGTGGGCTCTCCTAGCCTCCAGTGGCTTTCCTACACTGAAAGCAGTGTCTGTGGCTTTCAGTAGACTTGATTAACTCTTCAGTCATATTTTAAAGTTGTATCAATATCCAGTACCGGTATCCATTCTACCTTGTGGTCGAGTTGCACAGTTCAGGGATGTTAAAGTTGAAGAAATGCCTATTGTGGATTTTAGCCCTGCTGTCTGCTAGTTTGATTTCATTCTGCTGAGCTCTTGTTTTGGAAGAGACAGTGAACAGTCACAATGGCAGTCGGAGCTTTTTTCAGTGTCTGTTATACTTCCCCCTCAGCCGTATCTTTGTCATGCTCATTGGTTGTAATCTGTTTAGCTATTCTGGTGCAGTTATTCAGTGGTACAGTGATATTTTGATTCCTCTTATGCAACAATTTCAGCCTTTTGTTTGTTTGTTTTGACCATTACTATGGACTGAGCTTTTTCCATGTAGCTGTCAGTTATGACCACAGAATGTTTCCTAAATGGTCATTGTGGATGTTAAATTTGTTTTTCATATGCATTCTTTTACATCTTCCTGCAATGAGTGTTTTCTGCTGGTTTTGTTTTGCAATCACTCAGTATCACGATGGCCTTCTGCAGCTCTTGGCAATTTGCTCTCATCTTTTCTACCCTGGGTAATTTTATACTTCCAGCAATCTGTCCTGTTAATCCTTACTTCTCTTTTGTTTTCCTTGTGAATACCTTAAGCTCTGTAAGTAATGTATTTGCACATTTCTGTAACTGGAACATCATCTTATGATGAATGTAGTTTCAGTTTGCAACAGACTTCATTTTTTTTCTTGCCCATATCTCTAGTAGATCTTCCTTCCAGGCACAGGGCACACAGGCAAAATCCTTCCAAGAAGCTGCCCTGGTGGAGAGTATGTATAACATTGCCTTCTTTTTCCTTTTTTTTTTTCTTTTTTTTTTTTTTTTTTTTTTTTTTTTTTTGTTTTTTTGTTTTTGAGCAGCACTAACTATTCTGAAGAGAATTGTATCATTGCAACTATATTATTGACGTGGATGAAGCAGAATATTTGATTTAATCCTGAGGCACTTTTACTTTTGTTTTTGTGTTATTTCATAGGTTAATTTTTTTCCAATGGTATCATAGGATTTAAAATAAGCACAGAGGCTTTTCTGAAGCTAGGGAACAGCACAGGTAGCCAAACATCTGAGACTTATTTCAGTGTTTTTGTGAGAACTGGAGAATAATCACTGATAGAACCTGTAACTCTACTTGTGACCGCACTGTGTTTTTTTAGAGCCTGACCACAGGGAATTAGTGGAACACTTCTTCGGTCATATCTTATGCTTCTCTGTGTGAGAATGTGGTTCCTCTTTTGGTTAATTGTATAAAAATGGTTATGTTTATATTTTGTTTTTTAAAATGGTTGTGAAATATTTATTATTTATTTATTTTTCTAGCTAATTTGGAGAAGTTTGAGATACCAGTAAAAATTCGTCTGAGCCCTGACCCTTGGACCCCTGAGACTGGCCTCGTGACAGATGCGTTCAAACTGAAACGCAAGGAGCTTACGGCGTACTATCAAGCGGACATTGATCGAATGTATGGGAAAAATGTAAAATAATTATTTTTCTGCACCACTTTGCTATGGTGAGCTTGGATCAAATAGGAAATACTTGAATTGCCTGTCTCAGCTCTTGAGATTGAACACCAAACCACCATTCCTCATTTGCAGCGTAAACTGTTATTTCTGATAATACCACCCTGATGACTGGCAAGTTTAGTAAAATGTTACGGCAGCAAACTTGTGTCTGTCTCCCTTTTTTTTTTCCAGTTTTCTCTGCTACCTTGTCAGTCTGTGGATTTTCCTGACTATTTCTGGGAAACCATGGTTCTGAAGCCTCAAGTTTTTAAACATTTATAAATCCTGTATGATGTTTGATTTGTATCTTTAACGTTTGGATGTATATAGAGAGAACTTGGCTGTACAAGAAATGGTAATACTGGGGGCCTTTTTTACCTGATTATTTAAAGATAAGAAGGTATTCATATTGTGACATTATGTAAATTACATATGCTTATAATGAGATCACTGTTGAGCAGAGGACCAGGGTATTTGCTGCTGTGCTGTTTTTCTGTGTAAATCTGAGGCGGAAAACATTTGACGTTATAGCTTGTGTAACACACCTTTAATATGTGCCTAAGGATTACTTCTATTTTTTCTGAAAATGAAAAGATGGTCATGGCACAGCTCTGTATAAAGGCCAGTAGTCTTATAGGTGTTAGTTAAATCTTATTTAATTCAAAAGATGCTATTAACACAGCAGAAGTTACACCTAGGAATAATCTCTCAAATACAGAAACTCTCTCTTGAAGTAGCTCATGACCATTCCATACAGTGGTTGAATTGCATAGAGTTGATAATGCTCAGAATTAATTTCAATGAACACTTTGTAAGTTTGACAGTGTCTCTTTAGCAGAGGGACTGTAACAAAACCTGTTCTGTTTTCTTGTTAGATGTGGGCAACACACTGGGTTTGCTATTCTGTTTGTACAAGTATGATAAGAACCCTGTTCTGTCCTAGCTGCAACCCAAATCTTACTGGGGGGGATTTTTAAAGTCATAATGACAGTTATGTTCTCAGTTCACACAGTGCCTAGCTGCCCTTTGTGCCATTAAAAATCTCCCTTTAAATTTCGTGTTCTTCAACTTTTTTTTTTCCTTTTAAAAAACAGATATTTGAAGTATTTGTCAGCCAGAGTCATATTTATATTACTTGTTTAATCATTACACTTAAATTCTTACTCTGGAAAGGCGTCTCATTTTCTGTTTTACTATAGATATGTGAATATTGTTTGAAGAGTTAAAGGAGATCTTTTCTTCTTAAGTGAGAACATTTAGATTTGTTTCAGATGTGAATTTTATTTTCAGAATATTTCTAGAACAACTGTTTTAATCAGGGTTACATGAGAATGTGAAAAGGCATACATCAGTCAACTTTGTGATGAAGCAGATATTAAAATGGCTTTAATTTGGAGGTAATTCCTGTGTGTATCAGACTTCCAGTGCTAAAAATCAAGGTCTTGATGCTCAGCCCTGTACTGTGGTAGCATACGGCAATTGTGAACAGCAGAAGCTTTGTTTGGGGGAGGGAATTCCTGCTGCTAGCATTTGTGGATCTTTGATGTGGCAGTTGTGGAAGATGCTTGATGTACAGATTCTCATTAAAAAGCATTCTAAAATATCATTTCAATTAACACTTTCTATTGGTTATAGAGAGCAGCTCATAGCTGTCAAATGTTAACAGGTAGGTTCCCTGTACTTCAGTTTTGGTGAAATGAGGAGAAGGTTTGTGCTATGTTTTGTTATCATCACTCCTACTGCTTATGGATTTCCTCTCCTGGTGTCTATGGAAAACTGTTAAACTTCAGTATAACAGGTCAAATGGAAGTACAAACAACAAAAAAATCAGAACTGCATTTACAAGATTAATGCCTTCAGATGCATAGATTATAAATAAAATTTTCTGTCAAATAGACAAAAACTCGTGTTGGAGATGAATTATCAGAATATGGAAGTTGCCAAGTCTGTAGGGAAGTGTTGGACCATTTATTAGCTTTTAGTGCTTAAATATGTGTCTGTGCTCCATCAACAGGTTCTTAAGATGTGTGCACTCAGCACAGGATGTAAGTTGTTCAAATGGTTTTTGTGATTTTATTCAATAAATTATGAAGTACTATTACTACGGATATCACTTGGTACATTGTGCAGCAGATTAAAGAAAAAATAAATCTGCCTTCGAAAACAGTATTTTAGGGTTTAAATGCACTTTTGGGTAAATTGTGTAAGTGAAACCCAAATGATTTGGAAATAGTTTTCATTTTTCTTCTAGTCCAGTCTCAAGTTTGGTTTGCATTCAGTGCATTTGAAAATTTTTTTCAGTTCAGGCATTTTTAATTTTTAAATTTAATACCAGTATATGTAATTCCTCCTTCTTTAGAGATCAGATTCATTGTGAAACTTTATTTCTTAACAGTGTGTGAAGATAAAGCAGTTCATCAATTTTAGCTTCAGTGCTGAAGATTTGAAAGACTTTTAAAATATTCATATGTGCTTAAAAAGTACCTGTGATGAGTGTGTTTTTCTTTCAGTTGATAACAAAACAGGGAACTTAATACTGCTAGGCTCTGCGTTCTTTCAGGTCCCGTTTAGGCCAGTGGATGTCCACACCTCTCACCATAAACTGGGCTGTGCTGGGGCCACACATCACAGCTGCTGAGCAGGTGTAGGGCTTCCTTGCCCTTCAGTCCTAGTCCTGTAGCCTCCTGTGGCTGCCACCACATTCACACCCTGCGCTCTTGCATTGCTGAGCAGAAAGACAGCCTCAAGAGAGGTGGAAATCCTTAGTGGTACCAGCATAGATGCACCATACATTGCTCACCAGCCAGGAATTTGCCTGGCATCTTTCTTTTTCCTATTTTTTTTTCCTCAACTTCCTATGCCCAGTGTAACAAGAAACAACAAAGCCACCTGATGGAATGTATTGCACGTGTCCCAAATGCTGTAGAGTAAGTAATGAAAAATTCTTCATTAGCATTAGCAGCAATAGCATTAGCATCATGTGAGGAGTTCTGTAATGAAAAGAGCAGAAACTTTTGAACAATCCTTCTGAGTTCAGAATAAGAACAAGGGGTATATACCTCACCTGAGGGGCCCCAGAAGGGAGGGGTGGGATTTTTAACAGAGCTTTTGTAAATATAAGACTTGCAGGATTTGGATCATTGGGAACTGTAACTACGTTTTCTGTTATGAAAATTTATGTAGCATAAAAATGTATTTCATTATAAGAATACTGACAAAGAAATTCCAAGGATGCTGTGAATCTCTTTTAAATTCGTACAATTATTTTGAGAAATATTTCAGGACTTTAAATTCAATCTAGATGTCATAAGTGTTCTTTGCAGACAGTATTTGTGGAGTAGGTTAGGAACTTTAAATAAAAATAAATAAATTACATGTCAGAACAGACCATGCAGGTTTACTGATGCTGCCATTACTGCAGTTTACACACACAAGAACCATACCTCAATAGGAAGCTGTAGCTTAGCAGAGAAATATATGACGGAAATGAAAGCAAAGAACAATGTGCAACTGAAGCTAAGAACATAATGCATATCCTCATGCTGCTGGTTTTATAGATAGGATGTGGAAAAAGTTGTGGGATTGAAACGATACATAAAAACATCCTGTAAAGCTTGTAAATCTAGGCAGAAATTGCTATGGGATGTAAGACTCCTTCGCAATAACCTTTATCCTGCTAGAATTCACAAGCCTTTTTTCTGTACTAAAACTCTTCAGGCCATGTGATCCAGCATTTTTAATTATTATTAGTGTGGTGTATTAACTGCTCTGGACTTGCTATAAATTTGTGTACATCTGTTTCTTTACTGTGAAGAGGAACAATCTTCAACTTCATACACCTTGGACCAGGCTGAGAAATCAATTGAATGACCAGTTGTATATGACTGTAATTGGTTATTTAACGTAAACTCACTTCCATGTGATCTTGGTTGTTACTATGACCTGCCTGAACATTGTATATCCTAATTGAGTTATATTGTATGAATTATTTATTTGTAATTGGATATCATGTTTCAAAAATAAAATTAATTTCACAAATTAGGCCCCATGTGTCCAGTTTTTAAAGCCATGTTTCATTTTTGTTATTCTGAGCGTAGGTAATTCCTAGTTGTAAACCAGTGAATTGACTAACAAAGTAGTTGGGAATGTGGCTGCTTACGAATGGGAATGGCTTAGTTCAAAGCTTGTTTAACATACTGCCTTACGAGAGAAGTCTGCTGGTGGGTATGCATTGCCCCTGTGTAATATCTGGACAATTTTCTGTGTTGATAGCCATGCTCTTCTGCTTTGCAGATGGTGAATATTCTGGCTGACTGGCTGTTAGTGCTATGCACATATTATTGATTTATTTTGCTGCATGTTAGTATTGTTGATAGCTTCTATATCTGTTCAAGGTAACAGTCACCCTTATGTGCAAGGCTTGCCTACTCAGTTGTAAAGCAGATAACCTGCCATTTTCACTTTACACTTTTTAAGAGCACTAGCTACAGTAATACTTTATGTAAAGCTGTAAGGTGCTGACGTTTTGTACTCTTCAGGTGTATTAGTGCTTACATTTGGTGTTAAATTTTTAAGTTTGTGGGCTGAAGGGTCAGAATGCAAAGTGATGCAGGATGCTGGCAGTTGGACTACTTCTGCAACTGAGCAGGTAGATAGAAGATTGTGATGTTTTCTTTCCTTCAAAGGACTGGTTTTTTTTTTGTTTTTTTTTTTTTTTTTTTTTTTTTTTTTTTTTTCCCCTTATGATACATTTGGTTTGATTTCCCCCCCCTGCTTGGCACCTACAGTTACTAAAATGACTTTAGGAGGCTCTTTAACAAACTGCTCTAAACTGTTAGAGTGGGTAACTTATTCTAGTAAGTAACTTCAGAAAGGATAAATATGTAGCCATTTTAAGAGTTTTACTTTTCATAAAAATAAATCTGTAAGGAAATAATTGGAAAGATATATGTTCTAAAATAATAGATGCCATAAAATCGTGGCTAAAAAACATCCTGAAATTCTCAATTGTTATTGCCTACACCAGAAAAATCTGAGGGAGATAGCAGGGATAGGGCATACCCAAACAGCTGAAAAACAGTGGGTCAGCTGTCCTAATTTGTGAAAGACGTAGAATTCTCTTGATAAATAGGAATAATATGTATTCTAATATTTCTGTGTGTATACATTTTCTATTTTAGCCATAGAAGTTAAACCAAGGACAACACCTGTGCCCGATTGATGCACACAACTGTAGCTGTACTTGTGTACCACCGCCTGCGAACAGCTGAGACATGACCTGCTGTTTAACGTGCAGTGGGCTGCAGCTGGGCATCCTGGCCAGCTGTGGACAGATGGAGGGAGTCCTCCTGCAGTCCAGTCTGAAAGTTCTCTTGCAGGCAAGAGCAGGTGAAAGGCAAATGGTGTGGAAAACTGCCACTGTGTTTTCCCTAGAAATCTTTAATTGTCTGCAAGCTAGGGGAACAGATAACGTATCTGCCTGTTCTTTATATGCTGGAGGGCAATTAGCAGGAGTAGCCCTTGCTCAGGAGGAGAGGGACAAGTAGGTTTCACCTGCCTTTGGAGTGCCAGGGAAAACTGGGAAAACTGTTGCACTTGGATAGTTGAAATCAGCCTTCTGGACAGACTCGGCCCCTGTAGCTGTGTGTGTAATGTGCCTGTCATGGTGGTACCCAGGTGCTGTGGCACTTATTATAAAGTGGAAAAACAAAATGCCATGAGGTATGGATAACCACCCACAATGGATGGAAAGGATGAGTGATCAGAAAGTGTTGTGGTTTTCTTTTCTTTCTTTTTCTTTTAAAATGTTTCGGATACACCCTTACTTTATTAGAGCAAAGGAATGGTTTAGTTTTTCTCTACATCTGTAATACTTTCTATTAGTGGTGGCAGGGGTTGGTAATTATTTCCAGGTAACTGAGAAATGACTTTATGAATGTAAATGGTTTTAAAAGAAAAGTTTGAACAACTTTCTATTTAGACAATATCTTTAATTCCTCTGGAATGGAAAGATCTTGATGTAGATCCTTACACTCCCATGGGTTCCTGCTACTTAAGGCACATAGAGAGTATGGGGGAGAAAGTAGCATCATTTTTGAAGTATGAAAATAATAGCAAAAAATAGTGTCTGTTGTATCAAAGAGGCATCAAATTCACTGTATCCCAATCTGGGAAGAAGTCCTGGACGGTTAGCTAACTATCATAGACTTTGTTTTAAAGGTTTACAGTAGAGGCAATGATATATAGTTCTGTCTTTTTCTAAATAAGATTTGCATCAGAGATTTTGCTGCAAAGTCACTATTTACATTAGATTTAAGAATTGCTTAAAAAGAATCATCAGGCGTATTTTCCATTATTTGATATAGTTGGAAGTTATGTTGTGGAGGCTTAAGAAGCTGTAAAGCTAGTTGTTAAAAATCATTAAGAATTTTATGTCTAAACAGTTCACTGCTCTGGAATCTCACCCACGTTCACAGAGTATTATTGCCAATTCCAATTCTTGGAAATGAAATGTTTTTGCTTGATTTTGTTGCAAGTCATGACTTAGCCTGTTCCCTCTGGGGTTGAGTAACAAAGGAAGGCTGAGAGTGCCAGTGAGAATGCCAGTGAGCAATCTGGCCTGTTCAGCAATTGCGTCCTCTTGCTTTTCCCGATGGCCAAGTTTACATGAGTCATACAATAGAAAAAAAGGCCAATTTTCATTAATATTTTTTGTATCAAAAGGCACTGATAAATTTCTTACTTACTATGACTCCAGTAGGATATGTGCATATGCACGCACACACTCAGATATGTAGAAGCTAATGTCATGCAGGTGACATGCAGCAGGCCCTGAATGTGTGATACCGTATTTAGGGGCAGAAGACTTGGGTTTGTCTCTACTTGGTGCAGACCAGCAAGGACCTTCCAGGGGATGCGGGTTTTAGGGACAACCTGTGGTGTGCCTGCATGTTCTGTCTCTGCTCTGTGTCTTGCTAGGGACACCATGATCAAAACATGCTAACACATCTTCCAGAGACCTGATTTTATTTGTTTGAAGTCCTGACAAATGTATTCCTGTGAATGCATCCCCTGGTGGGAGGGTCGCTGCTGGCTGTCGTGCTTCCTTTCCACAAAGGCTGGCTTTGCCATTGCCCCTGCCCACCACCAGGAGCTGCCCCGTTCATTGCCCCGAGCTGCAGGTGGGCCCCTGCCTTCCCAGCACCTTCCTCGCTCCTGCTGCTGCCAGCGGTCCGTCGCAGTGCACATGATGCACGCACCTCCTTTTTTTATTTTATTTATTTTTTAATCTATTCCTCTGAACTGAGATTCCTCAAAGCTGCTTTCTTTTTCTGTGTCCAGGGGCTGTTTTGTGATTACAGGAACCAGGCAGCCAGCTTCTGTTGGTGCTGCAGTGACTCTGTTTCACTGGTGAAACTTCCCCACTGCATTTTGCTGTAAAATATGTAAGTAGGGGTACAGCAAGTAGAGGGCAGTCTAACTTTATCACTTCGCTGACAGCGGGCAGTGAGCAGAAATATCGAACAGCAGGCTGCGAGGGAACAGCACTGCTCTGGGTACAAGGTCTTCAGTCCTCCAGTTCCTGGGTGTCCCACTGACGTATTGAGTGGCTGGATTTAATTCTTAAGTTAAATTAAATTCTCTGGCTCCCCCTGCACACCTCTGCTAGCATAAAAGCCACAGCAGGCTGAAGGGAGGTGTTTTCCAATGCGGTGTGAGGAAATCAATGGTCAGCAAGCACCCAAGCCCCATGCCTGTGCTGAGGGCCTGCTGTGTGTTTTTACAGCCATCTACACGGAGCCTGTGTGTGATGAGCAGTGCTGGCATCAGAGCACATCGCCCCATTGAGCTCACGGCCGCCCTCTGTGCTGCAGTTGCTCCGTGTCCCCTCCCTGCTGACACTTGCCCTGAGACACACGGCCTCCTCTGTGATTTGCACACGGGAGGGAGGAGCCGCTGATACCCGCCAGGTGAGCCGCAGCTGCCCTCTCACCATGTACTGTGTCCATCCAGCCCTGGGCCGAGGCCTGTCAGGGCTCACAGGCCCATGCACAGAACCGCTGCGGTCACTGGTGCTGTTGAGGGGCTGCTGTCACCTGTGTAATTTCTGAAGCTGGTAGAAGCCTGGTAGCAGGAGTTTGCCGATGTGTCGGTTTATCATGAACCCCCCAAACACCTTCAAGCGATTCTGATGCCCATCAAGCGAGAGCAGTCAGAACCACCCAGCCCCTGCCCCCAGGCAGGTGCCTACTCTATGCCTAGGAGTCATTTGCCGACTGATGGTGGCTGTGGCTTTGTGGAGATGCCACACAAAGTAGTTAGTGTCTCTGGTGGCTTTTGGAACCGGTGTTGTCAGTAACAGCTGTGTCAGCGGTGGGTGCTAGGGAGGTTTGGTGGGAATCTGCACTGTGGGTTTTCCTCACACATGGAAGGGGATAGATGTTGCTGCTTGGCAACAAGAAGGAAATGTAAATGGAAAAGGCATGTGTTTCTATTGTTACTATTATTAGCTGTTTTTTTAAAGTCACTGTTATTTTCACTAAGAACTCCCCATCTGGTACAGCTGGAGGAAGGGCAGGGGGGATAACTGTAAGAGTCTGCCCCAGGGACAAGGGCTGGGGGAAGCAGCTTTGGGGAGCTCCCTCAGCACCTGGCACAGCTGTCTGACCCTGTCTGATGTTGTGCTGTGGCTGGCCCCATTTCCTTGGGGTGTGTTGGGGCGGAGTGCCACCGCCTGCTCCCCTATCACGTCCCTGCACCATGCACCATGGCCCTGCTGTGCTTGTTGAAGGCAGGCTGGTGTGTGGAATGGGTTCTGCTGTGAAGCAGAGGTACTGACAGTGTGCTCTGGGGACTCACACCTGCTCGTAGCAGTAGTGATTTTCCTCTCCTTTGTAGCTTTAGATGTTTGGATCAGTTTTTAAGGCCCAAGCCAATCTAGGATAATTGAAAACTGCACTCCTACGATTGCAGGCATGCATATTCTAATTATTTCCATCTGTCTTGCTTTGTTTATTTACTTTTTCTGAAAAGCTCCAGTAGTGCTTAGAACGGCTTTGTCGTGCTGGAAACTTCCAGCCCGCTGCCATGTGAGGGTTGCTGTGTGGACCAAGCACAGTGAAGGCGCAGCCAGACCCTGGGGAGTGCTGCCTGATGCCGCCGGACGCTTCCTTTCCCAGCTCTGGCTGATGCTGCAATGCGCTCCCGGGCTGCTTGGAATTTTTGTGTAATTAAAACTCATCTTCCAGCGTTTGGTTGCTTCTACTCCATGCTCTTATTTTTGTTTTTGTATCTGGCTGTCTCTCCAGGTTTCACATGGCATTCCCCATGAATTTTGGGTCTAACCTGAGCCGGTGCTGAGCACCCCATGGGGACACCAGCGCTGAACGACCTCTTCAGAGCCCCTCGCTTTAGAAAGTCTGGCCACATGTTCCAGCTTCTCTGTCACTGATGAGAGCAGCCGCGTGCAGTGACGCTGATCTCAAGGCTGGGAGGATGGGGCTGCTGCGTGCTTTCCCATAGCGGTGTCACGGTGCTCATTGCCACGTGCAGCCAGCTGCTGAGCAAGGGCTTGAGTCAGAGCCCATTAAGGCAAAGGGGACTTTTCCTCCTGACATCAGGAGGACTGGAGCTCTATAAGAGCTCATTATTCGTAAACAATGACTTCATACAGTGAAGGACGTTGCTTTGATGGGTAAGATTTAGATGAGGCTTCAGAAAAATATACCCAGCTTTCACTTTTAAATATTCAGAATTTGATTTTCATCCCAGTCCCACTTAAGAAACCCATCAGTATCTTGTTTGCCCTATTTTTTTCTGCTTTTGTTGCCAAGACCTTTCCCATAGTATTCGGAGACAAAAAGAAATAAAGCTCTAAAGATTGATAGTCTGCTCAGACGCTTGTATCATCTGTACATCTGATGAATTACTCATAGTTTGTAACTCTTTTGAAATCAGGAAGCTTATGTGGATTGCAGTGTAACTGACCTGCACTGACCGAGCGGACAGGGCTCTCGTCAGTGTTTATAATGAGTGCAGCAAGTGCCAGGCTGCAGTCTTGCTGCCCAGGGCCCTGCTTGTCCTCAGCCCCACCATGATGTGAGCTCCATGGTCCCTTCCAACGCAAGATGTCCTGTGACTCCATGATCCTACAAAAAGGTGTAAGAAGTATAGAAGATGCTCCAAGTTAATGGAAATCACGGTACTTCTTGGCTGTTCTGGAGCCTCCGTATGCCTCCTTTGCTTTATTCAATCTTCATATTTTCCTTTTTCTTCCTATGTCTTCCACCCTGATCCCATGCCTACCTTTACCAGAGTTACCAGAGGTAACTCTGACTTCTCTTTTCAGCTCTGCAGGTGCCTCTGCCACCCATCTTGCCCCATGATGTGCTGTGGGACCCACTGCCTCCCCACCTGTGATGCCTCAGCTGACACTGAGGGATCTTTCATTTTGCTATTCATTTTTAAAGCTAGATTAAAACCCACTTGTTTGACAGAAGTGCTCCTAACGCAGCGCACTGCCCACATGTAGGGGACCGTGGTACGTACGTTCACTTATCCAGTAAGACGCTGCCCGTTACTTAGAGCACATTACTGCCCTGCACAGCAGCCTGCTTGCCTTGGTGCCATGGCAATCTCATTTCCAAGCAGTGCTGGCTCCTGAGCCTCGCTTGTAACCACAGCAACATGTGGGGACAGGTGACACCGCGGCGACGCCGGGCAGGGACGCTGCAGTTCCTGCCGCAGCCACTGTTGTTGGGGCACTGGCGCGGCCCAGCACGTGGGTGTTTCCACGTGCTGATGAACTGACTTGCTTGAAAGATGACCCGTTCTGAAAGGAAAGGTTGAGTGAGATAACAGAAAAGAAATGTAATCCCTAATAAATTAGGGGGCAAAGCCTTGGTTCACTTCACTCAGAAGAATTCTCAAGTCTTTAATTTGGTAATGGACTGCTTTCCTGAGCTGAATTGCAGAGAGGAGCTAGGCAATTTATGTGAAATATCTGAGAAATGGATACCCAAGTCAATGCCTATATATATTTTTTTTTCTTTTTTTTTTTTCTTTTTCTTTTTGAGATTCATCAGATCCTGAAACCATTCAATAGAAAAAAATACCCCAAAACTACAAGGACAACTCAGCACTTTGGCAATGACCCAGGCTTACCCTCGTGAAGCTTTTCAGCCTTGAGGAGGCTTTGTTAGCTGTGCAGGCAGAGGAGAAATTTGTGTGGGCTGTGCTGGAGGGACAGGGAGAGAGGCAGGGTTGCCAGAAACCAGCAAACATTAGAGCTGGGACCCGGAGTTGCTGCAGCAACATCTGCAGTGGGGGCAGATGTGTGGTCACACAGCTGTGTTGGTTTGGGGCACTACAAAGAGCCGATCAGCTGTCAGGGTGTCAGCGGGCTGTGATATTACAAGGCTGGCAACTTGCAGAGCTGAGGGAGTGGGAATTTTGTCTATGAAGGATTCTAGATATTAAGCCCAACGGGCACAGTATGACTCACCTTATGAAAAAATGAACATACCCAGCAACTTCTGTGGAAACAGGTCCTGGGAGGATTTGCTGTACCTAACGGAAATGAGAAGTTTGCAGGCTGAGCTTGCGCCTCCTGGCTGGCCGCAATATGGCAGATACTTTCTGCCCTTAGGAGTGGGTGCACTGGCAGCGGGTGAGGGAACTCCTGAGGCTGCTCGGGGCTGTGCATTCAGGACTCTGTGAGGCACACCGGTCCTATCTGCCCAGCACTGTGGGGACAGAGATCCTGGCTTGGAATGCTTCTGTAGTTGCTTTTTAGCCTTTTAGCTGAAAAAGATGATTTTTTTTTTTTTTTTTTTTTTTTTTTTTTTTTTTTGTAGATCTGTTCTGGCTCTCTGCTGTGTCTTTCAGGAGATGAGAACAAGGTTTCTCTGCCCCTGCTGCTGCCAGCCTGCATCCTGGCACAGCCCATTGTCCTGTGCCACTGCCATGGCAGCTCCTTGGTTGACAGACACCATGATAGACCAGAACGCTGTTGGGAAATTGTTTAGTTATGCCTTGGTGGTTCCTGGGTTTAGAAAAAAAATAATGAAGGGACAGTTTAGTTTGAGACATGTTGGTTGATTCAGCAGCAAATAATAAAGCTTAATCATCAAGGCTCCTTAATCCCAGGAAGTTGATTTTTGTTTGTTTTCGTTGCTTATACTGGTAGCTGATCCTACTGCCAAGATATATGCACAGCAGGTAAATCTGCACCCGGTTTTTGTATTTGAAGCTGTTGTTTACAAACAAATTATGTTGGATGAACCTTCTCTATGTCTGGGCTCCAGTCCCAGTGAGATGTACCAGGCAGCAAGGACTAAGAACCTTCCAGAACAGATGCACCTGTCTCCGCTTGGGAATGAGCAACCAGTTAGAGAAAAACCAGCACTGTGTCCTGACGTGGCCCGGTGAGCGCGTTTGTAAGCAGGAGTGCCAGAGAAAAGCTGTAGGGGCATGGAAAAGTCATATGAACGGGCGGTGCTGAGCAACATGGGCAGTGGCTGGGTGCTTTTTGTTGTGTTGTAGTGTTACCCAGACAGCCTTTAAATCCTTCCCATTTCCCTTCCCCCTTACAGCTACTGGCGAGCAGCTGATTTTTTAGAGGGCTTTGAAGAAGATACTTTGGCAAAGGTATGTGAAGAGCATTGATGAAAATGGTGTAACATGGGGGAAATCAAAGGAGAGGTACCAGATCCATCCATGGATGGAGAAGGTGTCGAGAAGTAGGAGTGCAGTTAACCTAGGGGAGCTGAACCCTGCCAGGTACAGACGGGCTACGTGAGCCCAGTTTTCAAGGCAGCAACATCCAACTTGCAAATTCAGCTGACACTTGAAGGACTTAGCTGAGAATAGGCTGTGTCCTTGCTACTGGGATGCATGGAGCCTGAAGGAGAGCCTGTGCAGCACAGGGAGCTGCAAAGGAGGTGGCTTGTGTGCACCCCGATGGGAGGGCTGCGGGCAGGGTGTGATGAGCTGAGCGAGCAGGTGGTGGTTAACAAAACCAACAGGGACTTTCCCAGCTCTGTATTCATTTGAAAATGGGTAGCAGCATGTCAAAAAGTTGTCATTATTCCAGATTCTTGATGCAGAAAGCAGCAAACAGGTTCCTTGTCAGCAGCACAAAGGAAACAAAGCCCTGCTGAGCTGAGACCTTTCATCTGCTGAGCTCTGCGTCTCCTCCTGAAGTGAGCAACGACCCCCCACACAAATATTACACAGGTATGTAACCTTCAGGAACTTTTTCATTTTAATAATTGATTAGTATTGCAGTGATGCTACAACATCCACATTTGTGAAGTCAGGATGTTTTGTGAATACAGCTGCATCAGAATTCCTTAGTTATGTAACTTGAAGGAGTGTTAATTAATTCTATGTGTCTAGAGACGTTTTTCATGTATTTCCCATCTGGAGTAACAGTGTTGTTTTCCCAAACAGACAGCTTTTCTAAAACTTGCTAGGAAAATGCAGGATCTCCAGTACGTGTGCAGAATTCCCCACTTCCTGTTGCTTCTTAGATTCAGTGAAATACCAGCTTAATATGAAGAGCAAAAAGACCACACAAGACCACATGTTGTTTACTTTGGGCTGATTATTCACATGTTATGAGCAGCCAAGAGAGGAGACTGTTTTCCCCTAGTTCTAAAAGCATAATTCCATGAAACTAATGGCTGTCTTTGCTTTAACAAATGCAGACAAGAAGGGATGATGTCTTCCCACTGAGATAAAAATGCCTACACTTCAAAAATATAACCCTTCTGGTTTCTTCTATCACGTGCAAGTAAGCCACCCCTGCTTACAGTAGGCATCCCTGTGTTACTAAGTTTCTTTTCTTTGGTGTACTTTTTAGAAATAAATTTGAGGACTTCACTTTGATTCTTTTGGCTGATCTTTTTGTTACACTGTCTGAGTGTGCTCCCACTCTCCTTCTGTTGAGCTCATGCCATGGGGGCAGTTCTCTGCGGGACGGCGTGGCGGTGGTTCCCATGGGGAGCACAGCAGTGTACCCAGGGTGTTGCAGGAAGAAATCCTGTTTTCTTTGAGCTGGTTTGGCCCTGTACTGCATACAGTTCTTAGTAATCTGCATTTTTAGCTCTCTGCACACTTGCGTCTGTGGCCCCAGTGACTAATAGCCTGAAACCACATTGACTCTGAGGCTTTGTGGGGCTTTGCGAGGCCACCCTTCAGAACAGATCTCAGCCCACTCTCAGTAATCATCTTTTGTTATTGTCTTTCGTCTGGACACTAAAGGGGGAGCCCAGACCTTACAGGAGCCGCATGGGCTTGCCATTAGAGGCTGAGAGTTCAGCCATGGGTTTCAGAATTTGCAGCTTCGCGCTTTCCTTCCCTTGCCACGCAGAATTCCTCCCATTTGAGAAGATGCATGTGTTATTGTTGCATCCTTTGTACATTTTCCTCTTTGCAATGCACCTGAGTTTCATTCAACTGATGCCACCTACACCCTGGATTGCTATTTGCAGCCTTTTGTTGTGGTTTCCAAAGCAGACTTTTGGAATAAGAATACAAATATCTGTTCTGAGCTGTTTTGTGCTCTAGAAGTAAGTATGGTCAACAGATGCCAAGCTGTAATAAATCAAACTGAAGTCTTGTTGCTTCATTTCAAAAGGGGCTGCTGCAGAAAAAGGCAGTGATGAAACCTGAACTGCATTTGCTGTCCCATGAAGATTCATGTCAGCATGGCTGAGAGCGAAAATTAATGGAGTGTGATGTTTGCTGCAACAGCTACAGTAACTGGGGAGGTTTCGCAACAAACACTCAAAAGCAGCATTACAAACATGGATGGTGGTCAGTGCCAGATGTTGTACAAAAGCCTGAAGGCCTTGAACGCTAAAGGCAGAGAGCACTCAACATCTGGTGTCCATGTGAAAGTGAAAGATCTGGTGTGTGCTGAAGGTCGTGGTGACCTGGGGTGCTGTGCTGACATGGCCGTGAAGCAGCAGGGGCAGCTTTTTACTTTGAGAACAAATCTTCCAGGATTAGAAAAAATAATACAGAGAAGGAGAAATGTGACTGGTTCCTCTAAGACCTTGCAAGTGCTTTACCTTCAGCTGGATCTTGTGTGTGCTACTGGGAAGGCACTGTCTGTCCCTTTCATTTCTGCTCTGCGCTTATTGCTGGGGGAGGAGAGTGACCTTACCTCTGTGTGGCTTTTTAAATCCTCCAGCGAGATGGAAGATCACTGTGACACTTGTGCTGTATTCTTCATTGTATGTGGTTGTGGGTTCCTAAAGGTGTAGAATTGCTTTTGAGGTGTGATGTGAGCTCTCCCTCCCTTTTTTCAAACTCTTTTTGAACACACTGCATTCAAACCTGCCCTCAAACACAGTGTTAATAGAGATTGATATGAAATCTCTCTTATATACTGGCAGGAAATTTAATCTCCAGGTAGAAAACTAAACAGAGCCCATGCAAGGTTTTTTAGAAGCCTTCTTTAACGTAGATGGAGATGGTAAGTCTGAGTAGGCTAGAGTTAGAAGCAGTTCAGAGGGGGAGTGAATGGTCCTTCACAAGGCGCCTTTCCATAGCTGGAAAGGTGATCACTGCCTAGTCACAGAACAAACAGAGATGTGTGTTTGGACTCTTCAGTGAATTTCTTCTGATTTCTGCCTATAAAATGTAGAGGAGTTTTAATTATTTTTAATGGTGTCCAAAATTTGGTATGCTGCTAACTGTTTAAACCCGTATGAAAGCAAATGTGTCCAACACAGTTAATCACATACAGTGCAACTGAATCTAGCAGTTGAGATCCTGAGCAAAGAAAGCTTTTCATTTAGTTTGTTCTTCATGATAGTTCATCCAAAAGACAATGATGTTTCAAAACAAAAAAAAAAAAAAAAGAGAAAAGAAAAAGCATTTTTAAGTCAAACACACCTACTTCCTCTGTGCCACATCAAAGGAGAAATGTAAGGTAACATGAAGTGTATATTTCGTTTATTGTATAAAAGTATATACTGATAACTTTGTAGAATGTGTCAGCTACAGAAGAGAGTTGAGGTCATGATGACTTTGGACTCAGATTCTTGTATCAGCCACTGAGGAGTCTTTATTTATTTCAAATGTAATTTCTTGTTATTGCTATCATGAGAGTTTACCTGTCTCTATCTGTTTCCAGTCAGTCACTCATAGCGAAATTCAGTTTAAGGGTTGAAAAATGTCTGTCACCAAACTGCGCAGCTCCCACAACTGGTGCCTTATGGTAAATGCAAGCTGTTACTCCAGATAGCATTGAGATTTTTCTGTTGCTTGTCGTGTCTCAGGATGAGGAGCCAATTTGCCTTAGAGATCTCTGTTGTGTGCTTGGAGGGCAATTGCAGTACTTCAGATGTGACTTCAGGGTAATCCCTTGCCACTGCTAGCTTTGCAAGCACTGAGGCAAATGGCCACCTTAGCTGAGAGCTTCTTCTAAAACTATATTTGCCGTTATTGATAAAGATGGAGAGCTGCTGCTGCTCTGGGTGCAGGGAATGCCTGCAAAACTTGTTTCATTATGTGGTGGTCTGCTATGAAATTTAAATAAAGCTTGAATTAGCAAACTGAACACTGAAGCTGGTGAGAAGGCCAATTTTTGCACCTTCTAGACTTATACCTGCATGCTGCCATCAGTGAAGGCGGCAAGGTACCAAGGCAGAGCTGCAGCCTTTTACTAAGTTTTCCACAGTTAATAATGTTGCTTCCATTCAGTATCCAGCTGGTAACTCAGTGTATGGCAGATGACACTAAGAAAATTGCCACCTTCATCTTGAAATTACTTGCATGAAGTATATCAAAGTGTCATCTATTTCTGTAAGATGAGAAGCAAGGAAGAGTGATGGAAAATGACACTGAACTTAGCGCCGTGTGAGCATTGCTCAGAAGCCAAGCCAGCCATGCGGTAATGCTGTTGTGCTTGCGCACACAACGGTTATTACCTTTTCAGGTAGTGATCTGCAAATGCATTACAGTGCTGTACCCTCACAGCACGTGCAGTTTGTAGGTATTATTAGATCCATTTTGCAAGGGGCATAGAGGCATTAAGAGCGTGTAGTAAAACACAAACTTCATACTACAGGCAGGCTTGTTAGCAAGGACACACGTGGTTTGTGTCAGGCTGCTATGTCCTACTCTGGGGACAAGTGTATGACTTGCTGCTTTTGAACTAGTTCTTTTATTCCAGCACACAAGCTTCACAGAAAATTTACTCGGAGTTGCATGGAACTTGAAACAAGCAGGTGCCATTCGTGATTGAATACCTGCTTTCAGGGAGGTACTGCCGTTAACTTTGAGGATTGCTGGCTGAAAGGAGCTTTGGACTTGCTCCTCAGTGAGGCTTGTGTTTTGCAGCAGGACCAGAAGTCATTGTGGATATCACAGCATAACATGGCTTCAGGTTCAAAACCTAACCCAGGGCAGAAACCTCACAGATCTTGAACATTATTTTTGCTTGAACTGAAATCACATATGAGAGAACAAATACTGATCATCTTCGCTGTCCTTTCCTACCTGCAGCACCTGGACGGTCTAAACCATAGCTTGGCCAATATTCGCAAGGCGAAACGCTCCCCTCTTTTCTCACTACTGGTAAATTCCCAACCGCTACTTCCAATAAAGGTCTACATGCAGGAAGAAAAACCCAATTGCTCTGTCCTTCCAGTTTCTATTTTCTTTCCATTCTGTTGAACTTCAGATGGTTATTTCCAAGAATGCACATGCTTAAAAACCCTGTAGAGTCATACTGTTGGCATATGCTTTCCTAATGGGCTCAGCTTCCCGTAGGAACTAGCTCTTTAATGGCTGTATCTTGTATCTTTAGTCTTATTAACTTAGTAAGTGGAAAAAAGAAGGATAAATGCAGCATCAGACCGTGGATTATGACCGTAATGAAGGGTTAGGCTTGTATTTTCCATGGTAGCCTGCAGAGTCATCTGAGTCTCTAAGGACATTTCAAGTTGTCTTGATAATGAATTCTGTCTTTGTTCCATTTTCTGACCATCCTCAGATTTTTATTCGGAGAAGGGACTCATGTTAGGCTGTCCCTCAAGCCATGCTGTGAAGAATTCCTGCCCCATGGGATGCCTTGAGCTTCAACTTTTGCGTCCTTTGGTGACGGAGGTTGCTGCCACAAAAGGCTCTCTAGGAGACAGGGACCTTGAGAAAAAAAATCTGGCATTGGCAACAATGTTGTGACCTTTTCATCACTTGAGTGCCTAAATGTTCCTCTGCTCTGTTAGTCTGAATGGCTCTCAAAGTGCAAATCTGGAAGATGGGAGCAAAAGCATGAGGCTTAGTATTAAATCTTATCGCCTAGATTGGGAGACATGCAAAGATGGTGATGAGGACCACATGAGAGGCAATTGCTGAAAGTGTAGGAGACCTGAAAGTGAAATTTTGGGGGAAATTCTATGAGGTTTGGGAAAATAAACTTGATCTGAAAGACAGAAGGGAAACCTCCAACAAGAAATAGATAGTAAACTTAACTAAAAAATATAAGTTGCTTCAAGTTAAGCAAGTATATATATATATATATATATNAAGTGGCATGTTTTTCAGATGGTTATTCCCCAATGTCTTTCTATCCCTCCTCTCTGTCTCTATAGTAAGCTCAATGATTTCTTCCAGGCCTTTTTAAAACTAAACTGTTTTTCAGTATCGTGGGCTAACAGATGAAGAACAGTTGTCATCAACTAGCCAAAGGAAGTGTAGTTACAAATAGTTTTCAGCAATTACTATACATAATTATGCAGTTAAGTCTTCTTTCTTTTGGACTTCAGGGAACTGCATAAATGCAGAGGTGTACCTGACAAGCACTCTTGGTGTGTGCTGCATTTCATCTTGGTATCTTTGTGCAGAACTTCGCCTGCAAGAAGAATGTGAGGCCTTGGAGCAAACAAGGGACTTGCAGAAAAGCCTGTCAGCCTGCTGCGCTGATCTGGGAGCTCTGGGGCCTTGGTGCCTTGGTAGGTCTGAGACTGCTGCTCACGTTCAGGGGGGTGATGGCCTGTATATAACACTGACGTTGGGTCAGGTGTTAGGTCTTCTTGTTCTCAGGATCAAGCAGCTTCAGAGATTATTTACTGGGGTGCTACAGGCACAGAAAAGGGGTTACTCCTCATACTGAGAGAAATTTCATTGACCCAAGTATCCTGGGCGTTTTCTCACCATCCTGTGAATGTCCTGCATAAAAGGATGTAGGTAAGGCCTGATGCATTGCCTTTCATTTTCGAATTCCAAATTTTTGGAACTGAATAGGGGAGTAAATGGGCAATATGCTGCTTGGGGAAATGTCTGTTGCATGGAGCTGAGGAAGATGTGAAATAAAAATTCCCAAAGTTAGCCAGAAAATTCGGAGAGTTGTTCTGGGTTGCACTTCAGCCTATCAGTTCATATGTTCTTGCTGCCTGCTCAGTAATTTGTCAGAAACAGGGGAGAAGAATCCAGACTTGGCAAGCTGGTGCTGCAGACAGATTTTGTCAGATGAAATCCCAGTAGACGTTAGTCCAACATCAACAGCTCCTGAGCTATCACATGGGAATGTGCAAGGAGATAAAACCAACATCCTAAAGGGTGGATCCTCTATTTTAAGTGGCAGAGAAGGGAATCTGGCTAATGTAATTTTTTTTTGTTCTTTTCTTTGTGGAATTATTCAGAGAAACAATGGAAAATGCTGGTTCCGACAGATATAATTATGTCTTTTCTTGAATTCTTAACTTCATTCAAAGTTGTTTAACTTCTCTCTCTTGCCTTTTCCTACATGTGAACATAGGTTAATGCTATCTGCCTTTACCTCAGAGGGGCTGTGAGGGCAGAGTTTGGAAAATAATTTGCCATCTATGCAAAGAATCCATGAGTGACTGTGGGGTAAAAAACAACCAAAACAACAACAAAAAGCCAGACCTACCATTGGGGAACTCCAGCACCAGTCAACCGTGTTCTGGAAGTGGAGTGTACTGTTGCATAAACATCCTTGATGCTTTGCAGAAGGGGTGACATTCACATCACATATGTGGGGCCTGACTAATTAGGTTTTGTGTGTGAAGGACGGGGATGGCGAGGGATAAGGAAGTGAAATCCCCAAGGTGCACACAGGGCCTTCTTCTTCCCATGACCTACAGCGTTGCTTACGTGTTGAAGGGGGTCTCAGAGCCTCTGGTACCACTGAGCCCGTGACTGGGAACTCAGCACATCCCTGTGCTCCGGGGAGCTCAGGGCATCCCACTCAGCCCGGCAGCCAGCTGCAGCACCATAGTGAGTGTGTGACTGAGAGACCCCTCTGCCCAGGAGGGGAGAGCCTCCCGTCACACTGCAGTCCACATTAACTCAGTGGTCCTGGTTGATTTATGCATGAGCATCATACAGACTGTGCAGCCCTTGGGTTCTGCAAACAGCGAGAAGGGATCTGCCAGCCTGAGCTCGGAGTTGCCCTCTGGAGGAGACTGCATCTTTCCACTGATCATGTGGGGAAGCAAAGTCCCATTGTTGCTGCTTTGATGCCTGAAGTGAGACAGCACCAGCACCCCTGCATCTAAAAGTCGTTGCTGACCCGGGGCCCGGTGCTCCACAGCCCTGCACCTTGTGCAGTCAGACCTGCAGCAGGAGCTCGGTCCCCGCTTTGTTCTGTGCACAGCTTGTGAGGCTTTGTCACCAGCCCCAGGCAAATAAAATAATCTGTTGCCTCTCCCATCTCTTCAGGGAAAACGGTGTGTATAGCAGGCATGTGAGTAATGTGATAGCACCCACTGTAAAACTCCAATGCATATTTTCTCTATTTTATGACAAACACAGGATAATGGTTTGCTGTTTTTTCATGCTGCACAGCAGCTCTCAGGGTAGCAGGAGAGCAAATTCAACAGTTGGGATGGCAGTGAAAGGAACAGATTCAGAAGTGAAAAAGCCAGTGCTGGGCTGGTTAGGAAAGAGTAAAACCTGAATTCCCAACTCTTTTTCTTTTCACAGCTGTAAAGAGTTCAGTGGGTTGAACTGCAATCCTTCAAGTTCATCTGTTGACTCCAACACAAAACTATTATAAACTGTGCCTCTAAAACACGTGATGAAACATTTCTTGAGGGCTATTTATTCCAACTGCAGCAGAGGAAAGTTTTCAGAGCACCCGGCATTTAGGAGAGGAAAGGTCTCTTGAGCTTTGCAAAGGGAGGAATTATTTGCATACCAACGTAAGTTGCTTTTTGATTTTTTCCTTCTAAGCTTTTCCCCCTTTTTGGAAACTTGGTCAAAGAGCACCAGCTATGTTTAAGTGCCTAGAAGAATATTTCTATATAGTTTTCTTTCTTCTTTATTTATGTGGTTTGGGATTTTGTATTTCAGAATAATCCCTCTGATTTAATATCAAGTATCCTCTTTTACTCTGTATCTGGGTAACAGTTTATTCTATTACAATGTCATTGCAGAGGTATGACAGACAGCAAGCTTCAGTCAGGTGTGTGCTGCAAGCCTACAATGACAAATCATAAAGAATAGCTTGGGGATATATTTCTTTGAATGTTTCTTTAAATCTTTGATCCAAAGTTTGATCTTTGTATCCAAACCTATTCTCCCTCAGGATTTAGCTGTGGTAATACAGATTCCATGCTGAAGATGGACCATGCAAACATGACCCAAGCCATCCTTAACGCTGAATCTCACAGCACGGAGAAGAATAACAGCAATGAGTATTTTTACATCCTGATCGTCATGTCTTTCTATGGGATCTTCCTGATAGGGATAATGCTGGGCTACATGAAATCTAAAAGGAAAGAGAAGAAGTCTAATTTGCTTCTGCTCTACAAAGATGAGGAGAGAGAATGGGGGGAAGCTGTCAAGCCTCTACCGACCATATCAGGGCTGAAATCTGTCCAGATCCCCATGATGCTGAACATGCTGCAGGAGAGCATGGTGCCATCTCTGTCCTGTGCCATCTGCTCGATGGAAGGCAGCAGCGTCAGCTCTGAATCCTCATCTCCAGATGTGCACTTTACCATCCAGGAGGAAGTGCTGGACTCTGAACTGGGGGAAGTGTCAGAAACGCTCCTCAACGAGAGCAGCGAGGGCTCAGCAGAAAACATCCACAAGAACTCCTAGCACCTGCCGGGCTCCCTTGGTAGAGCCGAAGCGTGAGCGGATCTCCTGCTGAGAACTTGTGGTTCTACCTTCCTGCTCCCCAGTGAACTCCACTGGCATCTGTGCCCTGGGACCCAACGTGTTCCTGAGAGCTGGCAGGACAAGGAGGCAGTGGTACCAAACTCCAAAGTGTAACTTGCACATAATTCGGATGCTTAATTTTATTTTTTTCCATTATTATTTCTTACTGTAAGAGCTAAGAACAAGGAGAATATATATATATATATTTTCTAACAAGGTAACTATTACTCGCATGTCTCTGCATATTGCAGAATTCTGCAAGAATCTGGGAAATGTTTAAAGAAGTTACTCTAGCACAAGTGCCTGGCTGTTAAATTTGATGGATGATGCTTATCCACAAAAAATTGTGATAGACTAGAAGTACTTCCACTGTGCTTTTTCCTGTAACAGAATACAACCAACAGCAGATTTGTTCAATGAGACCTCAAAGCCTGAAACTTAGTTGATGCTGATGTTGAAGGGAGATTGCAGCATGGCTGGAGACTGACTTTAGACACTGAAAGAATGGAAGTGGAAACAAAAAGAAAAAAAAAAAAGGAGACCTTATGTTTCCTGGAGTTCAGATCCAAGCCGCTACATCTGTCTTTGCTGAAGTTGTACCTGTGCTGGGTGGGTCAGGTGTGCCAGCTTCTGCTGCAATCCTGCCTTTAAGCTTGTAGTAGGAAAAGTAGTCTTATTTTTTGATTTGCTATTTTTTAAGCACATGAATATTTGATCACTAAAAGCAAAGATCTTTAAGTTTAAAAAGCAACTAGAAGATCTTTGTTACAATGTGCAAGATCTAGGAAGGCTTGAACAAATGCTGCTGTGTTACACCCCTTGAAAAATGGGTGGAATTCAGAATAGAATTTAATCTGGCAGGGGTGACATTCTGACCCCACTGAAGTCACCAGCCGAGCCCTACTGACTTCAGGGACAGGCACAAGATTTTGTGCTTCTCTGTTGGAGTCATATTCTCCATTTGAGGTCAGTAAAGCTGTACTCATTTACATCACTGAATAATCTGGCCTTTCTGCTCTGTTTAAGCCAGCATAGATAAACATTGCATTACATCTTTTACTTTTTCCAGCTCGCATGTGTCACATGCATTTCTATGAAGTCATTAGTAACTAGTTTTTAAAACCGCCTTGACCATCCCCCCGAACAGAACGGTACTGTGGTTTTTTTAAATGTTTATGACTTAGTTACTAAATTATTGCACTGTTAAAAAAGTAATGTTCATATTGTAGCAATGTATGATTATTTCAATCATACCTTATATTTTATAATAACTTATTACAATGTTTAAAATGGTTCTGAAGCATGAGGGCTAAAGAGCCTGAATCTTCAGCACTGCACAGCAAAATGCTTGCAAAATGTCTCCACGTATTTCCTGTGTTAAAATAGCTCTGTGATTTATCCACTGGCATTAGAGCTTGAGAGACAGCTTGAAAAACAGGAGTGCTCAACAGCAGGAATGAGCCGAGTTCGGGAGGCTGCTGCCCACCTGCGGTCTGGGAGGAGAGCGGTGTGCTGGGCTGGAGGGGACGGAGGTGCTGCGGCCGTGTCTGCAGGCAGCAGAACAAAGGCTGCATTGTGCTCGGAGAGTGCTTGATCCGGTTCAGCCTGAAGGCAGCGGGAGTTTTTCCATTGACTTCAGTGAACTTTGGATCAGACCATATAAAGCTTTTTGGTAGATTTACTCCAAAAGGGGCTGTTTTAACTTTGAAAGAAGCCAAATTCAGTTTGGCACTTTGCCTGGAATCACTTGAATCCTGAAACTTTCCAAGCGAGACTGACATGCGTGAGTTGTCACATTTTCCATTGCTTTCTCCTTCATCCTTCTACTTTGGTATAGATGTATTTGTATCTGTAAAAACCTGATGTATATAATTCCTGATGTTGAGTTGTATATAATTGTCTCATGTATTTAAAGTTTATTGTTTGTTCTGGCACTGATTTTTATTTAAATAAAGAAACACATTTCCTGGAAGATTTTCCATGTTTGTTCACTATCTCAAACAGACTTCAAGGAACAAGACTGAGCAAAATCTCTACAGGAGCTTTTCTTAGCCCCCTTTGAAAGGATCCATGTGTCTGGCAGCCGGTTGCAGGCTGCGCCAGGGCTGCAGCACTACGCAGGCTCAGTGCTGGGCAAGTGCCATGTCCAGCTGCTGCCCGTGCAGCGGGGCCGAGGTGACATCAAGTCCTCCTGCAGGGCCCTGGGGCTGCTGCCCAGACACTGAAGAGGCTGACAAAACCAACAAGCTGCTGCAAAAACTTTTCTTGCCACCCGTCTCTGAAAAGTCTGAGCTATGAGATTTGGTATTAAATTTGCACTTTAGCAAGTTGTGTGGGCTGGGGTTGAGGTTAGCACAAGCATCTGACACAGGTCGCTGTTCTGGATTTCCAGTACTTGGCCAGGGTACGTAGCTGGCTTTGTCACAAGCTGTGCATGACTTTGGGTCTCGTTGCTGCTCTGTCATTTCCAGCAGCAGGGGTAGGAGAGGCTTCAGGATTCTGGCTCCCAACAAAGGACAGAAGTGTTTGGAGGCAACTTTGCACTTCTGCAGCTCCTTCAAGCTGTGACGGTGTGTACAGGGTCATGGGCACTGCCTGAGACCTCCTTGCATGCAGGTAATTTTAGATTGCTTCAAGAATCAGGTTGCTAAGGTTATGTCTGCTTGCTTTCCCACAAAACCTGTTCCCTTGTGCTCTGCTCTCTTCACTGCCTCCCTCTTAAATAACTCTGAGGCCAGTTCAGAAGCATCTGTGGACCTAAAGCTGCCCACAGCTATGAAAGCAGCAACGTAATCCCTTGGGACACCCACAGTGTCCTGGAAGATTGGGTCAGTAGTGTTACTTGTTCCACATGCACCCATGCTGCTGCCTCAGCGTTTCCATTGCCGCGGTAATAAATCAAGAGACTTCTGACAGCACTGGCGATAAGAAGGAAAAACAGAACAAAATGTAAATCACAGCTATGCTTTGTGGATCAAAAAGCTATCTTATTTCAGTAGTTTCTTGTGTTAAAATGGGCTGCTGTGAAGGGAAATACTGTGCTTTGGGGTCTATTTACACTCCAGTGAGCTGGTAGGCATGAAAATGGTACCACCTTCCACCTTCTTTGTGGACAGTTGTGAAACTCTCCTTGGTCTATGGTCCTCAGAGGGTATACATAATAATTTGGCACATATTCATTTACTAGGGCATTTCGCTTTGTCCAAATGAGTATTTTGATGGCACAAGGGTTAAATGAAAAAAAAAAAAAAAAAAAAAAAAAAAAAAAAAGGCAGCAAAAGATCTATTTCAGCTTTAAAAGTTAGTTCCATGTTCAGCTGACTACAATTATGCCTTGAAGACACACTGGTGTCCAAGACTACCAGCTAGTTATTGTTCCAAAATAGAAGGGCTAGCAAAAGCATTGCTAGCCTTGAAAAACTATGGCTGGAAAGAAGAAAAGTACTCCCATTAAGCGTGTTTCAAAATCCTTTTGGCTGCTATGGAGAAGAAGGTGGTAATAATGTTTTTTTTTCCCCAAAAAAAATGATAGATATTTCCAGTGTGCTTCAGGAAGTTAAATTAGCTTTGCAGTTAATTGCTCTTGTTTTGAAGACAATGATAACTGATTCTAATAGAACTGAATGGACTTGATTTATTTTTACAAAAGCTCTCTTTTTTGAAAGAACACAGCATTAGGCTTCCTCCTCCTGGCAGTGCTAGAACTCATACCTTTGCCAGAATTGTTAGCACATATTTCCTTTGATAGAATGGGAAATGTTGGCCACATGTGGCATGCATACATGGTTTAGCTCAAGGACCTACTGTAAATATAAATGCCAGCCCTCAAGACAATCACTTTGGGGTATGTGATATTAGCTGGCTGATTTACATCTTAAAACCTGCCAGTGGATTTCTTACAGGTGAGGTTACACTTTCAACAGCTTGAACCTGCTGAATAACTGAAGTGGAAATGCAGAACCCATGTCTTCCCACGCACAGGATCTCCCAGGACTGTGTGCTAACACTGGAGGGAAGGTTCATGAAGATGAGAGACTTTGCTTTCCCAGGGCTGGGGCGCAGGTCACAGATCGTGCTAAGTAAGACCAGGAGCCTCGTGTGTTTCAACTCAACGCAGAACTTCTCTCCCCGGCTTGGCCCTCTCACGGTGGGTTCCCCTGGATCTGTCTCTTTCTCAGACATGCGCCCACACCTACCTGAATAGTCAAATCAGTTCTCACAGGGTTGGAGAGGAAGAAAACAGATAAACTATTACCGTCTTTTCCAAGTCCTCAATGCTGGTGTTGGACAAGGGTTGGTGTATCCATTTTAATGCATCCATTTCATCCAGGGGAAGATTAAACCACCCACATTTAATTTTAATCTCAGGATTTCAAACCATGCAAAGGATGAAGGAGCCCCACCACAGGGTAGATGAGCGTTCCCACAGATGGTCAAAGTGGGGTGCAGAACAATATGCTCGATTGTGCCAGATGCATTCGTGCCAAAGCTGGACCAAGCCCTCCTGTGGCCGTGGACCTACCATTCTTGTGTTACAATATTTTTGGGCCTTGCTGTTCTAGTGGGAAATTTATTTTTCCCTTAGTTCACGGTTGTATTTTAGATTTAAAATTTCTGGATTTCAGAGGCATAAAAAATTCATAAAATTTTCTAAGCTCTTGATTTTTTATGCACTGATCATATTTGCTTCTGTGTATTTGGTGATTTTCCTTCGTATTCTTTCAGTTTTCACATGTCTCTGCAGTTCCTACTGCATACAGCCAAAAATAGCTAGCTGCAAGATGAGCTTTTTCTTATTATATTGATGCTTCTGTATCCATCTCAACAAGGGAAGAAAGTGGAAAATACTACAAAATCAATGAAAAAAAAAGAGTTTTTTGTTCTGGTTTTTGGTTTAGTTTTGGCTTGGGCAGGGTTTTAGTTTATATTAGGGCAGATTAGACTGAGGCTTTTTGTGCCACAGTAAGAGAAGGATAATAAAGAGAAAGATAACAAAGGCTATTGAATGGTGTATTACAGGCTGTGTTCCCATTTCTCTTCCTGGGTAGTCTGTTTAATTGTCCTGTGCTTCACTTGTTTATCAGATGATGCTACTTATATTCCTGGCTGTGAGAATATGATGTGTTCTTGACAGACATGAAGTGCTTGCAATTCTCAGGTGAAAGATATGGTGGAAATAAATAAATCTGCCCAGCTAGGCATAATGAACTTTTTCACCCTCCTTAATACTATTAGATGCTAAAGTAACCACTGGCAACAAATGACACTTGCTAGCGTCTGTGGCTGTCTGGAAGAGTACAGCTCATCACACCAGAACTCCGCAGCTCAGCAGCAGCCATGAGATGTGTGAGGCTAAAGTCAGTTCCCTCCCTTGCTCCAGGTTCACTGTGGAATTCTGGAAAATTACTTGCTTTGGCTGAGATTCTCCTTTATAAATTTGAAAGGAGAGCACATCTTCACTGCCTATGGTGAATGTGAACACAACTGTGTTGAGAATCTCAGGGTGCTGAGATCTGACAGAAAGTGAGACAAAACAGACGAGTTGTTACTCTGCATTTGGAGAAGAAAGTAGAGAATACAAAGCGCTTCCTCTGGTGTGAGCTCTGGCTGTCCAGCTGGAGCCGGCACTTGATGCCTCCATCCCCTGCTGCTTACCTCCAAACGTGAGCCTGCCGCGGTGCTGGTCCCAGCCTATCCCTCCCTGGACAGCTGTGTCTCATCCCAGCAATGAAAATGGTAGAGCAGGCAAAAGGATGTGAGACATGGGCTGTTTCTAAGGGATTTTGAATTCCATCCTAGAGAATAACAAAAGACCAGTCTTTCCTCCTCTTCAGGAAGAAATGCAAACTGTGTGCCTCTCAGGATGGATATCCCCCTTCTCTCTCTTCAGAACATGATAGTGTGATCAAGTAAGTCTTCCTGTAAAAAGGGAGAGAGGAGCAGAGAGGCAAAGACTGCTGCCACTATTCTTAGTGAGAGCTATGGAGCAGCAGATAGATTACCTTTGGATCCTAGAGAAGCCCCAGTGATGTCTCTTTCAAGGCCTTAGAGGAGCATCATCTCATCCTTTTCCTTCCAGACAGACAATGCTACTAAATCACCCCTGCTATTGCCAATCCAATAGCAGCAGCAGCAGGCTAACGAGTGTCACCAATTACTTTCCAGTCTGCTGGCAGCATGCTCCAACTGGATGGGGAAGCAGGGGACACTCCTGACACTCATGGCCACAGGGAGTACAGTGCTGGGGCTGCTGAAAACCCAGGCACCACTGGGACGCTTTTCCAGAAGTGATTTTCCACATGCAGCACCACAAGAGAGAACAGCAGGAAGGCTGGGGTAGTGCACATGTCCTGTGCACATGTTAATTTTTATCAGCTGAATAGCATTTTACACCAAAGGATGCTGATAATGACCTTTGTATTACTGAGTGACTGTTCTCTAAGAAATGACAGCGAGGCTCATGGGTGATGGGGTGGTAGCACCTACCCATAATTACTGAGGAACCGCTCATCCTGCCTGCACCAAGGGAAACAGCAACAACAGCTCTGTCATGTTCTCTCCCTTGGGGTCTAGCTGATGAGTGTTAATTGTAATTAACTTCAGTCACATCTAATTAACTGCTCTTTGGCCAGGATTTGTATCTCAGACAGATTCTCACTGTAATTTCTTTGTCTTATATTCATTAAGCTGTTAAAAAATCAACATGAATGAAAGACCAAAATAAAAGAATTGTGCAACTTGCCTCTGCGGGGAGTCATCCATCGCTGGTGAGATGAAAATGGACAGAGCTCAGCATCAGTGGTGGCCGTCGTGCTGCTGTGGCAAGCACAAACACTGCCTTCAAGATGGCTGCTCGAGGTTTTGCTGCTTCAGGAGAGATTTAGATGCTATATTTAGTGTTTGAGTGGATATTTACATACTTAGTAAAGCATTACTATTGTACTAAGACTCATGAAGGATGTTGAGAATACCACAGGATTCCTTTTGATAGTGAAATTTTTTTTTTCCAAAACATCGCTTCCATGACGTATGGTTTGTCTTATGGAGCACTACCATCAGTAAAAACAAGAACATAATATTCATATGCAATAGGCAGATTAAAAGTTGGGAATTAAAAGTGTCCTCTGTATGAATATTTCTGAGATACACATGTGCCAAGAAAGGATCACAGACCTGGGAACCTACAGTAAAAGTGCTAGATGTCTTGTGTCCTTGTATTTATGACTAGACAGACTGAATTCTCCCTCATTTTTCTGTTGAGGACTGTGCCAGTTTGAACTGGGAGAGTGCAATAAATGGTCTCCTTATCTGTATGTATGGTCCTGATGTGTCTATTTTTCCCCTCACTACCATTTTTCTAAAGGACTGTAGCCCAGGAAATTTATTTTTTTTCAGCCCTCTCATTTGTTTTTCTTTCTTTTTCATATGAGAAGACACAGCTTAGGGCAGTTAAGTCAGGTCAGACATGACTTTTTCTATTCCTTAGCCCTTCTAATGCTGACTGCTGCCATCTCTCCTGAGTAGCGCGCTACGTGCTCTCCTATCAGCTACACACCATTCACACACTGACATATGGTTAACATCAATTTTATAGGGGCTTGGAAGAGCAAGGGACTGTGTTAACTTCTCCTGTTCAGTGGGACACTGAATTTCTTACTTCTACTGTGGGCCACCAGTTCAAAGGCAAACCCAGGACGGGACTAGTCAATCTTGGCCTGGGGAATTGGTGGTTTTTGCAACACCGGCTCTGTGAGACTGGCACTCTCCCTGCGCCAAAAGGAAGCGGTTTGAAGACAAAGAGGAGACACTTGATGCTTCAGTCTGCAAAAGCAGCAGGAAGCCTGTGAGTTGGGCAATGTGATTTAGGCAGGGAAATCACTGCCGGCCCCCTGCTGACCTCCACACCTGGTCTGGTGGGCCAGGGGAGCCGTGTGAGCACCGACTGCCTTCATCTGGCACCTGCTCACCAGGGCGCAGCCCAGCTGGCGCTGCTCCCTGAGGGCCCACAGGCCCCTGAGCTCTGACTACTGTCCCTGTGCCATCGGGGTGGCAACTTCACGCGGTAGATGACCAGCCCCTTTCTTTCACTGACCCTGTTTTTGGATAGGTGTTCTCTCATGCTACCTGCACAGTGGCATTGGGGTTCAATGAGGGAGGGGTCAGGCTCCAGGTGGGATTTGGGGCAGATAAACCTGCATACCCCTCAAGCTCCACCAGCCAGGAAATTTTCTCTTAAAAACAATGTCACTCCTTTTCAGTCATTTTGTTGCTCCCTCTGGGCTCTGGAATCATGCACTTTATTGCTACACAGTAACTTCCCTGAACTCTATCTGGGAGATTAATGGTTTACTGAAGAACAGGCAGGATTTAGATTGTCATCGGGAGACCTATAAATGTAAGCATGTAAAAAGTGTTATGGAAACAGAGCGTGGCCCCTCGGAGTTTTCAAGGATGGGCTGCACACATGCCCTGCCATCCAGCTGCTGCACACCTTTGCTGGGGCACACGTGGAATGGCAGCAGGAGTCATTGCTTGTCCCGGAAATTAATGGGTCCCCCGCGATGTCATTTGCTTTAAGAGCACCTTTGCACACAGGCTGATTTCTTTTCCAGGCTAGCAGCTGATTTGTGTGTGTGTGTGTGTGTGTTGTACGTCACTGGGAGCACATTAATGGCAGTCAGGAACATTTCTTTTGGAATCCTCACAGATATCCCTAGTGATCCAGTTTGAAGCACTGCCTGGAAAATGATTAACTCCTCTCTTTGGTCTATAAGGGATAGGATTACACAAATCTGCTCTGCTGCTTCAGGCCACAGCCAACTCATTTGTGTAGACGTCCTCATGTTCCCCTTCAGGGATCACGCTTTTAAGGAGCCCTGCACGTAAGCTATTGTTGCATCCGAAGGCCAAACTGTTCCATTTAAGCCCTGGGCCATAAAAATCACTGTGCTATGAAGCCCTAGGGAAAGACTGGGTTGCAAGCAGCCAGCATGACAGTGAAAACAGCACTATGCTCTAACGTCAGCTACCCTTATTGGACTTTTTTCACTCCTCCCCTGATCTTTCCACAAGATTTGTTATTAGTGATATTTTTTGTATGTGGAAATAATGAGTTCATATACACCCCAAGTGTTGTGAGGTCAGGTACGTAGGAACTGGCTTATTTTGCAAGGGCGCTGTTGCTGTCACTACTCCCCTGATTCTGAAGATTGACTGAAGTTCACAATTTCCCCATGCAGTCACTGGACATGCATGTTAAAGCACAATGAGACAAGTTAGAATATGATTGCTGAGTGGTAAAGTCACAGTTTGATTGTTTAAAAGCATTTTATTTGGCTAAGTGTTTGAAATAAAACTTTGAAGTTTTGCTAGGACAGCTCTTCCTTGCCTAGCTACTTCCCATCCAGCACCTCCCAGCCTAGTACTCCAGTTTCCATGAAGTCTCCAAGCACTACCTGGATTTCATTGCTCTCTTCATGTATAGAATAGTAGAAATAAAAGTAAAGTAGTACAATAAATCCTGTTTTGTTAGCTTTGTATACTTCTTGTCAACCTGATAAGTGCGGAGTCTGCTGTTGGGTTGTTTCACTGGAGAATTTCTCCTATGACCTGCTGAGTGTTTTGCCAGTTGTTAGGATGCCCTGCAACATGGTGTGATCCTTAGACACTTGTGTCTTCTCTCTCTCAGATGCACCTTTCCTTGCCTGCAGTCACAGACATCCCTGAAGGATGGATAAAGCCAAGCCTGTGTTAGCATGCCTCTCACAGTTGCACTTTTGCACATTTCTCCTTGCTTTGCCCTAGCTCAGCAGTTCCACACTGACACTGTGCCCCTTCCCCATGCAGGGTGGGCAGGAGGCCCTCGAGGCTCGCCAGCACCCTTTCCAATCCCAAAGAGGATGAATTTTTTGGGGATTGAGGCCAAACCATTGCAGAGATAGGGCGGACATGTCCTGGCCTTGCAGTTGCCTTATCACGGTGTTTTCCTCTCAGCCCTCTTGTACTTTTGTTTAGGGGTGTGGAACAACTGGAAGTTATGGTAAAACTCTCTCTTAATTATGGCAACAGTCTCCGAGAATAAACTGTAAGGTGAGAAAAAGCATAAAATAAGAATTAGTGCCTGTGAGCTCAATGCAGGGCCATGAGTGCCGTGCAAGGCTCACAGTGCTGATGGGGGCCTGAGGGACATTTTGTTGTGGGGGCTGCTCTTGTGGGGTCTGGGCCCAGGGTAGCCCAACGGCTCCACCCGAGGCCTTTCACACCCATGTGCACCGTGTGTGGCCGTGGCCCAGCCATGGCAGTGGTGGCCTCCTCATGGGTTGAAGGGAAATTCCGTCAGGCTGGGGTGGAGAGCACTGGGCAGGCCCTCAGCATCCAGGCCCACAAGAGTAATAAACTTGTGATTTGCTTCATAACTGCACCTCTGGGCTGCCATTGCTCACAGCTTTATGCTTTTTAATGCCCTCCGAGGCATGTTATTTACTCCTCAGCAACCACAGCATGGTACGCTTTATCGCTTTATCGCTGAATTACATATCCCCAGTTTGAGTAAAGTCTCCAGTTGCTAGGCTTGTCAAGCCCTATTTAATGGACAATACTTGCTTTCCAGCTCTGAAAAGACGTGTGAAAGATGCGCTGAGTATATTCAATGGATGTTTTATCATTGCTGCTTCTTTATTACAAATAGCTCTGATGTCTTCCGTAATTTACAATGCTTCTTTTGTAGGATAAAGACCAATGAGGAGGAGCCTAGTGAATGCTTCCCCCTGTTATCCATGTTGTACTGCCTGGTGGCCATGTTCCTGTTGGTGGAGGAGGGATGCAGCTGGTTTGTGGTGCTGATCACAGCCATGACCTCAAGCACGTGGCAATTGAAAGCTGTTCTTTCCCACAGACCGAGGTCTGCTTCAACTTTGCCTTGTTGATATTTGTGATCCTCTAATTATGTGCCCTTTCATTTTGCTTTGTGTCTGAAGATGATACCATGTCATCCTCTATTCTCAGGAGTTTTAATATTTCCAGTGACTTATGAAAAGGGCAATTCTGTCAGGCATTTTGTGACCTTTAATTTGAGAGAATGCCGTTCTTGAGGATGACTGTGGTCATTTAGTCTGCTGTATTAATTACAGCGATAATTTTCCAATGATAGTCATTCTAGAAAACCAAACTATACCTTTAAGAGTGTGGACCAATGGATCCCAAAGTAGGTTCATTTCTATCCAAGCTGTATAAAAATAAAACTCTATCTTCTTATGTTTGATAATATTTAATGTGTACAGTGAGGTATCCCAAATGATGCAACTGGCCTGCAAAATTAGGAGAAAAACAAACAAACAAACCTGGTGAATAATGACTTTGGGAAAATGGTATTTAGGTCATCCTAAAACTATTTATGAATTCAGGTCATATTCTCTAACTAGTTACTCCTGGGATTTGTTTTTGTCTTGACAGTCATTGTTCCCTTTCTCTCAACTTAGGGGTTAAAGTATTTGCCCAGAAACTGGGAATCCCTGAGTCAATTCCAGTCTGCAGTTGGATGGAGCTGGATAATCCAATTCCAGTGAATTACCAGTACTTTTGAGTGTGTCAGGAAGAACGGGCAGTACACTCGCAACTTCTCCCATTGGACCTATATCCTTATATATAAAATTTCACAATAACATCAAGATACTCTAAGATTTGGCTATCCTGAACCCTTGAAGCCTGGCTTTTCTTGTCCAATAGGAGATGTGGATTCCTTCAGGACTTGATAAAAATCAGAATATGTCCCTTGTTTCTTGGATGTAATCAGGATATTAAATATTCTATCCTCCTTCTTCTTTTGCTGTTCATGAGAAGCAAATGTTTTGTTGAAAGGATTGTGTTTTAAGTCAAAGCCATTTTGGTTTTGCTTATTTGGTGAGGAAATGGCAACTTATTTAAACTTTGTAAACAATCCTTTTGACTAAAAGCAGGTGCTGTCATATATCTGTCAAGGCCGGGCATTATTTCCTAGCTCCTAAAGGAAGGGATAAAAAAGCAGCTCTTAAAGAGCTCACAGTCTAGGAGAACAGGTGTGGTAAACAGACAGATGGGACAAAGTAATCTGGTACCCAGTTTGGGTGACATTGGTCATGCTGGTAGTGAGCTACAGGCAGGTCTTAGTCCTTTGGCAGCTCTGTTAATATTTTAAAACAAACTAAAGACAACAATTGGATCCCCCTCACTGCTTCAATGTGCTTGTTAAAGTTGCTGCTAGCTACAAGCTTTCCTAGTGCAAGCATAAGGGAAACACTCAGCTCAAGTGACAGAGTCATGTGACCTCCTCTGCTCTATTTGGTCTGTTCTGTGTATAGGGGAAAGGTGGAGCTTGGCTAACATTTCTTTTTGAGAAGAAACCAACCTCTCTTTAAATTGATCTTTTCTTTCTTTTCTTTTCTTTTCTTTTCTTTTCTTTTCTTTTCTTTTCTTTTCTTTTCTTTTCTTTTCTTTTCTTTTCTTTTTTTTTTTTTTCTTTTTTTTTTTTTCTTTTCTTTTCTTTTCTTTTTTTTTCTTTTCTTTTCTTTTCTTTTCTTTTCTTTTCTTTTCTTTTCTTTTCTTTTCTTTTCTTTTCTTTTCTTTTCTTTTCTTTTCTTTTCTTTTCTTTTCTCCCCTTTTTTTAAAAAAAAATTCCCCCCATCTGATTTATAAATGACACGTTCTTTTACTGCACACTTGACAGGAAACAGACCTAAGAGATTTGATGAGAATATGTTTTGTCATTTTCTTGGTAGTTCGTAGTACTGAGGGATGTGCAATGGCCAGAATGTCAGGGAAAAATTTTATGAAACATCAACCATTAAACTTAGACTTTTAGACAAGTTTGGGAAAGAGGTTGCACACAATAGCATCTACAATTCTGCTCAATTTCCTTATAGGTCTGTTTTTCCTGGGAAAAAGAAAACTTCTTCCAAGAAAGTCAGGGGGAATGAAAATACTGGGCATAACCCATATGAAGGCTTGAATTCCAGAAGAAGGGAAAGGTGTGAAAGAAACAGGAATGCTGCTCTCATTTTACAGCATGCTGCTTTGTTTTGAGGTCTACAACACAAGTGCTGACCACTTCTAGCTTGGGGAAGCTGGTGTGATGAGGACAGAAAGAGGCCTTCTTGCTTCAGACATCGTGGGATGAGGCTTAGAAACATCTCAGTCTTTCATCAAAGTAAGGTCTGATCAGTAGAGAAACTGGGAAATTGAACCAGAGCCAACAGACGCAGACTCCAGTTTAAACAAGGAGGCACCTGCTCTGTCCTTCACGGTTAAGAAGAAATAGAGGTCTTCGGTGCATGGCAGGAGTACAGCCATTTTATTGCCACTGTATACAGTAACAGTCTGTACCAGAAACAAAAGCAAAGTACGACAGTTCATTAAGCTACTAAGATGGCCCGGAAGTCATCACTTTGGTTATTTTGCATATGAATGTCTTAAAAGGAAATACTGCACAGCTTTAACCCTAGTGGAAGTAGCAGGTGCCTAATCTTTCTCTGTGTGCACGTAGTGGCCTATCTGAATTTTGCATAGTAGTTGATATTTACAATTTGCTACCTCAGATTTCTTGCAGGGCAATACCCAGCCATTGAAATCTAATTCCTGCCTATGCTAGGAGGTACTGATGTTTGAAGGGAAACTTGTAAAGTACTGGCTTTGCATCTGTAAATGACAGTGTGGCTTACTTTAGTTCCTGGTTGACAGAGAAGATGTGGGAGGCAGGATAATCAGCATTTCCAGGATTTCTCTGTGAACAAGTGTAGGCAAGAGAAAAGCAGCAGCTCTTATTATTTATTATCATAAATTTAGTGAGCAAAAGCACAGGATTTGCTGCAGGAGCTGTCAGGCCACTGACAGTCCCTGATGCTATGGCACTGCAGAAGTGTGAAAGTTCACTAAACACTTTTAGGTGCTAGCGCCATGTAGCTAATGTTCCTGTCTGATTAAAAGTACAAACCCCACTGGACAAATCATTTACTGGTGCATCTCTATTCAAAGGGCAATTTCAAGTGGATTGGTCTCAACAGAACTATTGAATTATATGACTCAGAGGCAATAACAACAGATGAGATCTTTCCCTTTTTATTTTCCAGAGGCCACAGGTGCTTTTCTCCTTTCAGGTCTTCCAGGGCACTAATCACTATTAATCTCCCCAACCAGCATCACCTGGGGTGTCTTCCACCCCTGCCCATGGCCCAGAGGCTCCCCTGCTGCCCAGACTGGGCCTCCCAGTGCCTGTGTAGACATGGACCAGGCTCCTTGTGCTCAACCCAGAGCCTGCAACAGCCAAAGCCAGCTATGGGGGCTTTGTCCCTGTGTCGTGCTCAGGGACTGATGGCCCCAACCCAGTCTGCAGTGAAGATCTTGGGCCATGGACACAGGTGAGGGCAAGGTGCTAGCTGAGGGTGGTCAGGGCAATTAAAGCCTCAGTGACCGGTGATCTTCTCCAATAACTCTCATTGTTCTCTGAAGATGGAAGTGAGGAAGGCATTTTCAGTGTAGCTGCTATGGCAGGAAGGTATGTTTGTGTTCTTTTTGGTATGGTATGCTTGCAATATTCTTCTACCTCTCTGTAGACTGGAATATCCTGTTGCAATAAGAAAGTAGCTGGTCTCTTCTGGTTGAGAAATTCATTATTGTGGTGAGGTATAGTATGGTGTCTTAACAGGTAGAAACACATCTCAGGTTAACAAGAGCTTTGTGGTTTCCCAGGCCTGCTGAGCTCTAGAGATATTTGTCTGTGGATGCTTGTGATGTATCTGGAATATGTGCCCTCCTTCTTGTGAGCTGTTAACAGAGGGTCAAATTAGGGAGTCTAAGAAGATCATGGACTTCACTGCTGAATTCTCTGGGGTGGCTGAGAAGTTTCTAGTGTTTGAATGATTTGAAAACTGTGTTATGAGTCACCACTTTGAAGCATGGTATCCAGTTGTCCATCCTGCATTTTTGCTGGGTGACCTATGAATCAGTGTGTGGGCGTGTTATGTGGTGTGTATCCCCAGCTGTGCCCAGTTCACAGAGGATGTGTGCATGTGGGACACATTTGTTTGAGAACCTGGTGTTTTAGCAGGAAGAACTCATGTTTTTGAGCTTTGAAGGTAAACGTTTGAGCTTCTGGTTTACCCAAAATATCCTGTGATGTTGCACTTAAAGCTCTGAGGTTTGCTTCAGATGAACAGTGAAGTGTGGGGCAAGAAGGAGCAGGAGGAGGATTTGCAGATACCGTGACAGGCACAATAACCCTGCTACTATGGCTGTGCTAGGCTGAGGTTTATCTTGTTTTCTGGAAGCTGAACTTAAATTTTCTAAATTTTACTTTTTATGTTTCTGGAAAGCGAGGAAGACACACAAACTCACTGTTGGGAGTTCCTTTTAGCTGCCAACCCCTTCTAACATCACTTAATTTGTACAGAGGCTTTGCATATAAATAATTCAGTAGTCTTTAAACTGGCATTAAACATTCTAAGAAGAAAATGTAGTTAAAGGCATTTCAGGTTCTTCAGTAAATTTGTCTGTATGTGGGTGTTTGTGAACTTGTATGCATGGTCATATTGGTTCAGGAACAAAACCTCTGTTTAACAGCAGGAAAGGCTGCACCAGAAACTTCAAGGGTGATCTGAGAATTAAGGTGGTAAGTTAAGTATGCTGCTTTGTTCTGCTATTTCAATGGGATATTGATGTCTGTGAGAATGGCGGTTCTGTGACAGAGCACAAATTTTTTGGGTCTCTAGTATATGTTGCCTTTGGGAGATGTTGGAATTAAGTCATTTGGAGCACAGTCAGCAGAGACACCAACACATAGCAGACTGAAGGTGGAAAGAATGCATATGTTTATGTCCAATCATCTTTTTTTTTTTTTTTGAAAGCTAAAGGGTATGTTAGTGGGCCATTCCTATTGCTTTGCTTCCCAGGCTTTCTTATTTCTTGCTGTGTCAGGGCAGTAATCCACTTGGAAGTAGAAGGAGAAAATGTGAAGAACAATCATTAGTGGATTGGCTTTGGGCATTGGTTTTCTAATATTGCTGCAGACGTATTAAGAGGTTTCTGAAAACCACTGCTAAAGCATAATTAATACCTGGGGATCTGTCCATGAAAAGCAATGCGTAGGAAGAAACTGTCTCAGGGTCTATTGGGTTACTGGCAAAAGATGGTCAAGGAAATGTGGAAATGCGCTAACATTTTTCCCAAAGCTATTTTTCATTAAAGTCATGAAGATGGCAATTACGTTCAAAGTTCACATTGTCTTGCTTTTTATTTGTTGTTCGTGTTGCTATAGCACTGGAGCAGTATGTGGAGGTAAAAGGAAAATGATGCACAGTACCACTGTGTTCCCTCCAAGCTTCTGCGGACAGCAGAGTTGCAGCTTCATGCAGGTGTAAGCTGGCACCCAGGCGTGCCACAGCCAATCCAGTAACACTGGCTGGCATGGCTGCAACCTCCCCTCCCCTGCCCCTTTTGTTGCGTAATGGCAGTATGGCCACGGCGGCATTTTGTCTGTGTCTGACGCAGGAGCTGCCACCAACACTTAGCAGTCTGGGAAAGGGCTGCCTCTCCCAGAGGCCAGATGCTATGCACGGTCCTGATGGCTCTTGTGCCTACTGGGATTTGGTGCTCCTACTGACTTGTATTTGCAATTTTCCTCGTTTTCAGGCACTGCATGGCTTTGGGAACCATAACCATAGCTAAATCATGCTTTGGTAGGGGGAACGTTCCCTGGTTTTATTCTTGTGACTTTTATGAAGGTTTGAAGCTGTTAAACAGAGCTCTCTTCACACTGTGGTCTCTAGCTGAGTAAGCTGCTGAGAAAGAAATACCAGGATGCTGAGGGGCTCTTCTGGGCAAGGGTTATTCTCTGCTTTTATTCTCTTCATTATGCATCCATTATATTTTTGGACATACTTTGCTAGATGGCTTTTCCCATCAAATCAAGTAATAACAATTTTTATCTTCTTAAGCTCTACAGCTGCACCTTATCTGTGGAAAAAACTACTTACACAGAAAAAGATTATTGAAATATTTACAGTAATGGATCAAGATACTGTCTTACTGATGTAAGCGGTTAAAAATTCTTGGATAATCACATTATGGTATTACACTTGTGCTTTAAAGGAATTATTCTCTGGCAGTGGAGTCTGCATCCTTCTATTCTGCAATTCGGAAGGTAACATTTGTTCTTCATGCTGTACTGCTAAGCTGAGGAGAGCTCAGTGGCTGAAGTTCTTGAGCTGATGTGCCAGGTGTGTCCTGGCACCACTGCAAGAGATTCCGTGGGGTCCTCTAGGAAAGCTGTCAGGTGGGCGAAGAGGTTAAATTCAGATATCTGTGACCTCTGCAGGCTTTGGAAACCCCTTGCAGCTTGTTTTTCTGTGGATATAAAGGGTGCTATGCAAGCAGGATGGCTGACAGCACTGTGTAACCACAAAGCAGAATCTGGGAAGGGCTGCTCACAGTGGAAATTCACTAAGGGTGGCTTCGGGCATATGCCCCAGGTCCTTGGTGTGCTGGTTTAGTACTCCTAAACCGTCTGAAAGCCAGTGTATGTGAAAGTGCTGCTCATGTGCAGTAGTCCTGAAGAATCCAATTTGCTAGGCCTGATGAGAGCAACACTGGCTATTATGTGCACGTAACAAAGAAAGTTTCCCTGTTCTTGTGGGATGGAGTCACTGGGCACAAAAGGCACAGCAGGCTCTTGTGTAAGGCTGTCAGGCTGCACACAGTGAAAAGGACCTTTCTGACTCATCAGGTGTGTGACTGTGGGTGCCAGGGCCCCACACGCTACTAAAATGTCTCTTATATTCTCTATAAATAAATGGGACTGAGCGCGGATCTGTGAGGTAAAAGGTTGAGGTTGAGAGACTGACTTTCTTAGTTTCCCAGCTCTTTACCTTCTCCAGTGTTAGAGAACACTAACATGCATTTTCTTCAGCTAGTGAGTATTGAATGTAGCTCAGACCTATCAGGTCTCAGACAAATAGTTCTGAAACTTAAAATTCTGGTTCAACTCCAAAGCATTGCAAGTCTGAATTCTGGGCTGTTCAGGCTCCTTTCACACTTGTCATTTTTTCTATGTCACATTATTTGGTTCATTTAATTCCTAATAATGGCCCACATAGCGTATTCAAGCAGTCCCATATTAGGCAATATATGTGTACAGAATTTACATCCTGTTAACCTGTGTGGTGTGGTTTGTTTGTCCTGAGACAATGCTACACTTCTGTTGTATTTTATGGTTATATTTTGAAGGTTCTTGCAACTTGCATCTGTCTGACTTTTTCTTAGTTGAGAAGAGTCTATGCAAAAATAACATCAAAAAGCTCAACCAGTAGCTTTATCTTTCAGAGTGTTAATAGGTGCAGAGGCACTGCTGTCTTGTTTCATTGGCATGGATGCTGCTTTTAGGATTCCTTGTTCCTGCTGACTTTTTAAAATAGTCTCTGCTGATGCTTTTTTTTTTTTTCTTTACTCAATTATATTATTATTTGGGAACTTGATAGAATGTCTAAAGAGAACCTACAGACACTTAAGTCATTCAAGACTGGATTGTGGGTATTTAAATGCCTTACCTATGTAGAATTCAACAGAAATTAAGCACATTAATATATTTGAAAGTCTGAATGTTACTACTAATGAAAGAAGCTGGATGATGCCTTTTATATCTCCAGATCAGAATAGAAATGTATTCCCGCGGGAACAATAGAGAATTGCATTGTGTGTGTAAGGTGGGTGCACGTTGCTGAGAGAGTGACCAGATCACCAGCTCATGGCAGCCTGGTCCCAGGAGAGCTGTATGGTGGTAGTTCTTCAGGTTGTTGCAGTGCTCGTAGAGTCGTACCCTACCCTCAGAGCACAAGGCTTAAGTTCATAAGAGTAACAAGGAGTGCAGTCTGGTTGGCTTGTTGCTTCCTGCCTTCCCTGATGTCTTTTACAGCTCTTCTGGTAGAGGAGATGGACTCTGCTTAGGAGTGGGTTGTCAGTGTTGATCTACTGCAAATGTAGCTCTGAGTTTTGTGAACCCTCATATGAAGCAACTTATTTTGGGCATTAGACTCCAGAAACCCACTAGGGAAGACAGTGAGTGCAGATGAACCTGTGGAGGAGAAAAGGTGCTCTGTAAGCAGCAGAGAAGACTTAGAAGAAACTACATCATGGCAAATATCTGAAGCATATGTACATGCCTGACAGGGTGAAAAATACTAGCCTCCAACTCAGTGATATTCACATTTAAAAAATGCTTTTTCCCCTCATGAACAAATACCTGGCTGTCTCTCCCCTGGAGCTCTCTGTGTTCAGTGTCGGAATTGATGATGTGGGTAAGATCAAATTCAACCTGACAAAATAAGTCAGAGGATGTGAAATCCTCCCTCTCCCTACCTTTCTCTGTGGGGAAACAAATGTCACGTCAGCTTAGTGGAAAGTTATTTGCCATGAATTGAGACTTCTAATGAAATAGTACAAGCAATTTTCTGCATATGGAGATAGTTTTTGGATATTTATTTTTTCTTGCATGGATCTACTTGGGATTGTTAAGGTGGGATGTATTACAAAGGGATTATTTTGTGCTGTGTTCTAATTATTTCCTGCCCTGCCTTCTGAGTTGCCTTCTGAGAAAACCTGACATTGCTGGGCAGAACAGCAGTGCTTGAAAATGGTTTTGCTTCATGTAGAGGTACTATGGCACTTAGAGAACAAATATTTAGCTTATGGTATAAGACCAATCACTCCATTAGCTATTGCTGTTTGTTTTTTTCTGTATGAAGGGGGGGAAAAAAGTGTGTGTTGGGGGGGTGGGGTTAGTGGGACACAGGGCTAAGGACCATGTCTGTCCAGGAGGCATGTGATAGCTACCAGAATCCAGAATAAAGGATATAACTGAAATATCACTTAAATGGCAGTAACAGCAGCAAACCACAGTGTTAAACTGGAAGATGTCTTTGATTATTGGCTATGAAAAGAGGGACTATAATAGGAGATGCTCCATTAATTACAACGCTGCAACAAATGCAAACTGTTGGTCTGGATGTGCTAGCTCTTCCTGTCCAAAACCTGTGTACTATGTAAAAGGAAAAATCTTCAGATGTGCTTGTAAGAATGAAGAATTTAAATGAAAAATAGGTGGAGGTAGAAACAATGGGGCATCAGGGTAAGAAAGATTCCTGTGATAACTTTTTTTTTTTTTTTTCTGAAATAACCCTTGTTATAGAATCTTAAGAAACTTTGTTTTTGTACTATAGCATTTATATTGCAACATAAACTTATTGAGACCTAAAGTGTGAGGTCTTTGGCTTTGCTGTGTTATTTTAGGCAACATAACACTTAAGCTTAGCTGCCTTTTAAAAACAAGCCAACAGAAAACCCAAGGACAAAATAGTTGATGGTTTGTTTGCCTTTGGAAAGGTGTTGCATCCAGTCTTGATGCTGTGCACTTCGATCTTTTGCCTGGCCACGAGTAACTTGATCATGTTAAGCTCTTGCTTATAGTTAACTGTAAGGATTAGTCTTCAAACTTTCATAGCACGTAATAGCCTCAGGTTTTCTTCAGCCAGCTTGGAAATTTCCCCTGATGAGTTATAAACGGTGTCAGCATTAATATTTGCCTGTGTGAAGGAAAGATCTTTAAATACCAAATTTGGAAGGAGTCACACTTGCAAGGTTAATGCAGCCTTTTAATTTCATGATGCATCATGATGGCTCCAAGCCCTCTCTGGGAACCCTTCTCTGTGGGACTGTCTGCGCTTTCATGGGCATGTGCAGTTTGCTGCTGTGACACAGTCTGATGTGAACTATCTATCACAGAATTATTGCAACAGTTTCAAATTGAGGTGTCAGTAGAAGTTCTTAGAATAAATCAATAAAACTAGTTTTTGTCAAAACAAAATGATATAACCCAGAAGTTCTGAGGGAATTGAAACATGAAATTACCGAGCTGTTGGCTGCAGTGCATAACATCTGATTTTAATTAGCCTTGGTGCCAAAGGGATTGCAGGTAGCAAATGGATGCCAGCTTTTAAATGAATCTGGGAAGCTCTAGGTGAGTAGAGATGAATTTTTACAGGGAAAACAAGTAGCAATTGCAATAAATAATAGAATTAGTGGTCATACATATACACAGGGAAGAGGAGAGGTTCACACAACCTTTACACAAAGAAGCCATGCCTTGCATCAATCATGTTCTTGTAAGGTCCTAATAATTAAGTAGATAAGCCTCAGTCTGTGTTACATCAGACTACTGCAATTTTTGTAACAAAACAAACCAAAACTAAAGAAACAAAATACTCCCACCATGCTTAAAAATTCCTTGCTGGGGCAGCGATAAGAGTCAAGTTTTTCACAGTGGGGTGGATGAGAGTATCAAAAAAGGCAAAAAATACTGTTGGGAAAAATACTAGGAGGATAAAAGAGAAAGCATCATATAGCTCCATGGCTAGTTGGTGTTTTGTTTAGCCTGTGCTGTTTGGTTCACTCATGCATACAGTGTTCAGAAGCTTATGTAAAAATGTAGGAAGGGATGACACACAATTCTTAAATCCAGAGAAGATAAGATATGATGAAGGGTGGGAAAGGCAGATCATAGTAGCTTATACAGTTGGAGGAGGTTTGGAAAAGGTGACTACTGAAGGCACATTCCCTATTTCTCACGACATGAGAACTATAAGAACACGATGAAATAATCAGTTGGCAAGATGAAAACAAACAAAAAAACTTTTCCATAAGATCATAATTAAATGGTGGCATGCCTTGCCACAGGATGTTTTGAAAACCAAACGATTCAAACCATGATTAAACAAATCAATGGAGGAAAAAGCCGTGAAGGGCTTCTGAGCACAAACTTGCAGATACAGTCTCTGGCTGAGGAAGTTCAGAGCTGGGAGGATACTCTAGGGAAAAATCTTTGTATATGTGTGCTGCTTGTATACTTTCTCTAGGCATCCCAGCTGCTGGGAGGGGAGTCAGGAGATCTGATGGGTCTCTGACCCGACCCTGGACGTGCAGTGTCACTGGGGAAGTTGCCTGGTATATTCCAGGGAAGAGCTGTCCTCTTGCAGATTTCTGACCTGTGACAGTCTGACTCATGTGGACGTATGTAGAGGCGGGTGAGTGAAGACGTTTGTGTTCTTTCTTACAAGACTGTCCTCTACCTGGTCTTCTCATGCATCATTACAAAAGAAGGGAATGCATCTTGTCTCGTTTCCTTAATATAAAATAGACCAAGCCTGGTGGAATTTCCCTTAGTCCAGTACCTGCGCAGCCAGCCTGCTTGCTGCCTGGTTTGCTGCTGCAGCAGGATTACTTCCTGTGGTAACTTCCTCTGCTAAGTGAGAGCGCAGCCAGCTGATTCTCAGCTTGTTCACCCCCAAGTTATTCATCTAGGAGTGAGGCATATCTTGCTTAAAAGACTTGCACAACAAATATGCCAAAAATGTGTTCTCTGTCTTAATAATAAAATTAAACTACTAACTGAAGATTAGAAAAGATATTTCAGTTGTTTATTATATTGCTGTCATATTCAGCGTGATTTGAGAGTGGTATTTTGGTGGGTGGGTAAGGTTTTGTTTTAAAAGTGGAAGTTAATTCCCATGTATTTCAGAAACAGCTGAAAGGAGCATTCTCAGTCCTCCCAGAAGAAGTTCTGCACCAATAACCAAAAATAGAAAGTTTCAGTAAAAAAGTATTGTTTGAGTTAATTTAAACATGGCTGAGCACAGGGCTTTTGCAGTCTTCATATAATAATGGAAGGGTTTTTATGTATTTATATAATAGTACCATGCAGCACAGTGGAGAGAGTCATCTGAGAGTCCACAGCTTCTAATGCTTTGATGCATGCTATAGGTAACTAGTTATGCAGCTTCATTTTGGCAGGTGACTAATTAGACTGACTTGAGGAAATTAACTTTTATTCCTCATGTACTATTCCAAAAAATCCTAATGATACTGAAACATTCCAGCTTCAGACTAAATGAATCCAAGTTATGCAGTTGGATACCATGTGGAAAATGTTTAAGCTGGTAGTTTAAAGCTCTGTTCAGGAACTTGAATAGCTGTGAAATTCAAAAACAGATGAGTAGTTGGGTTTGCTGTCTTTGGGAATAGAATCCAATAAGCAGTTTTAATTTTCTGTGCATTTAAATGCTCATCATGATGTTGATGGGGATGCAGGGAAGACGACAAGCAGGGGTTTCAATTTGTAGGTGGGAGATGCTGGAAACTTCAGGCAGGTGTCACCTATGGAGCCAGATCGTACTACCCCCTGCAGAAATCAGCAGCCCCTAGCTTGTTGCTGCTGTACTTTGTGTACTTGGCTGCATGAGGGAGTGAGCAAGTACCTCTCCAGAGGATGGAGGAGGTGACTGATCTGTAATTAAGCTTTGCAGCAGGCAAATACAGCAATGCAAGAGAGCTGGCAAAAGGCTGTTTTCAGTCCTCCAGGCCTCAGTTTTCCCAAGAGGTGAACAAGTTTTCCAGCAAAAAGCCTGTAGTTGTGTTACTCATGCCCCTCCGTTGCACGTGCTGCCATGCCAGCCTCTTGATGAGATGTCTGAACACCTCATGTTTCAAATCTGTTCTGACTTCTATATCTCATCGTGAGTCTGAGATGTGCTTTAGCAATAAGACCTGTGTTTGCTCTGTTTTTGCTGTGCAGGGATAAGGAGCTAAGCTGGATGTTCTGTGCACTGAATTTCAGCCACAGTATTCACAGGTTGAATCAAAAGGTGGATCCTTAACAGGTATTTCTGGCAACAGTATTCACTCGAGAAAATCCTCAAGGGAATGTGTATTTTGACTCTCTGTGACATGGAAAAGTGGGATATTAGAGACCTTCATTTGAAGAGGAACTGTCACTCGGACTGCAGCTTGCAATCGGCAGACACCTGGGAGAAAAACAATTTGGCTAGAGACACATGAGGCTGTGCTAACATTTGTGTGTTTCTGACTAGTGTGAGAGAGCTTGCAGGGCACAAATGCAGTTGCAATCATTCTTGAGGACCATAATAATCCTGTATCTGCTGTACTGCATCATTCTTCCAAAACTAAGGCTGTGTTCCCTTTCCCCTATTTAAGATTTTCTTCTTTTTTCATTGACCAAAGGTGTTTATGAAGTAGAAATGTTACCTTGATCAAGGATTTAGAACTTTTGTGGACAGAACTCTTGCGATTTCCATTTTTTTGCCAATCATCTTGCACTGCTTTGTTTATTTACACCAAAACACTCCAGAATTTGTTTGGATTCTACCAAACGGAAGGTAGTAACTGCTCTGTGCTCTATGAGTTGCAGTTTGTGTATAAAAGATGGCAACATCTGATTGAAATACGCTGGTTTTGTTATTGCTGAGGACCTCTTGAAAAGTTTTTATGTATGAATGCGTGTGCACACACATACCCCGCTTGCAACAAATCTGAGCCCAGTGGAGGCAGTAGTGCAGTCACCCAGAAAAATGAGAAGAGAAGTTTTCATCAGGACTGGCTGGTTGCCCTGATCACAAGTAATGTTTTGGTATGGTGAAAAGGGAACCTGTGCAATCAAGGTCTGGTTAGAGAATGCATCTCCTGTTTTTTTTTTTGTTTTTAATTTTATATTATTTCCTTTATTACTTTCTTTTATTAAAATCTGTGAATTCACAGTTACTTCCCCAAAGAGAAACGAGTACCTACTTACAAGCAGTGCAAGTGGAATCTATCAACCTCGTAGTGGATGAGACACATTTATTTTCTTGCAAGTGCATTAAATCAGAGAAAGACCTTGTACCAAACCTTGTGTTTCAGTTTGCCCATTCACCCTTGTCCTACCATTATCCACCCATGTAAAAAGNTAAATCAGAGAAAGACCTTGTACCAAACCTTGTGTTTCAGTTTGCCCATTCACCCTTAACATAAGAATCCAACAAATACCAAGTGTATATTAATAAAACGAAAGAGGAGGAAGGCCTGTCATGATTTATTAGACATCTCTGTGTTAGGAAACTTGTTGATTCTTCATCATTAAATGATATTTG
>VXAV01004675.1:180065-228202 GCA_013399715.1 Alectura lathami
AAATTAAAAAAAAAAAAAAAAAAAAGGCAAACAAAAAAAGCCCAAAACCCTCAATCCAGTTGTAATTTTAAATAACTTGTATATTATTTGAATTATTGAGGGTTTTTTAATATACTATTGATCTTTTTCCTGTTATTATTTCCTATTATCACAAGTGTACTACACCTGTTTAAAACTAGGTTCCTCAAAATTCTTCAGTCAAGCTAGGGTCACCTTTGAGGTGCGAACTAGTAAGTGTGGAGCTGCTACCTTGTGCTCGATGCTGCTGTGGAGTTTAATTCTCAAACACAGAATGCCTTTTGAGATCTTCCCAAACCTGTACCCTTAAAAGTGGGTTTCTGGGCACCATTTTGTGCAATAAATAAACTGGCTTTTTTTTGTGATGTGAAAGGTGATTGATAGGAGGGGGCACTTACAGGAGGTACAAGAGAGCCAGAACAGGAGACTGGCTACACATAAAGATGTTTAAGCCTTGGAGTGTTCTTCAGCTTATTTTTTGGAGGTCTTTGGCTTAAAGGTGTGTTTGTTTCTTGGCTTCTGTTTTGATCCAAAATTCTTAATAGTATACAGGACTTATTTTTGAGGTAGTTAAAGTGAAAAATGTCACTTAGCATCTTTCTTTGTGCTGCGGGAAAAGAGCAGAGAGTGCTGAAGCTGTGCTTTTGTGGCCCTTGGATGAACTCTGAGGCAACACTTTCCTATGTGATGCAATAGGATAACTTTTATGCCGTGCAAGTAATGCAGCATTTTTCCCTCTTTCAGCCTACTGTATTTCTCACTGTTCATGTTTATATCTAGTTTCACAATCATCCTTGTCTGTAAATAAAAATGAGTATATGTACCATGTGAGAATTTGTATGTAGTCCTTTGATGTGAACAAAAGGCTGCTTTCCCATGCCTAGTCATCCATCTCCTATGTAAATAATTCTGATTGCCAAAATGTCACTGTTGAATTTTATAAGCCATTTGTGAGCAGAGGGAGAATGCATACTTATTGCAGAATGTTTTCCCATCGTATTCATTTGGTACAACACTTAAAGGAAATATTCAAAAATATGCTTTAAGGAACTTAACATACAAATCACAACAAATGCAATTAAAAGACATTAGACACTTTTTTAGGTTGTCAGTATGTTGCATGTGAAACAGAGGGGAAAATGTTGCTGTAAGCTGAGGCTTTTTCTTTGGCTCAGTGGATGGTTGGAAAATTCTGGTTGGATCCTGGTGCAACTCCTGGAGCATGTTGGGCTAGGTGAATTGAATGACTTGGTGCATTTTAAAAAAAAAAAAGTCCAGGATTTTTGAGTAAAATTTCCTTGGATGATGCCTAGGCTCCTGCATGATTTCCAGCTTGAACAAACAGCCATCACAGCTTTACTGTCAAGTTCTCTGTTAACAGGCAGGCACGTGGCACTCTGCTGAGAAGCCTATAATCAGGAGAAAGTAAATGTGGCTAAATATAAAGTAAATGAAATTTCAGGAGCTAAAATCTCTATCTGATGATGACCTGTCAGTATACTTCATTGCCTTCACAGTCCCTTATAGGGTAAGGACTTGAACCAAATTCTTCTGCTTGACTACCTTGAATTTGCATTTGAAGTGATGGCTTCACATATTCTCATGTCAGAAGTTTTCCAGTCCAAAACCCTTTAAACTTGCACCAAATCTGTAGACACAGATCCAGATTTAAAGCTTCCATATGTAGACTGTTCTGAGTCATTTGTTTCTTTTGTTTTTAAACTGTGTTTACCATGTTCTCTCTCTATTCTGAGGACAAACAACTTTTCTTCGTGATCTTCTGACTTCAGAGCTGAAATAGATTAACAGATTCCAGGAAGCCATGTGTGTGTTAAACCCAAACCTTTCAATAACCCAATTCCAGGTATAGCAAGAAGATAACCCTGGATTTTCAAACTGGCTCTGGTGTGAAATGAGACCATTGCACTTGGCTGCAGAGTGCCTTTGGTGCTGTGTAGGCACCTGACCCAGTGGGACTCTTCTGCCTGTTTCCATACACCGTCAGCAGAGCAGCACGTCTGCCTACTGCTTAGATGCTGCCTGGTTCGCTCTTGCTAGTGGATGCTGCAAGCTATTGACCAGATGACTCCAAATATGCACACTAATCCAAGCATCTGAAGCCAATCTGATTGCTAAGGTATCCTTTCAATGAATTGAGTGGCACGATGCCAGGGAGACTTTTGAGACTTCTTCCTTTCTCTCTAGATATCTACCTTCTCCAGGCAATGTTTGCTGTGTAGTGTTTCCTGTACTATTAATATATGTTTATTTAACACTAAAAATGTTGCTGAGTTTGTGCCTGGTTTTTGATTCTTAAGAAACTAGTCTGTTTTTGGAACCCCTTTTCTGACATTTCCTCCCATAATGATTTGTCAAAAAGAGTTATTTATTCTGCATAGATAAGGTCTGACTGTAGCACCAGGAAATCTTAACAATGTTCTGCTTTCTATCCACTTTCATATCTAAACTGACTAAAGGATACAGAAATCAGATTGTGACTTCCTTCAGGTCACAAAGTGAGCAGATCATTTCAGATGGGATCCCAAGAGGATACTTGTGGTTCCCACCCTTTGCTGTAACCTCCAGACCACATTGTCTCCCCAGTGCACAGTGTAATGAATTTGGTCTGAACATTAAATTACAGCTTTGGCAATGTAGTTAAGTTCCCTGGGCTCCCATTTTTGCAGTAACTTGAACTTGCCAGAAGAGTTTCTCGTTGTGGTTTCTACAGCCTTCCCTACTGACCATGCCCATCACAGTGGGGCACGTGTATCTAGAGAGACTTCCTAGGGCCACTGAAACTCAGTTGCCTGTTCTCATGTTAGCTGCCCAACCGAGTAAAATCTGCTGCTTTGTTAAACGAAGGCAGGTCAACACCGTGATTTATTTAATTTACCCTGGCTTGATCAGTCATCCAACATAAGCAAGTTTATGGTGGACTGTAGCTCTCAAAACAAAGTTTTATGCCAAAGATGGTGGTGTGTCTCCTCCTTGTCTTCTTTCAAGAATTTTGGGGAAATATGTGGCTGTGATGTGAGGAGCAGAAAATCCATATTGCTCAGAGGACCTCTCTGGGGTCTTGCCTTTTGTGCACCTCCATTGTCAGAAGAGCCAGGTGCTGGTCGCTGGTGGTGTTGTGGTGGGTTCCTGAATGCAGGGCTGTGGGATGGCTGGCCATGGCTCAGCACCTCAGAGGCTTGCATTGTGCTTGGAAAATGGGAAGGAAATGTATTTAACCCCCTTGCCCTTAAAAGATTGATGTCCTTGTCTTTTCTTGTAGTCCTATTAAAGTACACAAAATGTCATCAGGAAACCAATTCAAGCTGAGCATGCTTCTACTGTTTATGGGCAGTTTTATTTCCCTAGTAATGTCTAATAAGAATCATCAGGATTGTGGGTAGTGAAATGACCTTCACAACTTGTAATTTAAAAATAATAGAGATCTACATTTAGATATTCTGGAATCAGTCGACATGTGCTTTCAGATGAACAGAGAGGAACTATCATTACGTACAAAAAAAAAAAAATCTCAGGCAATCATACGACTCCCTCAGAAATACTTCCAGATAAAGTTTTTTTTTTTTTTTTTAGGTGAAAGATTGACACTGAGGCCAGATTGCATTGGAGAAAACTTGTTGTAGTCTCACTGATTTCTCACAGAAATTTCTTATAGAAATTATTGGAATAGACAGAAATAGCCCACTGTGCAAGGCTATATTGCAAAATCCTCCCCTTTTCTCAGTAAAGTCACTGAAGTTCCTTCCATCTTATCCTGGAAGGAAAATAGGTCTGTCTTCATGTTACTTTGCTGGGTGGTTTATTCCTCTTAAATGGTGAAGTTTAAATTTTAGTGGATTTCCTTTTCTGACTTTTCCATGACCCAATAGAACAAAATCTGCTGAGCCTAAAAGTTATCTTGTTCCCCAGCATAGTCACCTAAAAGCTAATTCAGATTTTTTATGAACTGTGAGGAAAATTGACTTCAGGCTAAACAGGAATAACTTATTCCATCAGATGAAAGTAAGTAATTTTCCTGGAGATGGCACAATTTTGTGCTTAGTCCAACATTACTTTAGTTTCCTTTTCTTATTTCCCTTCACATAATCTGTCTCGTGGAAACTGTTAAGATATGTTGAATTAAAAACTAATAACACCTTTAAACAAAGAATAATTGTAACATGCCAAAACAAACAAACAAAACCAACCAAACAACCCCCTTGCCCCTCCGTCCCAAGCTTCAGCTAGTGCCTAAGTTCTCCTGATGGGTGAACTCAGAGACAGAATTAATCCGTCATGCAAAGATGAGAAGTTCCCACGCTGAGTGCTAAGTATCACTGTGTCTCTGATGTCACACCACAAACATCCAGTTTGATCAGTCTATATTATGAACACATCCCTTTGTTCACTTTTTTTCCCATCCATTAGTTCAGGATTGGCAGTGAGGCAGAACAGATTTTAACAGCTCATTTAACTCCTGTGGTCTGATGTTTTGCCAGATGTTTACCTACTTGTCTTGTGCGTAGGTTGCCCAGGACTTTAGGAGTCCCCCAGCCAAATATTTTTATTACCTAAAACCGGAAAATGCTTGGAGAATCTGGCCTTGTGGTTGTTAAGTTATGGAAGGGCTCATCTACACAAATACACTTTTTTGGATTTATCTTCCTTAAATTTGGTCTCTCTTACACCATAGCATACATTGTCATAATGTGAATGTGTAGTGTGCTAATGGAAAAACCCTGAAAATGAAACCACTGGTAGCTTATCTCTTCCCACACCTCCTTTACACAGGTCCTTACTTAGGCTATGGCAGTATTACCAGTTTGTGATCCAGCCATTTGGCTGTACTTGGTAGTCTTCAGCATATAACTACATACCTCTACATGATGTTGTAGTTTATTGAAACAACTCTGTGTATCAAAATCAGCTTTTCACTAAGAGCAGGGCCTTTTGGTGTAAACATCATAGTTTCTTGAACATTCTCTTCTGTTTCACTTGAGGCTATCAGTGCTATCAGGAGACAGAAGCTGAACCGTTTAGTCCATGGTAAGTATAACATGAGATTGTCTGTTAGTCACCTCCTAGAAAGGGAAGGAGTTGCCTCTGGTTTTTCTCCTTCTTGTTCATTCAAATAATTTAGCTCTTCTGTTGGATTCTGCTCCTGTCTTCTAGCACTCCATATTTATTTGTTCCTAAACAATTTGACAGTGAAATAATGACCAGAGACATTTCTGTCTCCGCATTTCCAGTCCTTCTCTGCAGCCAAGCAAAAGATGAGTAGAAATTATGATAATGAAGTTCCTGTTTTCAAGGATGAGCAGGCTAAACCATGGCACAGAAATGTATTCAGTCAAGCTGGGAGCAGATTATTTTGGAGGTAGAAGAAAAGCCTTGTAGTATCCCTGGCAATCCTTTGTGTACAAACAAATAATTACGATCTTCAGAGAATACAAGCATCTGTCCACTGTTTGAGTTCAGGCCCATCTCCAGATTGAGATCCCAAGTGGTGCCTTATCATAACTTGAATCACTGCTTCCTGGAGGGTGCACGTCCACACACTGTCCTGCTGGGGCTAGGAATGCACGAGGCTTGCGTCACCGCCAAGAGCGTGCAGTTATATAACTGATATCCTAAGGAAAGACTGTGACAACAACACATCCCTCTTGGGGAAGATGTCTGAAAACCTGACTGTGACCTAGAAAAGGTCCTGATAGGAGGACCTGTTTACAGTACGCCTTCATTGAGGCAGAAATCTGAACACTGGTGAAGTTTCACAAGAAAACAAACCTCACAGGAATACAGCAGAGGTGATGAGTCTCGTGTATCCTTCTGCCAGCAGCAGCTGGCACCAACAATTAAGAAAACGAACACAAAACAATTCTCCAGCTTTTAAGCCAAGGCAAGACTTGATCTCTGGGTTTGTGAGTTCTGACAATATGAGTAGAACCAGAGCTTTAACAAAGAAGTCAATGTAAGTTATTGTTATATGGCATCTAGAGTAAAATATTGTAGCAGATCACAGCTCAGTTACGAAACTAGTTTGAGGAAGAGGAGAAGTGTGTGCACAGCTTATTAAATTCTTCTACTGAACTTAGAAGTTTTTCCCTAAATTTTGAAACATGGAAAAATATCAGGATATCATTGTGTACTAGAGTGTAGACTTCAGTTTGGAATTTCATTGACTCAGGCCCCTTTCAGAGAAATAAATTATCCTGTAACAGGAAACATGGATGCATCAAGCTTTAATAACTATTCAGTGATGCAGTGCAGCATAAAGACTTTTTAAATTAAGATCTTATGTTGTTTTGGGGGCAGTAATATTGAGAATTTTCCATTGCAATGCCTGTATTTACTTCTCTGCCTGCCAAGAGAGCATGCATCATTCCACATTTAAGGTTTTTGCTTCCTTGTATGATATTTTTTTTTCAATTAGAACTGAACTGTAGGGACCAAGCATATATGAACAAGGACTTTATCATCCACTTTTATCTATTGAAAGGATAACTTTTAAATTACCTTAGAGGGGCTCCCAATTTCTCCAGCTGCCCTATCCTCTTTCTTCTGTCTGGGGACATCACTTATCCTGGCTAGGTAGATAAATGCTAGATAAATGCATACTGTTTTGAGACATAAAACACAGATCTTCAAAGGCAAAACAAGCAAATGTCTTTCTCGCTTTTTCTTTCTGTTTTTTGAAAATCCTTATTGGCACAGTGTATACATACTTGTTTTGGCCACACAGCAGTGCAGCTGAAAAAATCGTCACAAAGTTCAACAAAGGGAAAGTGATAGCCAGGGCTGAGTCATAGCATGTATGAGAGCTAGGAGGAGTAAGAGTTGGACTGTACAGACAAAGATTCAGAAAATGCTGAGGAAGAATCTATCCCAGAGGATGCTGGCAAAGTATCAAGAAACAAAACGAGAAACAAAATAAACCATGTTTCCACAAAGGGATGGAAACCACCCCCCACAAAGTCAGCCAAAGAACTTTCCATCACAACATCAACACCGGCCCAGCTCTCTGTAGTTTTCCCAAGATGAGGCAACCACAGCATTGATACTCCTAGCAGTTGCTTTAAAACATGGATCTGGCAGATATTTAGTGCTGAGCCATTTGCTGAAACACAGGTGCTGTTCAGCAGGCGCTTGGAGTGCCTACGGTGAAGTGTCTCGTGTTGGGGCAGCGCGCTCGGCAAGGGAAATGGAGCTGGGGGGTGACAGTGCAGCAAGTGAGCAGCCACCTCTGCAACAAGGGTCTGGTCCCGCAGCACCCAGTCAAGGTAAGAGCAGGTCCAAGGGGAACAGCCAGGGTTAGCCAAGATCACCAGGCTAATACATGGTGACAAGGCAGGTCTGAGGTCACAAGCATGGACGTCAAATCAGCGAGACAAAGCAAAAGTTCAGCAAGGCACAAAGCCAGGTAGAGCGCGCATATCGCATAGCACGGAGAAAGACCAATGGCATCTCTCAGTCCATTGGGCAGAGGGACATGAGTGGGCAGCCCAGATGAGACGTCTCACAGTATTGCTTCTCCAGCCTTCACTGTTTTACAGAAGCCTGGTATAGGTTACACAGAGCAGGCTTTAGGCATAAACAAATGAACCCTTAAGGAAGGGAGACGTTGCAACAAAGGATTATAGAGGTATGTGATTATGGTGTGTTCAGGGTAGCTAGAGCCAGTTGGCCCACTCCAGACTTAGAGAACAGAGGAGAGGGACACGGTGGGTCTAGGACTGCAGGCAGGGGTGTGCCAGAAGAACTGCAGGAGTTGCAGGGACCATTTTTGCACACTTTTCAGTTCTGTTGCTCAGGAGCTGCCCCACAACTGTCAGTAGGACCTGTGTTTCTGAGAAAACAAGGTAAAAGACCATGAACGATTTTGTTGTTTTATTTGTTTTTAAACTACAAACAGCTGCAGGAAGAATCCCTCAAGCATCCTTGAAAGTCAGGTTCAGGAGCTCATTGATAATTGTCTCAGTTTTACATCCTTTTCAAATTCGTGTTTGCTGTGATATACCTGCTAGACCGTTCTTGGCTATGTCAGTAGATAACAGTTAAAACAGCTCCACTCTGTCATACCCTGGACAACCCAGATCAACAATCAGTGGATGAACTAGGATTTAGGACTTGTCAGGACTAGGGGGAAATTTTCGTTCTGATAATCATGTACTTTTGGACCAATGCCTGTGAGCTGTGTGGAAGACTATGGCCTCAAATATCTGTGAATTTGATTCTGGTTCCTAGTTTACTTATGAATACTGTTCAGTTTAGGGTTATATTCTCTTTTCTAATGGCCGTGGTCTTGATTCAAACAAATCAAGAGCAATGTCTGAGCAAAGCACGTCAATTTCTATTCTTTATGCTTCAGGGTGTCTTTTAACAAAATAAAGTTTTGAGAAAGTTCCTCTTATTGGAGCTCAGTGTCGTTCCACTAGATTGGATTTTCTCCCCATCCCTGGTGATTTTCCCCTAAAGGACATTACATTCAGTTACATATGGCCGTAACTGTTCATTAGCAGCTCCACTAGAGTTGCTTCTCGAGCTGTGCCAAGACATGCTCGTGTATTTTCAGGACAGGGGTCAGAACGTCCTCTCCCCTGTGTGCTCCAGAACAACTTGTTCCAAGAAACAGTTCTCCATAGATCAAACTTTCTGAAATAAGACTATTTTAGAAGTGACCAGTGGAAATCCTACATTATAATTCTATTAGGTTCTTGCTGTTCCTTTTACCTTCCTGCCTGTTGCGCTCAGTAGCATTCCTTGTAGAGATCACTGGCATGTCACTGTTTGAGGGTATTGTAGTTTCCTGACACCTGAAATCTGTAGATTTCTTTGTATGGTCCTGTTTGCACAAATTTCTGGTAAGGAACGCTTCAAAGATTTAGGGAATCCTATCTTTGCAATCTCCATAATCATTTTGGCTTTGAGTGGAGAGTTTCACAAAGAATAACCATAACAGAGTGAACAGAGAGGTTCAGTCAACAGAGGGAAAGAGAGAACTTTCTCAAGAAGGAAACTACTTGGTTAAGATAGATTCCTCTAGATTCCTCTAGATAAGATAGATTCCTCTAGAAAAAGTACTTTCTATGTTTTGGCTGTAGAGGAATACTAACATTTACTGGAAGGGATTCAGATTATTGTGGAAGTGTTTTTCTTTGTTAGAGTCAGACCATGGTTCTTTGTATAAGAGTCATCTTGTGGATCTGAAGTTTCACAATGTCTTAAAACCTCCAAAATATTTTGAATCAGCCTCTCCATTATGGATACCTTAGAGCCAAGAAGGAACTCTTTGAGGTCTGGCAGGAAAGGCAAGGGCCCTGAATACTGGAAGTGGACAAGCAAGATAATCCACATCAAGAACAAGATTAGAAGAAATAGGAAGAACTGTAAATTAAGTTTTGAATGCCACATTAGAAGTTGTAGGTCCTATCACTAGTAAGAAACTCATTAAACTGCTTGATGTCATATATGGCAATTTTCAGGGTTATGATGGAATTAGTAGTACTTTATAGCTTGCATTTCAGTTGCTTGCTGGGAGTTGAATATTTGTGAGATGCTTTACCAGACAGAGGTCAGTGGATATGATCTATATTTAATTCCATTTCAGTAATTCTCATTATTACACTGTTTAGTGCATTTAGGTGATAAAATGTGGTATATTTTTTTCAAACAAAACCAGAAACTTCAATTTCTGCAGCAAATTCTAGTCATCTAAGTCAATAGTATGCTGTCCTTGGTATCTGAATTTTGCTTTCCTTTTGTTTTGGAAGCTTAAACTCCCCCTGTCCCGTCAAGACTACTGGGCGACAGTTTTGAATTCTGGGACACCAGATTCATATGTTCCATGCAGGGTGGCTTGCTTGGTGTGTAGCCAGCTCCTGTTTCCAAAAGGTGCACTGAATTACTCTTGTAGAGTTGTTTAGAACACCACTGATCTGAAAACACATATGCCCACCATAGCAAAACTGCTCCTGCAGGATCTGGCATTGTCTCTGATTTGCTTAGGCTGAGCATCCGCCACTTTGCACTCATGCAATCCTCTGCTGCTGCTGGCTCCAGCTCTGAATAGCATCGTCCAAATGAAATACAGAGGGGAGATAGAGCTGGAATTCTTGGCACACGGAGAATTGTTCAGCCCTTCTGCTTAAGGAGCAGGGAACAACCAAATAGCGGCCGGTGATGGCCCTGAAGGTGCCATGCACTGGAAGAGCTGGTGAAGAAAGGGGGAAGCTGCTCATAATGATGTGCTGAGCCATGTGCTTACAGCTGAGTACTGGCTGGCAGATCTGATCGCAGAAAAAAGGACACTGCAGTGTTCTGTGCTTATGGCTGAAACAAGATCGCTCTTCAGTACAAGATCTTTGCCATTGCATCAGTATCTAGCTTAATTGTTAGCTAGATTTTGACAGCTGTCTCATCATGATCTCTGCAAATTTTATTTTGCAAGTTATAATTATCCAGACTACAAGCTTCAAACATTAACTCCTTGAGCCCTATCTCATTTTTGCTTCTGTTGATGTGAGTGAAGGCGCTGATATTCACAGGGTGATAAGGAGGATACACATAGTCCTGAGTTTCCAAAACTGAGTGTTCCGTTATGGGCAGCATAGAAGACACTACATTCCAATGTGAGGAATAGTAAAAAGTAGTTTAGAGAAATAAATTTTCAGAAGTACCAGCAACAACATGTTTTGTGCTCTGTATGAGCTTTGTGGGATTTACATTGTTCCCATAAACCAAAGCCCCAGAGTTCTGTGGTCCTGGCTAGCAGATAGGGGAAGAGTGGGCGAGCAGCAGCAGGGCTTGGCTAGAGCTTGGACCTCCTGGCCTTGAGAGCCACAGCCACCCATGCCCTCAGTGCCCTGACTCCTCTGCGAGCCTGGCAGGTCTCCAGGTGAGCTGTGTCAGACTGGAAAACCTGGGAAATTCAGGACATTGGAAGCAGGAGCTAAAGTGCCTTCCATGCTTTTATCTCCGTGTCAAGCCTGTTATCTGCGATTTCCCAATGACTTGGTTTCCCATCTGTGCAGCACAGAGCCATCGGCAAGCTGGCAGGAGCCTGGGCGTGTTTCCAGTACTAGATAGATTTCCACAGTAGTTGGCTTTTTACAATTGCTAAATGCTTGGGTTTTGATGAATCGGCACTTTCCTATGGAAAAACATTCCTTTGGAGGCTTGCCAGTCAGAATGAAACCAAGTTTCAATATGCTGCAAAATTCCTTCAGAACAGGATTTATTGTGTAGCTGTACTTATAAGTAACTTTACTCTTCTCTGCATTCTTTGTACAGTAACAAAAAGAAACAAATGTAAATATAGTTGTTACAGGTATTTGCAATAAGGTTGTCAATTTTTTGCATCTGGAAAGGTTATGCAGGGTACAGACACTTAAAAATAGCACCTGGAAAGGAGGTAAGATTCTTCCAGACTCCTATATGATGAAATGTTGAATTTTCAGGCCTTATTTTGCAATGTGGCAATATGAGACGTCATGGAACATAAAATTAGATTAAATAATTCAGTATTTGCTTTGTAATTTCCTTGTAAAACAGACTTAGCACATCTTAATGGAAATCATAAATTTGATCAGACATTTGTGAACATGTGCTTACATTCAGCCTTGGTTGATTTTTATTTCATGTTTCTTCTGGCCATCTATCCTGGACCAAAACATAGCTAAGGCTGTTAGGAGGAATCTAACAACAAATCAGTGCGTACGTGAGCAATGTTCAGAGCATTAAACGCAGCCCTTCTCCCCTGCGCCTTTAGGAACACAGTAGATGTGAAGCCAGCCACCATCTTGGGCTTATAGTCATGGGATGGCAGCTAGATTCTTGTCATGGGAATTCACATCCATACTTCCACAAGTTACACATTCCCTTAAAATGAGTTGTACTAAGTTTGATATCGTCTGGCTAGTGTAGTCTTTTCCTCTTTATTGGATTAACAGCTTAATGTTCTTGAAACTCCTCCTCCTCCTGCATTTGCACAGGGTCTAGAATTTAAACCATAGCTAATCCCTTTGCCTTGAGGTGAGGTGGTAAATTAAGGGCAATCCAGATGAGTTGTGCCAGTATGAATACAGAATGCTTTTGCACTTTTAGCAGCTAACATTGCCATGTGAACTCCTTATGGGGGTGCAAGACTGCTGAGTGCTTTTTCTGGAGGTGTGAGAAGACCTCATTCCCTCTCCAGCCAGCAGCCCCCCGATACAGGGCTTCTGCGGCACATCAGACTTTATCCCTTCACACCCTTGGAACAGCTTGTTGCTAAACACTGTCTCATCCTTGCGTATCCCTCCTGCTGGGGCCTGCCGTGCCAGTTATGCTGACATTGAGGCAGAAGAGGATCACTCTAGTTAACTATAGTAGGAAGAGTGATCCCTTTATTTAATGTGTCCCAAACTGGGAGGGAATGGAGGAGGAAAAAAAAAAAAAAAAAAAAGTGTTATATTCTTAATGATTCTGAGCAATATATCTTTTGTGATTTTTTTTTGTTGTTGTTTATTTTCCAGATACATGTGCAGTGTAACAAGCAACTTATTTAAACAACTCCAAGTAGCTATGGTATGTTTGTGATTGTCTTCTTTTCAGGGACATTTGCCCTATAAAAGCAATCAGTCAAATTGCTTTTCTGCAATAGCTTTCAGTAAATTTACGTTCTGATTTTATCCAATGTAATTGAACCTTTGGCTCATATTTTGAATGCAGCTGGTTTTATGTAAAGCTTCAATGAATGCGTTGAACCCGGGTCAGCTGTGCTGCCTTCAGATGATTTAATGCTGACATCTGCTGTTATCAGGATCATAACTTCTGACCGGCCACCAGTGTTTTCCTATATTCCAGAAAAATTATACTTCTTGGGGGAAAATTAAGCTTCTGTTTGCATAGTAGATAACTAAATAGGGAGGATTTTGTTTTCTTTCATATATATATATTTGTTAATATATATTAACTTAACAAATATATACATACATATATATATATATAAAATGCATAATCTTTAGAAAGTATCTTGCTTTCTGAAACCAATGAAACCATTCATTAATAACAGAAATTATTTCAAGTAATCCAGCAATTCTAGCAATGAATGGAGAAGCTCTGGAAAACTTTTCTACCGTTTATTCTCTTTCTGTCGAAAAACAAGCTTTATTAACAAGCTCCTGCATCCAGCACTATTCTAGGCCAAACTATTCTGAATTTGGCCCAAAATCATCTGTCTCTTTTAGATTCAGATCAGAATGGGCAAAGAATGAGCTTTAAATATTAGCTAGTGTTTCTCAGCTGCTTATGAATGCTTCAATTTTATACTTAAAATTAGTGATGATCAAAACTATTGATGATTACAATTCTATACTATTGTTCAAAGTCCAAGTGTCGTCATGTGTGAAATGAGCAGGTGTACAGAGAAGCAGAAAAATAATTGTAGCCTCAATTCTCTGTTCTGTCCCTGATGCAATGAGGGAAAAAAAAAACACAAACTAAGGCACAAGTGAACATCCTCATACTATATTTTGTCTTGTTTTAATAATAGATATGCATTAATAAAGTTATTTTTTACTAAGAATATTGACCTATGACACAACAAAATCTAACTGGGTACTGAAAGGGTTCTGAAATTGGAATGTAAATTCTGCTTACAGCCATGGTTCATCCTCATCTTGAGTGTTGTATCATATTAGCAAAATATTTATGGTGTGAGAGATGTATGAGTCAAAGTATTACACTAATAGTTTAAACTGAAGACAGGCCAGAATTTCTCTGTGGTGTTCTCTGACGTATATACAGCAGAGTGAACAACCAAGAGGAAACTTGAGTGTTGTAAATCAAACTCTTGCTCAACTCACCATCAGTATTTGATAGAAAGTTTACACAGCTGCTTCTCAGCAACTGCTAATAATAAAGTACACTTCTACCTTCTTGCACACAATGATAATATTTCTACTTCGGTGATCCACAGGCCTTGACTGTCAACATCTGGGTGAAAATTTCACTTGTTTATTTTTCCTGAGTAAGGATTTTATTACTTTCTTTGACTTCATATTTTTAGATTATTGACAATATATGCTTAATTGAAGTGTGTTGTGTTGGAGACCCTCACCCCGAGGTTGTACCTCTGCTGTTGTGGAGCTGAGGGTACTGTGGGATGGCTGGTGCGTACGGTAGGTCTTGCACTGGTGTAGAGCTGGGATGCAGCTGGATGGGAGACTCGGAATGCCTCCTCAGAGTCCAGGGCAGTGAGGACTCCTGTATACACTTCTAGCTTCATTCAGCATCAGCTGACTTCCTGCTCTAGGGTGAAGTAACAATCTGATAATCAGTTCTTAATTCTGATTGTTTTTTATAAAAGTAATTAACTTTTAAAAAAATTCTTGGAATTTATAGCCTTGCTGGAGGTTTGTTATATTTTGGACTGGTTGCAAGTGAGAAGTCTTTTTAGGCAGACTAAAAGTATTCCTGCTGAGTTGGAAAACTATAGGGGAGTTACAGATATAAAAGTCATCTAAATATTCCATACCATTGTAAAAATTGTCACTTCATTGTTTCTAGTTTAAAAAAAAAGAATTGTAACAAGAAGTTCTCAGGTTATATCAAGTCCAAATAAGTACATAATTCACAAAATAAGACGTTCATGTGAGAACCGAAGTCACTTTCAATTGCAATGCAAAACACAACCCAAATCCTCTTTAAGCTTTCAAAGAGTTATTGTCACTTCCGTGAATTCCCCTGTGTTTTTTGTTTAATCTTGTGTAACGTGCAAGTAAATTAATTCACTGCAAGTCTATAATGTTATGTGTTTATGTGCCTATATTTAGGCTGCTTTATTTGTTGAGGGTGATTGTGATTCATTCAGCTACTGGCAAGAAGGCAGATTCCTATGTTCTTTCCACAATGTGCTAGAACATTGAAAAACAGAAAACCAAATGATCTACAGCGTAGTTCTTCATTACTGCAAGGACAGGAATCTTGTCCAAACAAAATTTGATGTTGCATCATCCAACCTATGTAAAAACCATCTTAAGGCAGTTTTGAAATCAAAATTGGACTGTTTTTGTTTGGTTTTCACTTTTTTTCCCTCCCATTTGGTAGAAAAGGCTGGTTTCTTTGGAAAATCCCATTCACAAAATCTCAAGGGAAATTAAACTCATGGCTGTTGTCACCCTCAGTTAAGCAGCAAAACGGGGGGAAAAAGTCTAAGAAGGAGTAAGTTTAATGCCAGAAATGTCAATGTGGCAGCCTACCTGTAAGCTGCAGTTGAAGTTCTTCCTGTCTCATTTTTGTCTTGTGGCTAATTCCCTTTGGGTTCTCTGTGCCAGAATGGTCCTACTTGTGGGACTTGGGGTGCACCCGCAGGAGCAGGGACTGTACGCCAAAGGAAGGTCAAGCTCTACAGCCAGACCTCAGTGAGCCAGGGGTGCATGTGGGACTGCAGGTACTAAAAGTATTTCTGATTTTGTGAAATGTCTCACTGACTATAGAAACTCACTCCTGTTTCAGGAGCGAGGGGAAAAATTGTAGGAGCAGTGGGGAACCTAAACCTCTTGCATTCTTTAAGGAGAAAGTAGTGGTGGAGATCAGGTCCCTGCTCTTGGCTGGTGAGAGCAATGCAGTGAGAACAGAACCTGTAACTCAGGCACTTTATCTCATGCCTCCACTTGATGCTCAGCTGTTGTTTTCCATGTGCCTCCTATCTTGCTCTTTCCTAAACAATTCAATTGCCATCATCTTCTAAAAGCTTTCTGCCCTCTGCTGCTATCCTTTGATAACGTACTTTAGGAAACATGAAGAAGTTTATTGGATGTTTATTTTGTCTCCTCCACTTCTGCCCTTCACTTCCACCACGGTATTTGAGGACTCCTCTCTTCCAAATGCTTGCAGGGTTGTCTGCAGTTTCACAGCACTTTCTTCCTTCTTCTTCTTAAAACACAAGCTTAATCATGGCACAGGTTCCCTTCTGAAGCCACTAAACTGCATGAATTGTGCATTTCGGTTACAGCTGGAATGGTGTAGTGGTTTTCAGTGACTGAGATGCAGTCTCCCGACTGAAGGCCGCTTTTGCTACAGCCAGATAAAATCACTCGTTTTTTAAGCTGGAGCTGGAACAAGTTCTTTGATCTGGTGACTGGAAACAGATGATTCTGATCATTCTTGACCTCCATAACTTTGATTTAATGATGCATCATGTTAAGCATGCATTTCTCCCACCAGCAATCAGATCCATTACAGTCAATTAAAATATGTTGTGTTGTCTTAGACATGGCTGGATGTTGGCGTAGAAGATTAAACAGTCTGTAGTAAAATTGTTTCTTTGTGTGAGTAAAGGCTTTACTTCTGTGTCACTGCTTCTACAGAATGGGTAAGTATTTCACTGTAGCTGTTGGCTCATGACCCTCGCTAATGGCCACGTGCCTCCTCCGCATAACTCTGCTGGTTGGAAGAGACAGCTAATCTCTTCTGTGGCAGCCAAATGTGGGGCACTTGGTATGGAACAAGAAATGAGATTCTACCTTTTTTTTGAGTGTGTGTTTAAGCAATGACAGCTTAAAACAAAAGCACATAGCACAGGTAGTCATTTTCATGTTCACATCTCAAAAGGGACGTGGTCCATCTGTCTTAGGGTCCATGCTGAGGATTTGCATAACAGGACTTCAATAGTGACTTCCTTTTTTTTATTTTCTTTCTACACTTGAAGCTCAAGCATTCTGATGACTTAATAGGGCTGTGAAATTAGGTGTAAGTTGTCTATAGACGAGGAAAAGGAGGTGAGCTTTTTTGGATAATCACTCCTGATGGGATGAGGCAAGTTTATTCAGTTCTCAGAATTTACTGTCTAACTGTGTCTAATACCCATTAGTTGAAAATGGACAAAAAAATTATCTTTAGAAGCACTTCAGAAGGAGCTTTAGCAGAGTCTGTATTACTTTCTGTGGGCAAAATATACAGTATAAATTCATTCATTCATACAAGTAATAGAATGAATTAGTGAAAGGTGAAGCCTCAGGTCTATGTGGCCTTGAATCTTATGTGCTTACTAATACCAGCAAGTGTTGGTAGAAGAAAAGTTGAAGATGGGTTTGAGCTGGCCTGTGGCTTGCTGGAGGAACACAGCTTTCTAGTCTGACAGAGGAATCTCGTTTCTGTATGCAAATATTTGGGAAAGCAATGCCCCAGGAATTATATTAAAGATGAGGAGAAGAGACTTTTTGTTTTCTCCTCAGGTGTAAGCAGGCAGATACTATCCTTTAGAAGGAAAACCAGCAGAAAATGATTAAGCAGCATCAAGTCCAGCCTTAAGTCCAGCAGCATTAAGTACACTTCCACCACCAAGCAGACTGCCAAAGAATCCAAGAGTCTGCAGCTTCTCAGTGACACAAAGCCTCATTTTGCTAGCAGACCATTGCTGGGATACATAGAGTTTGACAGCAGTTACAGAGTGTATGAAGAACAGAATTTAACTGCAGCTGGGGAGATCTGGTAGCACACCACTTAAGTATCCATTCAGAACTTGATTTCTTTCCACCCAAACTCAGCCTTATGAATTTCTCCTTGGGGATTTCACTAGTCAAGACTTCACAAATGCCTAATGAGAAACATTAGGCAGCCTTCACAATGCTGCTGGGAACTTTCCAGCCTCTTGTGAGGATACAGTGCTGTTTTATGAGCAGAGCCATGTTTGTGCTTCCTTTCTCTGGAAAGCCTTTCCTAAAAAAAAAAAAAAAAAAAAAAAAAAAAAAAAAAAAAGAAAAACAACATTCTCAGTTGCACTCGGGTCTGCTCTCCATTTTCCTTTTTCTTTTGAGTTACTTTAAGAACTTTTAAGGACCTGTTTGCTGTTTTCTCTGCTGTAAATTACTCAGCAGAGAAGAGGGTTGAAGACATGAAAGCACTACCTGGATTAGACATGGTTTTAAATGAAACTTCTTCACCTTTCATAAGGATTTACCTGCCATTAACTCTGGTCCTGAACCTGCTTGGGGTGAGAGCTTACCAGTGGCAGCAGTAGTCTAGTTTGCTCAAGTTGTTCCTTTTTTTTTTTTTTTTTTTACCATTTCAGCTGACTGATGTCTGGCATGGCATTTAGAGTGAGTTGAAGTTCACTTCGCTGATTTGAACAAAGTAAGCCAAAATGATCTTTTGTTTTGTTTTGCATCATGTAACCTCATAAATGCAGCTAAGCCTGATGTGAGAGGACTCCAGATACCATTTTCCTGAGAAGTTTTCTAGTCAGCCAGATTCAGAAGACTCAACATCTCATCCACCACTCTAACAATCATTTGCACTATTGCTTGTTGTCCTTTTTGTCTCAGTGCCAAAGCATTCACTGTGGTGATAAGGATCTGCTGCAACCATAATCTCTCATGACAACGGCGAAGTTCAGATAAATCTTCTTTGCAGCACTTTGCACTTGTGAAGCAAAATATAGGAGAAATACAGTGCCCATGCAAGTGTCTTCTCTTTGCTTTTGACAGAATGCAGTTGTTTTTCTCTAAGCAAAATCTTTACTTCAGAAGCTGTTATTTCAACTGAAACCTAACTCAGTAAATTCTTAGAAATTTCTTCCTTGTCAGTGCGCACTCTATTTTGCTCTTTGACACAATAATCTTCAAAGTATTTTCAATGTGAACGTGCATCCTTCAAGTATTTGGTAACATCAAGAACTGGGAATCTGACTGCAGCCATGGAAGCTCTCACAGCAGTTTTAGATGAATTTGAGGCCCATAAAATGTGAAATTGGCATTTGGATCCTCTGAAGTTGCATGAATGATGAATGTTTTTTCAGACTACTTAGAATCACGTTAACTGAATTCCTCTTTTTTGCTGCTAGCCTTTATAGATACAAAAACTCTTACTTCAAATTTTCTTTAGAGAACTGAAGAGAGTGAGATTTTATTATTATTTTTTTTAAAGCCAGTACCCTGCCTATGAGAGCAGCAGCTGCTGATATATGAACAGCACTGCTACTGTGACATTCCACTTCCACGTTGGTAGTTGTGGAGAAGATGTTTATGGTGAGGTGGTAACTCAACCAGGGACTCTGATGAACTGTTTGGACAGGCCTCTGGCTTGGTTTGTGCTGCATCAGGAGGTACCAGGGACTTGGTACTTAGCTTAGGGACTAAAACTGGGGATGTAGATGCAAGTGCAGCTGGAAATCTTTCTCAGCGTTGCAGATAATGCACTGATTTTTACACATCCTCTCAGTCAATACTGATTGTTTGTTTGCTTTCATCTTCCAGCTAAATTCAGTTATAATTATTATAACTTGCCTATTTAAAATGCCTTTGCTGTTTAACTGGTTGTTACACTTTCCTCATATTTATTCTTCAAGCCTAATGCTGTGATTTCTTCAACAGTTGCTATGCTTCAGTGCAGACTAGACCCTGTTTCTTAGTGAGGTGTATGTGTGTTGTTTGCTTTTTGTACCTGCTTTTTATGATCACAGTCACTTGCAAATTGCTTTAAGTTTTTTTGGTGATAAAAGACAATACATAAAAGTCTGATTCTGATGATTATGGCTACGCTAACAAGAGCTGGCTGAAGAACAGCAAACTCTGACTTGTAACAGCCTTTAAGGTTTTGACATTCCCTGTTAGAAGTAGAACAGACCTTCCACTGTCTGTGAAGCAGAGCTGTTGAGACATGCATTTTCATATTCTCGAGGTCAGGCTTTTTTTTATTTGGGATTTTTTTCTGTAGCTTCAGTTGAGACTTCAGAAACCTACCCCAACTAAATGTAAGTTGTCTTCAGCAAGCCTTGCAGTTTTGATAACATTCTGTTGAATGAAATCGATTTAGTCAAAAACACTTTTGAGCTCTAATGTTCATTTCCAGAGTTTCTCCATGGAGCAGAAAATAACACCTAAGTTCTTATGCTCTGCTTAGATAAATGTGAACTTACTGTATTTACTTTTAGTGTTTTTGAAATTGATCTAATGTTTTCAAAACAGATCTTACATATAGGTGAGGTTAGTAAACAACCGATAAGAGTTTGTATTTCGGATGTGTTCCTTAAGAGAGTCGGTGCTGGGCCAGTTTGAACATCCTTCGCCCTTGGCTCTGAGTCTGTCTTCAGTCATTCATGTGGCACTTGCTGAGGATATCTTCAGCAACCAGAGAAAGCAGCTCTTTAAAATGTACTGAAACAGCCACCAGATTATAGCAATATGCAAAAAATGTGATGCTGTAATGGAATTATCAGGTGACCTCTGGGACAGCGGTGAGTAGATCACTGTGTCTTGAAAGCTGAAATTTTCCCTTTATGTGCTCTGGAAAGGCAGCACTGTCCTGATGAAGATGCAGCAGGTTGTGCCAGATTCACAGAGAGGGAGTGGGGCCATGCCCAAGCCCAGCGTGCCCAGACTCAGTGCTAATGGTCAGCATTGCATTGGCATGGTCTTGGGCTGGTGTATGCAGCGGCATGTGAGTCTCAAGCAGTCTTTTTGCTGCTAAGAAAAAATATTAAACCAATCATTATACCAAGGAAAATAAACATGCAAATAAATCATCACAGTTTGAAAAGCAGTCAGCTACAAGGACAGGTTTTTGTGTGCTTTTTAATAGTTCCCACTGAAGTAGGAGAAGGAATTAAAAAAACAACAAAAAAGTTGAAATCAAATTTCAGCTTTCAAAGGAATGTGATTAGAATATTTGTTTATCCTCCCACCTCCAACATGCTGCTTCTCTGGGGGATACAACTATTGCAATCTTAAGAACAATTTTAATTTATGTGGGAAATGCATCTCCATTTTGCCATGCTTATAACTTGCTGGAGGGAGATGAGACCCGTTACTGTCAAGTACATTCATGGGAAACTTCAGTTGATGGCTTGGGGGGGAAACACTTGGTGTGATCTGTAGGCAATTAAAGACACCTCCACTGCCAACAGTGATGTCATAGCCTGAGGTAAATTCTTATTGTTGTGTTCATATGTATGATTGAAATCCTTGGAGCTGCTCATGCAGATGAAATGAGTGGAATCCTGTCAGCCTCCGCCAGCTGTGATGAAGTGGTACGTTTGGGGAACTTGCCACTAATTGTCACCTTATGTTTCCTTATTTTTCATATGCTTCCTTCACAGAGCTTCAAACCAAAACCTTTAAGCCAGAAGAGCATTTGTTAGGAAAAGTCTAATGAACAAAAGAAACCAAGATGACATGTCATCCCTCTATTTACAACATTCTGTAGAACTAGTATAAATAAGAATACGGCTGGATTCTATTTTACAACATTTTTTCCCTACAAAATGTGCATTCATCAAAACTATTTTGATGAAAAATGATCAAAACAAGGCAGTGTGAATAAGGAAAGAATATAAAGACTGGAATGAAGAACCAGAATCAGTTCTCAGGATTCTAGTTTGCTAAATTTTAGTTTGTGGCATGTTCTTTGGTTTGGCATGGGAATAAATATAGAAAAACATCTGTTTTAAAATGTTGCAATGGGAAAAGATATTCCTGGTGAGCAATAAATCCTATGGGGAAGTACTTTAAATCCTATGGGGAAGTTGCCCAAGCTCTTCTCAGAACAGTCCATACATATTCAGGACTTTGCCTTTCTCTTTATTCACTTGCCTTAATGTCAGCCATAGTCCTGTACTGAAAGAGAGTACCAGGGATTTGAAAAAATGTAAAAACTTTCTCTGATCGAACTCATATAGAAATCAAGAGAGTCTTCTCAGCGTCAATGTTTTTTGCGTTGAACTGCCTGAGATTGAAAGAAAAAGTTCTCAGTGCAGACAGTTCCCTGAATGACTCACAGCAGGAATTTATGCAATGGTGTCTCACTTTGGTTTGACCCAAATCTATACTACCCATTTGTGATTGAAAACAATATGATTGTATTAGTAAAGACAGTTCTGTGGTGTGGGTGTGAGAACGCAGGGCTTAATACCAGAGAAATCTATACTCACATTTCCATGGTATTAAAAATCTTACATTTTGTGTTAAATTTAGGTTCACAGAATGTATAGGTGTAAGCTTTGATAGGGTGTCTGGTTAGCGTATGCATCTGCATTTTGATTGTAAAGACGAGAAATATTGGCCCAAGCAGGATCTGGTATTTGTCACTTGCCAGAGGACTGATCTGTGTTTCTTTAAAGCGACGATGCCTGATTCTTCTTCTTACACCTTACTTGGGTTAATTCTTTTGAGACTCTTGGATTTAACATGCTCTGCTAAACGTCAACCAGGTGTGGACTATGCCAGAGACCATGCACTTAACAAAGCAAATACGGCCTTTCTATGTTCAAGGTGCTTTCTCGTATCAGCTCTGCTCAGCTGGACATTATAATTTTGATGGTAACAGGAGCATTTTTTTGAAATACTTTTTTTTTTTTTTCAGTTTTTCTCTCTTGGGGAAGAAAAAAAAAAAGACATTTTTAATTGATATTGGGAATTCTCTGATTTAATCATCTTGTTCTCAAGTGGCCTTCTGCACCATGAGTTCTTTCCATAAGAAGGAAATGGATTTGTTGATGTTGCTAAGTGACATCTAAGAGCCTCTCTCTTGGTGAAGAAGAAACATAAGACGTCCTGGGAAACCAGCCGGACTGGGAGGATGGAGATTTTCCAGATGTTAGACTTCCTTTTGTGAACTGGAGCCTGGTGAATTTGGCATCCGAATGTGCAAGCCTTCAAGCTGAAATCCAAATTATTTCAGTGCTGGATAGGAAACCATCTTCCCCATTCTCACCATACTACAGGGCGTGCACCTGGCCTGTGCCTTGCACAAGCTTGGGACTTGGTGCAGAAGTCCTGGTGTCAGCTGTTACGGTGTGTGCTGCTCCATGGGTCAGGGAGTCTGGGAGCCTGGGTGATAGTTCGGTCCAGCTTAGAGATGGCAGTGGGGAGATGTAGGAGCAGCCTTCCAAAGTGTAGAAAGCTGCTGAAAAATGAAGGGAATGAACTGTGAACAGGGCGAGACATGAAGGGCTTAAACTGTAGTGGGAATAGACTGGAGAAACTGTGACAGCTCCATCAGAGAAGAATTTTAAGCAAGAGGGGTTTAGGCACAGCTCGTTTAGGTTTTTAGCAAAAGCACAGCAAGGTCAGGACTCAGCAGCCTTCAAGAGGTGATGCACTGGCCTTTGTTTTTCCCAAAGCAAAATTCTGTATAGAAATTCAATGAGATTTGGAAGATGCTGTTGTTCTGCACCAACACAAGTGACCAGTTAATTGTGTGCATCATACGGGATGAGGAAGGCAGCTCCTGCTAAATGTAGCAGTCAAGAGATATTTCCTAAGATGTTTCCAACTTACTGCATTCTATCCAAATCTGGCCTGTGCCATCTATGGCAAAGAGAGGATATTTGCAGCGCTCTGTTACATGGCCTCTAAAGGTTAATTCAGGTCCTGTTTGGAATTATTCTAGTGTTGCAGCCTTCATGTCTGTAGATTGTCATTGGCTATTACTGTGCATATAAAAGCATTATACTGTTCCTGCTCAAGAACAAGCTCATGCTTTCTCTCTAAAGTTCATGAATTTAATTCTGTTCTTTCCTGTTGATGTTGGCAAGTATCTATCAGAGTGCACTCTGTGTTTTCATTGTGGCCATCTGTCCTGGTATTAGCAAAATGATTGCATAATCCAAACAACAGAATCCTTTGAGAGAGGAGGAGAAAGAAAGGAAGATACACACAAGTCATGTGGCTGACATACACCACAGTGATCCAAATAATTATGGAATCAAGAATAATAATAATGTGTTTGATTTCTCAGTGGAAAAATGCTCATTCTTCTAAGGAACAATTGAAAGTACAATATGCAATGAAAGCACACAACTGTAATACAAACGAGTACCTCAGGCTCCAGAGCACTTATAAAAGAAAATCAACTTGGTGCATGCACCTTTTAAAGCAAGAAGCATAATTAACACACTGCTCTTGACAAGGTGAGCCCCTCTTTTCTCATTGGAGTGGCTCACCTCTCAGCTGAGCACAGGAGGGAGCAGTGACCTGCCCCTGCTTGGCACTGGGAGGTCAGGGAGCTGGCAGCTCCTCCCTCTTGTAACTGCTGCACTGTGTTCGAGCAGCATCTGCTCTGATTAGCATAGGCTCTGATTTTAAGTGGTCTTTACTTGCAGTGGCACAGATGGGAAATTTGGTTTATTTGTCATGACTGCTGAGCTGATGAGTCACGCATGTTGGTTGAAAGAAGGTAAAGTTTTGTCATGAAGGGGAGTCTCAGCAAGCACTGATCTAATCGAGCTGTTGGGAAAAGATGCAGAGACCTGCGAGTGAAAATTCATCTCTTCAGGAAAAAATAGTTCAAAGCGAAGATGGCAGCTAACCTCCATTGCTTCCTGAAGTAACTTCAGATTGCTTTTCTTTCTCACGTCAGTATAATTTGCACAAGAAAACATTGTTTCTGAGCTTGACCTAGAACTGGGACAGGGTATAGCTGTGGATGGCTTCATGATACTCCGGAAATTAAAGTAGTAAGTTTATTAGTAAGTTGTAACAGGACAAACTCACATGGTGGTGGTGTCTGTGACGCTTTTCACAGTGAGAAATAGTCAGATTCTTGTGGTTTTTTGGTGAAGAATGCAAGAAGTGCAGACTTGTTCTAGAAGAATCCCACACTGCAGCTTGGTGAGAGGTGTTCCAGGGAGACATCAGGGCCAAAAACAAATTGCCTTGAAGAAGGATGACTTCACAACAACTAATATTTTCACTGTGATCTTTTACAGTTTAAAAATGTTTTGATGATAGTGATGATTCTCCTTGGTTTTGATCAACTGCAGAGGTGATAAAATTTTCAAAAAATAAAATATTGTAAAAATTTTTATAAGAAATATATCATTTTCTTCACCACTTTTTACTAGCTCTGTTTAAGATTTTGTCCCAGAATTAGTTATTTCAATGCCAAAATATTTAGTTGTGATATTTAAAACAAAGATAATAAATTATCTTTGGTAGCAAGTGTTTTTTTTTTTTTTTTTTCAAATTTTTTTTCTAATTCTGTTTCTTTTAACTCAGTAACAAATTGGATGAGATCAGTCTATTGTCAAAGGCAGAGATGGAAAGGACAGTTACGACAGCTGCCTTCTCTGATGTTCATATTCCATGCTCGAAGAAGAGCGGATGAAGGCTATACCTTTGTGCTTTTAGCAATTTACAATAACTGAAATAAGGTTAGTATGCTGGCCAGCAAAACGTAACTTATTTTATTCTGTTGGAGAAAGACTCTCAACATACGATGTGTTATGGTTACTGGATAAGAGGATCAGCAGTTAGTGTGATTTACATATACTGCCCCTAATATTTTTCCATTTTTTTTCCCATATATGGGAACCGTGAGGATAAAGAGGGAATTTGAAAACTAAAGAATACAGTTTTGATCTCCAGGGAAACTTGCTCTCAGATAAAAGACTCTTTGCTGCCCCTTTACCAGCACAAGTGAGACTGGCAAAAGTGACTCCTCCCGGAGAAGATGGATGGCGCTGATGGTAGTGAACATTTGTCTTCGGCTGACATGTTGTGCTAGCTTTGGTTCCCCGTGAAACAGCAGGGCAATGTGCTCTTTCCTTTCTGGGTAGAGATGGTGCTTAAGAGAAGCCAGCTCTCGCTGTGAGTGCAGTGATGGTGCAGGGGTCCCACAGGAAGCCAGCAGCCCCCATGCTGCCAGAGATTGGCATGGGGGTGGACAGGGCAAGCTCCATGGGATGCCAGCTACTCTGGTCATTTGCTCTCTGCTCATTTTTCTTCAAGGTAGTTTGCACAGACTTGACAGGAGGAATTTGTGACACCAGTAAGGCCAGGGACATGGTGGTGGGCTTTCTGCCCCAGACTGCTTCACTCTGGCCCAAAGGACGGTTCATCCGGACTGACCTGTTGTAAGTCTCATGGCACTTTACTACACAGCTGTTATGCTGTAGAGACAAGAATAATCCCAGTGGTATGGCACATTTGTGGAAAAATAAGAGCTTGGTTTCTTCATCTTTTTTCTTCATCTTTTTGGCTATAAACGCAAGGCAAAATTTCAGTTCAGTTGGATCACAACTAAAATTTCCACTGAGCACACTGTGAGCTGTACCAATGAAGTGCATTCAGACGGTCTTTCAAATCCGTCCAGCTTGGATTTGGATAACTCAGGAGAACAAAAAGAGATCCACAATGAGCTGTTAATGCTACGCAAGTTTTGTTCTCTGAAATTCTGGAAGTCCTTGTACAAATAGAATTGAAGTACAATGCCTCGTACAATCCAAACTGAAGCCCAGTGAAGCAGATTTCAATAAGGAAGAGCTTGCAGTAGAGGCTGTGCCTGGAGCAGGACTCCATAGCTCTACACAGCATTCTCCTATTAACAGCCCAGAGAGCACAGCCAAGCCTTTTCACTTAATGAATGTCTCATGCCACAGAAGGGCTGTGTCTGCCGGTGCAGAGAGGGACATTGCTGAGAGTGTTTCTTGTACGGACTTGCTCTTTCTGCCTCTCCCTTCTCTGCCCTTCATAGTAACTAGGGGCAGAAATTTATATTATATTGTTGTGGAGAAAATTAAACCAGGCTCTGGCCTGAGGAAAATCTTGCAGAGGGACTGAAAGGACTGTCTTGTTTCTTAAGTGTACAGATCCAAGAGGATCTCTAAGGACAAGAACAGGTTGGGGAACCATGGTGGGAGACTTGTGTGGCCTTGAGCGTGGCAGCAGGTTGTGCTGGACACAAAGCCAGAGCCTGATCTGGGTGAGGGAAGTTTACAGCATGTCCTGCCTCTAAAACAGGAGCACAGCCCTGTTCTTTTTTTCTTGCCCTGCCAGCACAGGATCAAAGCTTGCCCTTAAATACAGGGCTGAAATACAGCTCTTGTCACTGGCACTCCTCCTTTCGCTGTTCGTTTCTGGTATTTTCACCTAAATAGCTGAGAGAAACAACTGTTATTTTAACAGCCTTCCTTGTTCTTGCTATCACAGTAAGCTTGAACTTGACTTCTTTTTTTCTGCATATTTTTATGGGCACAGACTTGTGAGGGAGTCTCTTTTGTATGGCTGCAATTGCTTTGGTTATCTGGACTTCGTTATTTGCTTTATTTGTACAGCACACATTTATTACTTGCCATGTATTTCTTACTGGAAACAAGAAGGACGAGCTCCATTGATGTTAAGGTGTTGGCTTTTACAGTAATGATTTCCTCCATTCCTTCGTAATAGATTGGGCTGTGGGCTGAGCCTCTACCAGAGCTAATGAATAAATGTAATGATTTCATGGAACACCCATGTAGCCAAAACCTCCTCAACTTCCTTCTGTAGGATTTGACTTGTCAGGCTTGGTTTAGCTTGTGCTGAAGCAATGAGATCTGTCAGCCTCCCTCACAGCCCAGGAATCACCTGTTGCCAGTACCAGAAAAGAGATGCTGGTCACATTTGGCTGCTGACCTTGTCAGCTCTCAGAATTTAACTGTGAGCTTGAGAGCCATCTGTTCCCTGCCCCTTGAAAGCCAAATGGCTACAAGATAACTTTAATGAAAGCCTAAAATTTTTACCTCAATGTATACGAGAGAATTGAAAATTGAAGGCATACCACAATACCCACAAACATTGAATTTCATAATTTTTTACCTGTTTTTTTTTTTTTTTTTTCTTTTTAGGGAACTGGAATAGATGTGGGACTTTTTTCAGTATTAGAGACTGACAACACTGTATTTTACACATCCCTGGAGTAACAGCCCTCTTCCCTTTTCAGGTCTTTGAGCACTGAAATAGTTGGTGTGGATGCTTATTATAGAAGCAGAACTGGACTGGTTCATGCGTCATTGCTTCAAGCTCTTTGCCAAGTCAGGTAGATGTTACTGCATAGGTTATATCTGACTCACATTTTGAAGGTTACTTTCACAACCTATGAGCATCAGAGACCTTTCTTTCCCTGCATTTGTTTTATTAAATTCTTTTTTTAAAAAAAAAAAAAAAAATTCAGGAACTCCAGATTTGAAGAGAGTTCATTTTTATGCTTGTTTCTTTCCCAAAGGAATCCACCTCTTGCAGATAAAGAAACTGATAACAAAAGATAACAAATCTGGTGCCAGACTGAACAAAACCCAGGCAGCATTACCTTGTTCTGAACAAGAATCTTGTTCTTCAATCAGAGACCTATTAATTGCTTAAAAGAAATAATAATAATAATAAATGGATCAACAATGTCACATGCCTTCCTGCAACATGTCATGGAATAACAGAAACTCTTAGCTCCATCTCCAAACTTACAAACAGCCTTTCAGCCTGCAGGCTGTGCACCGCGAATCTGGTATGCTAGCTCTCCTGGTGCTCATGTTTTATGGCAAAAAATGCCCGACTAACTTCAGCAGAGTGTGAGGTGAGGGGACGGTCTTTTCAGCAGCAAAACCACGCTGATGCCTTAAGTTGTGTGGTCTTTGGTCTGTTGACTCTTGTGAGGTGTGAGAATTGCACAAGCTGGTTACAAGCTGATGTGTTCATGGATCTTGGCCAAGTCACTTGTATTCAGTTGTTAAACAGAACATCCTAAACTTAAATCTTTGCATCCAGATGACAGGTGGTAAAACAGCTATTTGGGTTTGCTGCTATAGTTATACTTAGACACCCCATTAGCACAATGAAAATCAGTAATAGCAGAAATGAGTCCTTGGGACTGAATTGTTTGCATCTGTTTTGAGGTAATAAGTCATCAATATTGTTTTTTGCTGGTACAATTTAATCTGTACTTTGTTTTGGTTTTGTTTATTTTGTTTTTTTCTTTGATTTTTTTTGCTTTGTTTTTGATTTGTTTGCTTTTTTTTTTTTATTGTTTTACTGTCGTAGCTCTGTATCAGAACAAAACACCCAGTAAATATCTGGAAGCATCAGACATAAGTGGTCCAGGAAAAGTATAACAAACCTGCAAAAATATATGAATCTACATCAGTGAAGTAAGTGTAACCCACACATCAGTGAGATCTGGTCACGTGCAGAGGTGCTAGTTGCCGACTGCTTTATTTTGAAATGAGAGGGTGTCTATTTTGACATAGAGAATATGAGAACTGTGAGGCATTCCCACAAGAGTATTTTTTGTGAGGAAATGACATGTGTGATGTGTACTGAAACAAAATCTTGAGCATCTTTTGAAATGTTTACAGGTTTATTTTTCTAAAAGGAAACAAAATACATCAGGAAATATCTCAGCCCTTCCTTGTCTCTTTATACTTGTTAAGAGAGGAATAATAATAGTAATAACTGGAAGATCTGAAATGCAGATATTAAAAACGCTAACCAGTCTTTAAAATGCCTGGAGCATTTTTCATCCAGCTCTGTTGGATGTTTTTCTGGCAGACTCCCTGTTGTGCTGACTCTGCTCCCAGGCATCTGGGCTGTGAGAACTTTGGGTTTTGTTACCTGGTCACACTGCAGTGACACCTGGGTGCTCCCAGTGAGCCCCCTCATGCAGCAGTGCTGTGTGGGACCTCCTGGCACAAGGCAGCTTGGGCTGAGCGGGGCAGGTGGGACTGTGCCAGTTCCCTTTCCTCAGCACCCCTACAGGAGCCAGCAGCCCCAGCTGCAAGGCAGACTGGATGTTGTTCCAGCCTGTGGATCCATGTCCTCTCCATTGCTCTCTGCACCTGGACTTAATCAGGGCTTGTACACAGCTGTGTTGTGATATCTACACCAAAAAGATCTCACCCTGTGGGAGCTTTGTGGAACAGACAAGAACTGAGACAGGGTTACAAGTGTTGTTTTTTTTGTTGTTGTTGTTCCCCACTCGTGTTAAGGAGCAGTGGCTATGAACTCTGGAAAGAATCAGTGCTATTGGATGAAAAGCCCTTTTGTGCAGTGATGCTTGGAAACAGGAACCAGTCTCGCATATAACTGCAGGTGGGGTAGCAACCATTGCACTCGGGTTCTTGGTGGTGTCTGTGAATTGCTGTCAATAGATGGCAGAAAATGGGATCAGCTTTGGATGAAGGGATCAGAATTAGGATCCCAAGTCCCAAGTAAAGTCCACGTTACTCTGTAGTGAGGGGAGAGAGGACAAGTCTCAGGGATGTGGCTCAGCCTACCCAGAGACTGAGGCAAGGCTGCAGATCAGTCAGAAACTGTTTTTAGCCACTTAAAATAGTCCCGTCTGTTTAATTCACCCACTGCAGGGAATGGATAGTGTTTTGCCCACCACAAGCAAAGGGATCTAGTGTGGTTGAAAGGTGTGACCTCTCCAGCTATCCATTTTTCGAAGGCTGCTGTCCTTTCTTTAATATCATTGGCGTTATGGAGTTTTGCAGTGCTTCACTTGGATGTTGTTCACACAGTTACTTACATGCTTCAATGGTTTAAGAAAATACATACAAAATCCTATTGAGAAACTCTGATTTATTGATTGCCTATGCTGTGCGTGGTTTGGTATAAAGACGGGAAGCACTGGTCTCTGTCCCTGGGAGCTGTAATCTGCTTTAGCAGAGCACAGCAGACTGAAATGTAGCCTGTAAGAGCTTTGGCTTAAAAAATAAAAATAAAATAAAAGAAGAACCCCTCCTCCCACCTTGGTCTGAAGATCTAATAAAACGTGAAGGAAGGAAAAAGGAACATATGTCAAACAGTGCCACTACTTTGGCTCCCTGTGCCAGGTGTGAGAAGGGGGAGGATCAGCTTTGCCTTCCTCTGGCTGCTCCGCAGGTTCTTGGGTCACTGTATTTTGGTTTAACCAATTACAGTGCATGAAGAAAAATGCAGTAAATGTTCTGTATGTTCTTAGCTCACAGGAAATACATGCCTGTTTAAGCTACAGTAAATGACATTAAAACTATTGTATCAAGGATCTTTTGCCACAAGTAAAAGCAGGCTCACAGGCGGCTGCCAGGGCTCAGCTGGTACCTGGTGGTTTCTGATTTATGAATCTGAACTCTGACCCTCATCTACAGTTCTGCTGGGATCTGCGTCTGCTTAAGAGATTTGCCAGCATAGCTGTGCTAGAAAAAGTTCTTGTGAGACTCATCTTTTACAGAAGGAAAAGTGCCTTTGCTTATACAGTTTACCAGATCTGTTGAGTGAAAACAGCCAGCCCAGCAAAAGGACTTTGAAACTCTGTGCTCTCGGGATTTGGCTGCCAGGGTAACGTAAGTTATACCTAATTAGTTTAACTGTACCAGCAAGAGCTGATACTGGAGAGTTGGCCTTATTTTCCTTCAGGTTCTTGTAAATGTCCCATGTGACGTTTGTGAATGGAAAATAGTAAAGATGGGGATGTGCAGAGAGTCTGCATCACAACCTCGCCACCAGCAGCGTGTCAGCAAATTGAGCACACCTCTGTAGTGATTTTTCTACCTGCAGTTAACTCCATTGGGAGACTCCAAGGGAGTGTCTCACACAGAGATCTGCACCAGTCTCAAACCTAACACCAGGCTACCATAGCCAGAAAGCAGAGCTTAGGGCTCAGATTTTGGTACATTTAAGGCAAATACCCTTCATGTGCAGGGAATGCTGTGGTATAATGTGATCTGTCCTTCATACACGCTGATGACAGGTCAGAGTGCTTAGTCAAAACCTTGTAAGAAATGATTCATAAAGATGTGGATCTGTGGGCTCAAGTTATAAAAATATAGGCCAATAAATATTACAGACAATTTACTAGGGAGATCAGCGCTGTGTTCTCCAACTCCAATGCTTTTTATAGTGTATATTATAGCTAATATTATGTATAGAGCAAACAGTAACTATCGATCTCTTTCTTAAATTTATTTTTGCTCTGATCCCAATTCCCCTACCTTCATTACCAGTTTGAACACTGCATAATCCCTCATAGATACAAGATACCCCAAAATACAGATAACTTGCCTAGAGCACATGATGGATTATAAAGCAAGACTGCCTGCCTAGGTATAGCTCCAGTCAAGTTGCCATGAGGATGGAGCAGCATATCAAAGTCTTTTCAGAAACCTTTGTCATATTCTTGTGTTATAAAGTTATATATGTCTTCTTCCATGAGGCAAAATCTGCTTTTACGTACAGTCAAGTGGCTTTTACTCACCTTTACAAGAAGCTCGATTGTGAAGTCTGCATGAGTTTAAAGAAGCAAGAGCTGAAGCACCAGCTTTGAAATGTACTTGTGATGTTGGTTTCAGTCCAGGGAAAGAAGACAGAAGAAGGGGAAGCAATGGCCTAGTGTGGACTCCTAGGGGCAGGGAAGCACCGAGCTTTTGGAGGTGCAGCATATTTTTGCCACCCCTTTGTTGGCAGCGTTGCTTCACTCTGTTGGAAGTAAATATAACTGACCGAAATTAACTTGTGGCACTGCTGAGATCTGCAGGGAGCAGACTTACCCTGGCTCAACCTGAGGCCTTATCCTCAGGTCCTGTCACTTTTCACCTGAGAAAAGAGACTGACACTCTCCTTACTACATCCTCCTTTCAGGCAGCTGTAGAGAGCAGTAAGGTCTCCCCTCAGCCCCTTCTTCTCCAGACTGAACGGTCCTAGTTCCCCGACCTGCTCCTCTTATGTCTTTTCTAGTCCCTTCACCAGCTACATTGCTCTTCTCTGAACACGTTCCAGCTACTTAGTGCCCTTCTTGTAGTGAGGTGCCTAAAACTGAATTAAATATTTCTCTGAGTGAATAAGCAGAGGAACATCCACCCTACAGGGAAAATGTGACTGCAGAATTCACTAACTTAACATTTAATTACTCCCTCCACAGCACATCAGTGGAGAGACTGCATTCAGGTTAGTTCCCCTCTACAGAGTTGGGGGGCTGAATAATGCTCTAACGGCAGATTGTCTGCCTTTGAGGTACAGGTTTCATTCTGCTTCTAGTATCATTCCATGAAAAGGACGATGAACCTGGAGAAGTCCATGGATTTTGGAAGCCACTAGAAAATCAGTAGATGGAGCTTTTTCAGTCTTCTAATTTTACAAAAGTAGTGCTTTGAGCAGAAAATCTTTGTGATATCAAAGTAACCCCAAATAAAATAGAAGTAATTTTGCCACACTTAGTTGAAATGGTCTGGAATGGTTGGTGCATGCCCATGTAAGATAGCTATACAGCATGAAATTGAAGGTTCAAATCAGAAAAGAGATGGGAGTCTGGGGGTTTGCACTGGACTTTAGTATCATTTGTTCCACCAAAATTATTTCATTTTAACTAGATTTGGCGACTGTAGTGTTGTTGTTGTTGTTTATATGCTTGTAGTTATTCTCCTTCCCGTGAAATCTTGGTTCACAGAGGTAATGAAGGCTGTATTCTCCTCATTAACTCTGTCACTCTCTTTTCTTTCCACTCATGTTTTGAGTTAAGTAGTGGTCTGGTTTTCAGGCAGCTGAGCTGAAGAGTTCCCTATGGTGATTAAATAAAAAGTGCTTTCAGAATCTTTCAGAATCACAGGATAAAAAGGAAGGACTGGGAAGAAGTGGGTCACATCCAAGGACCCACAGGCTCTGGAACCCCGATCCCTCAAAGATTTGCACTGAGCTTCCCAGCTGAGCAGGGCAGTATGTGGAGCTCTGTTTGTCATTTTGTTTGATGTCCTCTTCATTTCCTGTTTAAGCAATCTGGAAGTAAAACAGTAAGCCGACCAACCAAGAAGACAAATCCTTTCAGAGTTACAAGCCGATCCCAGCTGTGTAAGCCTGGCTGCACGGATGCTGTCGGAGGCTGCCCAAGGGCCCATGTGTCTCGTGTCCTTTGCTTTGTGGGCACCCAGCCTTGCGGAGTGCTGCTGTGTTCTTCTGAGCACCTGGACGTTTGGGAGCATTCCTAGCAAGGGATTGAGTCATGCCTAGCATGGCTGTATTCAGCCGCGGGGTGCATCAGGACTAACGCTGCTGGTGGTTAGGTGGGGGTAGCAGAAGATCAGAATGGGAATATCACCTCCGTCATCTGTACAAGCATTGTGTGAGTGGTCAGAGGAAAAGGGACATATAGAAAAGATCAGTGCTGGAGGATAAATGGCCTGAAAGGGCGTGAGCTGACTAGTCACAGCATGACTTGCAGCCAGGTATGCTCTAGCCACAACAAACAGCACACAGTGTGTCAGTAGTGACCTGCAACAGAAAGAAAAATCCTTCCTTGTCTTGCCTATTGCTATAGGGATACAGATGCTGCAAGGCATTGTCTTGAATGTGTTTACTTTGCTTAGGAGGAGAGAAAAAAGTAGGGAGAGAAATCCATGTGCTGTGCTGCAACCAATATAAAAGTTAGACTATATCAAAATGGGAATCCACAGACCACAGGTAGGTAAATAACCTTCTAACTCAGCACTAAGGGAAAGCGCTAATACTCAATTGCAAACAGAAGTTACCATTGTCTGAACCCTAAGTGTATTGACAAAGAGTTTGCTCTTTTTCAATAGTCTAAATGGTACTGTGTGAAGGGGCAAAAATACCTCAGTGCTTTTGAACTTTTTTAAAGAAAATAATAGGAAAAATATTCAGTGAATTGATATTTCTCAGCAAAACTTTATGAAGGGCAGCATGATTGAAGAAAAAGTGTTTTTCCTTCTGAAAGAAAAATGCCACCCTGTCACCTACCATTCATAATCTCCTAAGTACTTGATTGCTGTGTCTATAGATAGAGGGTTTGAAGACATATAATCATTTCCAAGCTCTGATAGTGAACTCTTCAGCGACTTCTGTAAAGTCTCTTCCTCCTTTGCTTCACCTTTGCCATTTGTAGAAGATTTTCTGGTGGAAAACACTGTTTATGAGATACTTTCTCCATTTACTTACAGAAGATGTTCCAGTCAGCAGACAGCAAGTTTTTCCTTCCTAACCTCTGCTCAGTGCAGGGCACACAGCAGGAGCTGAGGCAGGCCCAGCCCCAGCTGGTCCCAGAGCACCTCTGTGCAGCTCAGCCCTTTCCTCCTACCTCAATGGCAGTGTCCCACAGGCCCATGGGAGGCAGAAGCATAGGAGGGAAGGACAAATGAGCCTGAAGTGAAATTTACAACATCACATCCCTGAAAAGACTAACTTCCCGGCCTTTGCCTGTAGTCTGTTTGACAGGAGCAGAAGGGACCTGCTGTGGGGCATCGTCCTGCACCCAGCCCCGGAGGTAGGCTGGGGGGCCAGGGGCATGACCAGGCTGGTGGCCCACTGCCACCTTCCTCACCATGGCCTCAGATGTGCGTAGACACCTCAGGACTGCGGCATCCCAGTGGCAGCTTTTGGGTAGGCCCACAAATGGCAAGGGGAACACAACTGCAGAGCATTTAAGGACAAGCTCAGCTGTGTTCTTCCTGCATTTCCCAGCTTGGCTCTTGCACCCCCCCCGCCCCCCCCCCACCATGTCCATGCTAGTAGAGAGGGAAGATGTTTCCCATTGAAGCTTACTTTCTGGTCTGAAACATAAATATTTACATGGTGGTCAGTTGTGAGAACCTATAAGCTTCTCAGGCAGGATGTGAAGAATTGTTGTTTTTTAAGAGCATGGGAGGTGCAGCAGTTAGTGACTGGATAAATACTGAGGATAGTAGGTGAAAGTGTGGTGATGGTTTATTCTTTACTCTGAAGAGCATGTGAAATGGTACGTGAAAGTATGTAAGTACATAAATTGTTGAACTGAATCAAAAATTGTACTTTGAGAAAAAAGAGGTCCTGAACTTGTTGCAGTAATTAAGTGTACATGGGCTATTTAAATGAAAGGGTGTAGGATATTTCTAAGATAACATAGGTCCAAATATCAGTCAGATGAAAACTTCCTAATGATAATCCTGAAATGTTTGCTTGCACAAGAGGATCGGAGTCAGGGCTCCATTCTCCTCTACCTCTCTCTTTCTATAGCCAGTGACATCTATATCTTCTCTTCATTTCCATGCAGCAAAGGTGTTTATAATTTTGGCTTTCAGGTCAAGTAAGTTGCACCAAAAGATGCCCAGAATTCTAGATGGTTTTCAGCAATTCCTCACTGTCACCTGTCTGTTGCCACCTCCTTGTTTCAATGTCACTGCTGGCAATCCCCATGACAACAGTCTTTCTGACCCTTATTTGATGCCCACACTCCTTTTTTTTTAATCTTAAGCCTGCTTGCTTTTGACTGCAAGCCTGTCTCCTCTGTGTCATTTTCCACCAATGCTTTCTCTACCTCAAGGGTCTGGCCCCCCTCTGCTTTGACCCTGGGATCTGTTTCTCTTTGCTGACAGGACCATATCTGTTGCAAACCATCACTGCAGCTGCCAGGCTGTCATTCTTGGTTTCCAAAGTTCAAGTGTCCTCGTTCTTCCTTCCTCTTTCTCCCTTGCCCTATTATTTAACCTTTGCTCTTACCAGCTGATCTCTCTCTCCTTTCTTCTCCCTTCCATGTGATGCTTCTACTGTAGGACATCCTTCTTTTCTGTCTATCTTCTCTGTTAGATTAACTCACTGTAACAGCTGAAGTACTGATTTATCAGATACAGTCTTCTAACACCACAGAGAAGTTTTTTGAAAAAAAAAAAAAAAAAAGGAAAAAGGGAAAAAAAATTTACTGGGCTGTCTTCACAGAACTTTTTTCACAGAAAATTCACCCGATAGCCTCTGAACCAATTCTTTGGCTTTCTGAAAGTTAGTTCTCTTTGAAGCAGAGTTATAAGGCACAAGGTATTTGTTCTCACTTCATAAAAAATAGATGACAAAACATGCTCCCTACACATATGGAAGCATCCATCTTACCTATACAGTGCAAGCAGAAGTAGAGTCATGTAGGCTTTCTGTGAGAAGAATAGATGAAATGGAAAGTTTATCCATATGTGGTGAGTCTGACAAATCAATGACCGCTGTAAACAGCAGGCTTTTAGAGATCACAGAGCGTTGGTAAGTTTTGGTGTAATACAGGTATTGATTAGGCGACTGGACCCTGCAGCTTTCTCTATGTTGAACTCTGCTGGAAAATAACTGTTAGCCCTTGCCGCGCAAGGATTTTATATGCTCCCTTATGGGTCTCATGCATGTACATATGGGCTGGCTGTATGCAGACCTAAATGAACAAAACACTCAATAGAAGAAACTCACTTCAGAGCAAAATAGCTGCCTGCTTATTTCAAGGAACACGCTGGCAGAGAGACATGATGTTGCAACAGCTGCACTGGGCATGCCCACTGTGTATGACTGTATTTTCAACTTCCATGCTTCCTTCTCAGAATCCTTCAAAGTAGGGCAGCTCTAGCATTGTGCTTGTGGTGTTCCTTGCCTTCCTCGCCTTCCTCTCCTGCCTCATCTTCTAGTTAAAATTCTTAAACTAATTTCAGGAAATCCAGATGAGATGAAAGTTTTCAGCTCTAATATTCTAGATGCAAATCCTATTAAACTCCAAACCCTAAGCCAAGCAACTGAACACTGGGAATAAAACTGAAATGAAGACAATCAATCACTCTCAAGTCAGTTTAGCAGTCCACACAGGCACACTCTGTGGTCTCATCACATTCATATTAATGGACAAATTTGCCACTTAAATTATGTTCCATACATTACTCTGTGTAATTAGAAGCTTATTGGAAGCAGTAGGCAGTGTGGCATTATGTGTGGTGTTCAGAAATCACCCAGAACTCTAGTATTTGAGGAAAAAAAACTGTTTATTTCAGAGAAGAACTTCTAATTGCCTCCAGCAGCAACAAAACGTGCTTCTGGAGGCTTGTTTTGCCCATGTTTTGGGAGGCTGAAATACTTGCAGGTGCAGTCCTTAGGAATTACAGTTGTAATAAAATTTAAATGAATCTTTAGGGGTCACAAATCTAGCCACAAAGGTGATTGTTATTCCCACAGAAAAAAAACTGTAAATGTGGAGTTACTCTAGCTGTTCTGGTGGGGAACCTTAAGGAAAGGCTTAAGGATGACAGTTGGAAAAGATGGCACACTCATGCCTTCTTTCATGCTAAGGCGGCAGGTGCCCTGCATGCAGGTATAAGTTGTACAGCAAGTTCACAGGTAACGTTAAATTCTTAAAGTTTGATTGGGAAATGTAAACAAGGCATTTAAAAATAAAATAGGCACCCAGGGGGAGAATTTGAGTCTGCCTTCTTCCTATTGCTCAGAACTTCCTTTCTTCAGAGGGGTAAGCATTCACAAGAGTTGCTGATGGAGAAAGTTTGCCCCACATTTAAATCCACAAGAAGTAATTACCAGGTCTGTCCTCACAGTGTTCATAATTTAATGGGCTCTTGAATAGTACAGATTCCCCTCACAATGGAAGGCCTCATCCTAAAATGAAAATCTTTTCTCTCCAGACTATTCATGACTATGGTTTTCAATGTGAGACAGTGATGTTCTCTAGAAAACAGATCTTGGGCATTGGTTAGGAAGTCTGTATTTCTTTTTCAACTTAGCACACTTTTCATCATCTAAATCCCTTGTTCTCTGGATTTATTTGTACACATTGTTGCCAAACTCTTTCTGGCTTTGTATTTCTACTTTGATTGGTAAGTAATAGTTTATCACCAGTGGTGGTCCCCTATTATTCACAGAATCATAAAGGTTGGAAAAGACCTCTAAGATCATCTAGTCCCTGTGATATTGTTCCTATTTCTCATGGGAGTTGCTATATAGAGTAATTTCCCAGGTTAAAATGCATGAAAATTTTTGAATTCTACAGAATTGTAAAAATGAGCACTGGCACAGGTTGCCCAGAGAGGTGGTGGATGCCCCGTCCCTGGAGACCTTCAAGGCCAGGCTGGACAGGGCTCTGAGCAACCTGATCCAGCTGCAGGTGTCCCTGTGCACTGCAGGGGAGTGGGACTAGGTGGCCTTGAAAGGTCCCTTTCAACTTGGGCGATTCCATGATTTGTCACTGGCAATTGTAACCATGCCAGAAATCGGTCTACCAGATTCAACAGTCTAGTCTGTGAATAGGAAGTTCTTATCTTCAGTAAGATTCTGAACAGGTTCATAGCAATTGAGAAAAAGCTAGAGAAATACGTCTATTCTAGGCTCTAAGCCAGCCTCTCTCTTTCAAAATCCAAAAAGAGAAGAAAAGATACAAAAATGAGATACTTGGAACTCCTTCAGATGTAATCAAAGACTTGTCTCTTTTTTCTTTTTAGTAGTTGGATTACATTCATTAAACACTGAGGTCAATGAAAGTCTAGACTTTTTGTCATGGTGTCAGTAGTTCTAAAAGACTGACCTCTGACTTTCAATTTTCTCCCTGCTTATAGCCCACTAAAGAAGAGCTGCCAAAGTTTATTGGCCAGATTGGCTCATTTAACCAAAAGTGAACATCTCACCCACACACTAAAGCACTGGGGATTTCGTCTAATACAGTAGATGTCAGCTATATCAAGTCAGGATTAACAATTAACCAAATTCCTTTTGGGACTGCCTGAACAATTTCCCTTGCTTCTTGTCAAGTACCATTACTGTGCTGTAGCCTGATTTAGTCTGACTGACTGTGTAATGGGCAAGTCCATCTGTCTCGTATGACTGGACCATTCTTTCACCATTTTCTCTATGGCAAAAATTTGAAGCCTTTAGCAGGAAAAAAAAAAAAAAAAGCTGCTTATTTGTCCTGTTACCTTGATGTAATAAAGGCTCGACCATTGGGGTAGCAGGGTTGGCAAGCATACTGTTTTTTGTATGTTCTGTCTACTGTAAGCGTTTTAATATTTCTGCTCACATTGATCTGGTAGCACAGCTTATTTCAGCAGAGAGTGCTACAGCTTTTCCTTTTTTCCTTTTCTTTTTTTTTTTTTTTTTTTTTTTTTTTTTTTTTTTTTTTTTTTTGCTCAGGACTGGTCCTTCTCCCCAGTACAGTCTGTCAACCTGACACTTCATGTTTAGAACAAATAGACCCCTGCTCCTTGGCTGACTTCTGACCCTCCGGACTGCTCTGGATACTGTTTATGGCCATTGTCTAAGCCTGTGGCCAGGCATTTGTGGGACAATAGAGCTACTGGCAAGAACCGAGAAATTCCAAGTCTTAGACTTAGCTGGAGAGGTTTTATCTGTGTGAACATGGCAAACCCTAACAGAGACCAGCACTTGTCTCTGTTGGCTCTGTTAGAAATTGTATTGTGGTAGACTGGTGGAGTAAGTGGACTACTCACAGTCAGTCAGTAAAGGAAGTTTTGATATGTCTAATTTCTTACACTTGCTCTTGGTCACATCTGTACTCCTCAGTTTCAGAGCTGTTCAAAAAGATCTAAATCCATATTAGTAGGAGCAGAGGAGGAGAGTATTTCATTCTCAGATCAGTCCTTCTGTTTGCCAACCACTGTTTTCTTTTGTACGGAGATATGCCGGAAATGTTATTCCATTAAAAAAAAATAATACATAGGATCATTATTATTATTTAGTTTGTTACAAGTCACAAATGTGAAGGAAGATTTATTTTTTTTGTTTGCGTTCCAAAGGAGAAAGGACATTTGTTTTGCCTGAAGGTTCAGTCATTGGTGGAGTTATTTTCCTGGTTACAGCACTGTCCTTTCCAGGATGTGTCCTGCTATTTAAACTATCTCCTCAGCTGAACAGACTTAACTCAGTTGGAGTTCGTGTCCTGACCTGCACCCAACATCATGTACGACTGTATTTTAAAAAACAAAACCTTCAGGATTTGAGCAGCTTTACTCTCCTGGAAGAGAGGAGGAATACGTGGGATCAGATTCTGCCTGGTCTGTAGCTGCTGGACCCGTCAGGGCCACTGGGACTGGCAGGGCTCACACAGACCTCCTCAGCTAAGAAAAGGTGTAGTTCTTACGAGGTACTTTGAAGAGTACCTGAAGGTAATCTTCCTTCATATGTGAACATCCACCAAACTCACCTCCTTTTGCGTTTATTAGAATGTAAACAGTCTCTATTATACAGTAGAAAAAATGCCAGTACATTTTAAAAAAAATTGAGAGTATCCAGGTATTTTTGCCATCATGTGTATCTCTGTATTGTGTAATGGGTTTTAGAAAACTTTTGTTTCAAAACCTAAATGTTGCTGTCTAATTGCATAATGCAAAGTCTTTGTCATAGAGATTGCTTTCCCTTCATGAATGTTGTATTTCAGTGCAACATTGGTGTGTAGAGCTCTGCTGCTGTTGCTGTAATTTAATGTATTTGTAGTTTCAAGCTCAGTTGGAAATAGCTTCTCACCTTTTGTAATCTCTACTCAAGTTTTGTGAGAAAGAGAAATTCCATCTTGAATGGAGATGCAGGTTTTCGAGCATGGGTTTGTGTTTTTGTTCTCACCCTGACTTGCAAGGCAAATTGCTTGATGTTTCAATGCCTGAGCAGCATCTACCAGTTCTCGTATTGAAGTGAGTCTTTAAAGTTCTCATATTGAAGTGAATATTTAACTCTGTTTTGAAATGGCTCTGCAAATGTAAGCGAAACCCTAGAAATAGCTTCTGCTTCACACAGGAGCATACCTGTGGCTCTGTAGCAATACCCTACTTCATCTATCCTGTAGATTTGGATTGTGCTGTTGTAGGGCTCTGTGAAATGAGTCCAGATCTACATGTTGGAGGTCGGAGGGTGCAGCTCGTCTCTACCAGGAAGAGGCTCAGGCTTTATGAACAGGGTGTGTGACAGCTGGTGGTCATGAGGGGGATAGGTCAGAACTCTATATGGTGTTAGGATGCCTGGTTCAGGCATAGGGTCTGTGCTTTTCTGGCATATTATTGCTGCTACCATGAGGACACTTTTCTCCATTTGTTAGGGCTGTTGAGGCCCTGAAATGGGAGCACTGTGATATAAAATGAACTTTCTTCTGTCCAACAGGCCCCCTGACAGAACTTCACCCTCACCCTGCTCAGAGCTAAGTGCTATCATTGCTGCTGCGAAAGGCAGTATGAAAGTGGACTCTCACTTCTGGCAGGAAAGACTACTGAAGGAGCAGCATATGCTGCTTCCTTTTCCTGAGTGAGATTCGTGCACTACAGGTATTAATTATTCACGCTGACATTTCTGCACCATTTAGGAAGAATCTGGTGGCCTAAATGGCTCCAAGGATAGCTTCCCTTTGTTACTTTTTAATGTGAACGTTTTATCTTGCTTCAACATCCAGAGATGTTCCTGCCAAAATGGTATATATCTCCCTACTGAAAGTAGAGGAAGCATTAAACATTCTACCCCACTGTTTTACTTGAATGTCCAAATGGCAGAGAGCAGAGTCTCTCAAGGTTGTACAATCTCTGTCTATCTACCCCTCCAGAGGTATAGATATGGCATTGTGAGATTTTGATATCGTTATTGCAAAAAAGTGGCCTGCAAGCTGCCTCAAGCACTGCCTCGGTTGCATGCTCAATGAATGTAAGGAAGCCTTTCGGCCAGATCTCAGAGAGGCTGAGCCTGCAGCTGCTGCAAACTCTTCCCTTATTACAGCACACTACCAGACAGCAACGTGTCTTTTTCTGTGAACGTTTCCTTGAGGTAGTTACAACAATACTCCTATCAGTCAAATAAGCATATCTCTGTGGTCTGTTGTTTAGTTTGAAACACAGCTAAAAGGCAGGCTGTCAGTATAAGGAAAAAACAAAACAAAAGCCTGAAACGAACGGTTGGGGGAAACTGTTTTTAAACCTGCTGACTGCTACATCCTCACTTTCCCAGAAAGAATACATGCAGAAAGTAACCCTTTTTCAGTGTGTTATTTTGTTTGTTTGTTTTTACAACAGGCTGAGTTCTGAGAACAATTAGCTGCACTGTTTCCTCAGGATAGTTGTTCTACTTGCTGTTTTTTTTTAAATCAAGCTGGTGACCCAGCTGGAGCCCAGGCCGAAAGCTGTATGAGCAAACGTACAGAAGAGGGCTGTTGCTCCATATGCAGTCCCAATATGATGTAGAAAACAGCAGGTGGCTATGATGAGCTGAGCACAGGGTAAGAGTGAGATTGCTGTGATTAGCTAAGAGGCATTAGTCATAGCAGAGCAGCTCTCAAGCCACTCTCTGCAGTTTGTAAGAGGAAAGGCTGCAAGCATTTTTAATTTTACTTGGAAAAAAAAAATGTTAGCCTTTTACACAACGGAATCAGTTAGTGGACAAACAGATATTTATTGGCTGAAATAACATTACAGTACTTCCCGCACTCATCTCTCCTCTGACTGCTGTCATAAAGCTGTAGGTTACTCTCAGATGGATCACCTTCCTGTCCCATGCACCCCCTTGCCCGCCCACCCCACAGAAATGTATCTCCCAATCTGAGCTGTTTTCCAGTGTGCTGGTGTGGTACTGCCTGGTGGCTCGGCAGGGCAGAACACCGTAGAAGAACATGGGAGATGTGTCTCCACAGGATGTTGGAGGTCCTGTGAGGAAGGTGTTTCTCTGTTTCTTCCGTCTCCACCGGCCTCGCTCCAGCCATATCCCCCCACTGCTTCGCTTCTGGCTCATTTAGTGCTTCCTGGGCCCATGTAGGGACCAATTTAACTAAATGAACAAAAAGCCTCACTAGTTTTATGGTGAGCTGAATTCAGCCAGCTTGAGGCTGGTGCCTTGTAGACATCAGGCAGAGGTCGGACTGCACAGCTAAGAGAAGGGACAGGAGGAGGGGGAATAAAAGCAGAGAAAAGGGAGGATCTTCTGTCTTGGCTGTGACCAAGCACTGGTCTGGCTCTGCTGACAGTGAAACCGCAGAAATGTTCTGAGCAGAAAGGCTGATCCAGGACAGAGCCTTGGATCCTGGTGGTGGAATGCTAGACATCCAGATCCCGTGTTCTACAAAGATAACAAGTGCTGCACGCTATCACAAATCAGCCTTATGTGTCTAAGATCCCTTATGTCTATATGGGAAAATTAAAAATGGAAGTATTCTCCTCAAGATGTTTTTAGGTTTTGCTTATGAGCTATCAAGTGTTGCTTGGTTACGGCTCCACACATCTGTAGAACAGAAGTTGTATTTATGTTTTAGAAGATGAGAAAAATTTCCCTGCGTAATATTTGATGTATTACAATGTACATGACACTCATTTGTTTGGCTTTCACAAGCAAATAACAGGGCTGGCTGATTTTGTCCACCTACAACTACAGACTTGGGTGAGTTGCTTTTAGGTGATGCACACTTTTAATTTATTTTTTTATATTCTCTAAATGCAGATGTGTTGGTAAAAATTTTTTGACTTCAGAAAGTGCCTGCTTTACTGCTAGGTTAGATATGTAGCTGCATACGAGCTCTCCTTTTATGTGAAGCTGTGAAGTGCAGAGCTTTGCTGAAATTATTAGCAAACAAAAGTCACACATCTGATTAATATTTTTAATTATCATTGCTATGGTTATGTTCCTGATGTGGCCTACTTTAACTGTCTCTGATGTGATGAAATTTGCTCACTAGTGTGTTTTCCCTTCCAATGATCTGAGACATCAGCCTTTATCTAAGCAGCGGTCTTGGTGGCGTCAGTGGGAATTCTGCCTGATTTAGAGTCTCTTTGTGGAAGCTCTTTGACCCATTTTTCAATGATGCAGCTCACCAGCACTGTGTGAGCATTCTGATATACCTTCCCAACCATGCCCATGACTATGACTGCTGTCTGTCAGAGCCACAGCTTTCTGAAATGTTTCTCCAAGTGTTCAGTATCTGTCTACTGACAGAAATGAGGAGCCAGGAGCATTAAAACAAACAAACTAAACACTTAAAGCATTGTTGTTGTTATTTCCTTTTTTCCCAGATGTGTGATAATTGGTGATTCCAGTTTATCTTGTCTTCAGAACCTAATGGCTGAAAATCTAGAGCAGGGAGAGACCTGGGGAGATCTGTGAAGCCACTGTTTTCTTTTTGTAAATTACTAAAATCTTACTGGTGGAAGAACGAATTAAAACTTGTCAGAACTCACCAGTGTATTTGGCACTGTCTTCCTTGAGGATTTTCAGTTACCAAATAAATCAGTGAATGCAACAGTAAGAGTAAAGTGAAACTTAATCTGTACCTGTTTATTCAAACAGCTGGAAGCCCGAGGCACTGCTGATGGGCTGCAGCCGTGCAGTCACGTCCGCCAGGGCTAAGTGCAGATAATGTGTGTTTATTTGATAGCTGAACCACATCTTACTCCCATTAGTGGAGAATGATTCATAGGGTCTGAGAAGGCTTTTCTAACGTTTTTTTTTCTTTTTTTAACTTCAGAATGGCTAAACCCGTGCCTGAAATACATGTGAGCCCTGGAATGATCTTAAAAGCAACATTCCTTCTTCCACTTCTCATTGATGTTGTTGTTATTTCCATTGTCTTTCCAAGCACTGGAAACAGGGAAGCTGCTGCTGTGCCCAGCACACAACTGCTGGGGGAAGCAGCAAGGGACAGCAGAAGGAGCTTGAGTGGATGGAAAGATTCCGCCAGGGATAGGCGTTCCCTCTCTGTTCACAGCCCTTTCTAGATCCTGTCCTCTAGGGAGGACAGGAGAACAGCAATAGACCAGAGAACTCAAAGCTCCCTTGCTGCCGCTGAGGAGCCTGTCCTTTTGCTGCCCCAGAAGCCTTGACTTGCTTTGTGTGCTGCAGGCAAGCTCCAACAGGAAGGATGGACAGCATTCACTCCTCAAAATCACATTTTGGGTGCACGCTGCATCAGTCCTTAGCGTTTGGGAAATAGTTTAGAAAGTCTAAAGTCTTTTAAAGGCTTTCTAAACTAATACCTATTTCTGGAGCATTCCTTTAGCTGTACGAAATTATTTTCTACAGAACAATGTATGCTTCTGCTGTGGTCTCTTAAAATCCATATCCCTAGGTTGCTGGGATTTTTTTTTCCAACACAAAACCGGCAGAATAGTACAAGGAAAAAGTCAAAAGATGAGGATATGTTTTACTGATGAATAGAATCATTCTTAATCTGCAATTTCTTCTAAACTTCAAATTTAGAAGAATACAGGTATGGAATATCAAGGGCCTTTATAAAATTTCTAATAAGTAATAATTCTAATAACGAAGTGCCATTACTGTGCTAAATTAAATTACTTGAAAAATGAATGTATTTTGATTTCTAGAAGCAGTGTGCAATATAAGGTATTAAAACTATGAGGCAGTTTGTACTGTGTAATAAATACGTATGATTACTTGGGGAAATGGGCATACTGTCATAAAAAGAAATTGAAAAGCTGTTAACATCATCATATGTCACAGTTTGCATTCTACAATAAGTCACAGTTCCGATAGTAGTTTATCTATGGTACTGGCATGTCAATAAGGAGGAAACAATAAGGCTTACAGCAATATTTTCCTTTAGTATAGGGGTGTTCATATAGCAGCAGTAACTTGAATCTGCTGTTACCTGAACTTTAAATCCATATTTATTGAGGAAAAAAAATGTTGAATTGTTTTTCTTTACTGCAGGAGGCTAAAATATAAAGGTGTGGGCAAAGTTTTTGTGTTTTTCTTTTGCTAAAACATATTTAATATTTGCTTCCACCATCCTACCCCCGACTACAGCGTGAGGACATTCCTTTCATAGAGGCAGCAAATGAAGAAAATAAAATGGAAGCTGAACCAGCACCTTCTACCTCCTGCATTGATCAGGGCCATACAAGAAGGCAACAAAATTAACTGGGGTGGGGGAAAATCAGTGTTGATAACAATGGTGTTAGGGAGATGTTACTGTACCTTTGTGCTGGAAAATGACTGATAAAGTCGGGAACTTCAGAGACGCATTATGAAAAACAAACCTGCAGTTAGGGAAGAAATGATCAAGTTGCAGCAGTAAAACTGGGGATATGAAAGATGTAATTTCAGCAATGTTCAGTAGTGCTAGGCTTTCCAGAAAAATTCTGCTTCTGAGAGGTGGCTGAATGGTTGGAGAGCTGGTTTCCCCTGAACGTGTATGCTTGTCTGTCCACTCGTTTTTTGGAATCAAAACTGCTGGACAATTATACAAGATCCTAGGGGAGATTTGAAAATATTTGCACGCCTGCACTGAAATAAGTACTGGTCATTGTCGCCAGAATTTGTGGATAATCTGAATAATGCAGGAAGTGATTTGAAAGCATTTTCTATAAAAGCAGATATTGGTTTCCTGAGTTCGTATTTCAGTACAAGCACATCATCAGCCATGGCTCACAAGAGCACCTTTGCCCCTCGCCTGCTAATGAGCGTTGTGTGCTGTCTTCTCCTCACTCTAGGCGACTGCATCCCCTGGTTTTCCAAGGCTGGATAAGGCCTCCTCACGTTCAGGATAGTGGTGCTGGTCCACACTGGAACTGCACAGCCACATGGTGCTGCCTCCAGCTTTCTATCACGCCGGAGGCCGGCAGTGACCCTGACCCACTTCATAAACCCATGGCCCAAGTGCCAAGCGTGGGCCCAGCCATAGCTCGGCACTCCAGCTCTGAAGTGCGTGATTGTGTTGACCTCTAGTGGCTGGAAGGAAGAGAGGGCCAGACCTTCAAGTGACTGAGCCAAGAGTGGCTGTGGTGAAGCAGTTGCAGCACCCTCAGCAGAGCTAACCTGTCAATGGCAATCAGAGCTGCAAGCAATAGATTCATCCTGCTATCTGTGGGGTAAGCCCTGGATGTAAGTGAACGTTTCACATTTAATCTATTTTTTTTTTTAATGTGGGCTTTTCCCCCAGAAAGCATTTGTTTTCCATACAAAAGGCTGCAGCTCTCTGCGCTAGGTCAGCATTGTATAAAGTCCATAATTCACAACTTTGTGTTCTCCTTGTCCTCCATGAGCCAGCATTTGTGATCCCCCATGATATGCTTTGGCCATTTCACATTAGCGATGCACAGCCTTCTACCTCCAGGAGCATCTTCAGCAAGGCAGCTCAGGAAATCATCTTCGCAGGGGAGAATGGGAGCAGACGTGCCTGAGGTAAGCTCTCATGAACCATTGTATTAGAAACAGGGCTTTGAAGAGACATGGTGGTTATATGCTTTGGGTGTGTTCTTACCTTCTGGTCAAGGCACTGAAATTTTTATTGGGATAGGAAAGATTTCTGACTGTTTCAAACGATTCTGTGAAACAACTCTGCCTGTGGAGAGTTTTCCATTTTCGCTGAGAAGCGAGTACCCCTTACTGCTGGTGTTGATGGCACAGGTAAACAGAAAGGATTACTCTGATCTTGTGTGGAAGCAGCAGCTCTTCTGCACAGCAGTGGCCTCAAGACAGCCTTTGATGCCAGGTTTCTGGGCTAGAGCTGGAGGTGGAGGTCAGCCCTGTCCCTATGCCTTCCAGTAGATACTCAGTCTCATTAGAGCCTGAGAAAGCTGTCAGAAGAAGCCAATATTTACCCCAACTTAAAATCAAATTTTAGATGTAATTGAATCTAGTACTGAAAGCCTCGGTTTGGAAACTGTAAAAAAAAAAAAAAAAAAAAAAAAAAAAAAAAAAAAG
>VXAV01004675.1:228245-244122 GCA_013399715.1 Alectura lathami
AAAAAAAAAAAAAAAGGGCTATCTTGCATCTGCATCTGTAACCAAAAGTGAGCATAAATAATTGATAATAGATCAACTTTGCTAAAATATATAAAGGATGCCATGTGTCTTGCCAGTTTTTATATTGAATAACCAAAAGGTTTCAGTAGAGACAGATGACAACACTTAACATCAGCAGGTTTGTGCACACTGTTGTTATGAGTTGCCTGTAATTTGAAAATTGTGCTGGGGGCTAAAGGAAATTAGCAATAGGAAAATAAATACTGGGGAAAACAATACAGCTCTCCAAAAGGGAAGCAAACTGAATAACATGTCTAGCACTTGTCACAATAGTACTGAGGAAGCTTCACGACTTGTTCTCCATCTGAACCCCACTGGTTCAGGGCCTGGCAGGTTGCCATGCCCTGTTGCATGTCTTGGCTGGGTCCAGGCTTTTCTTGTAGAGAAACTGCAGTGCAGGCAACATTGTTTTTCTGAGAGGAAGGTAGCTCTTCACTGGCCTTAAGATGCTTGAGACTACAAAATAGCTGAACTAGAGATATTGTGCCTGATAGCTTGTGTTGTTTTTTTTTGTTGTTTGTTTGTTTGTTTTTCAGATACATCACCTGGCTTAAACAAACGATTAACTCTTCTCACACACCTATCTTAAGAAGAAAATAGTAAGGTGTAGAAGATGGTGGCTGTAACCTAGATACACGTATTGAGTGTGATGCCAGTTAATGTCAGTGAAATAATGAGACAATTTCCTCCCTTTCTGTCAGCCTTCTCCTGTAACTAGACAGACTCTATTCAGTAACCTAGTCTCCGTGTTTCTTTAAGGTTGCCATGAACTTTGGATGGTAGGAATCAGACATAATGCACAAGTATTAACTTGATTATATTGGGTCTTTCTTGTAAATCGAGACCATACATTTAGATTTCCTGATCATAGAATCATAGAATGGCTTGGGTTGGGTTGGAAGGGACCTCAGAGATCATCTAGTTCCAACCCCCCTGCCGTGGACAGGGCTGCCAGCCCCCAGCTCACCAGATCAAACTGCCCAGGAACCCATCCAGCCTGGCCTTGAACACAGCCAGGGATGGGGCAGCCACAACTTCTCTGGGCAGCCTGTGCCAGCGCCTCACCACTCTCTCCGTGAAGAATTTCTTCCTGATGTCCAACCTGAACCTCCCCTCTTTCAGTTTTAGCCCATTCCCCCTTGTCCTACCATTATCCACCCGTGTAAAAAGTCGGTCCCCCACCCGCCTGTAAGCTCCTTTCAAGTATTGGAAGGCCGCATTCAGGTCTCCCCGGAGCCTTCTCTTTTCCAAGCTGAACAATCCCAACTCCCTCAACCTTTCCTCATAGGAGAGGTGCTCCAGCCCTCTGATCATTTTGGTGGCCCTCCTCTGGACCCGCTCCAACAGCTCCACATCCCCTCTGTCCTGGGGGCCCCAGGCCTGGACACAGCACTCCAGGTGAGGCCTTACAGGGGCAGAGTAGAGGGGGACGATCACCTCCCTCTCCCTGCTGGCCACCCCTCTCGTGATGCAGCCCAGGATGCCATTGACCTAAAATTTCACTTTTAAAACACGTTTTCGAGTAAATAGCTCAGAGTTTAGGGCTTTTGTTTACTCTCATTAGCATCACAACATCTTCTTCCACATTATGTCTATGACTTAACACATCAGGTCGGTGGGTGGAATCTCATCTCTTTAGAAATGAGGGGTAAAACTCTCTTTCTCATGAGCTGGTTAGTTCTTCCTGTGTATCTGAGAGCTGCAGCAACACATTTCATGATACATTTAACCTCTCATGCTCCTCCTGTTAGACCTCTGAATTGGAGGAGTCGAGTATGTCCAGTAATTGATAAGAAGATTGCTAAAAGGGCCTGAAAGCCTCTGAACTCAAAAACAGGTATTAGAGAGTGATTACAAATCCATCCTGCCAAGAAGCACATTGTAGGGATGAGGGTAGTTGTGTTTAAGTGGGAGGCCTGCAACTTGAATTTTTCCACCATCGATGGCATAATATTCTTACTGCCTTCCTTTCTAGACAGTTTCAGTCTAGCAGACATCAGTTTATGTTTACACCTACAAGGAGAAAAAAAAAATGCGATTTTTATTGCTAAATCTCTTTCTGTGGTCTGCCTTTGGCATACTGCCTAACTACTTACAGGATTTGTGTTGAAACTAGAAACCTTCAACAATCTAACACAGTCATCAACTTCTGCTTCCAATGCTCTTGTTGCTTCTTTAAAAGGTGAGCAGTCAAGCAAAATGGTAAAATTAATTCAAAGCCGCAGCTGACATTCAAGAAGCAGGTAAAATACATCTGCTGAAAAACCTGTATTTTCTGTTTGTTATTAACAAAGTCAGAATTCTGGAAAGCTTTGTGAAACTTGTGCTGAATTTAATCTTGCTTCTGAAGCTGTCTTCCTAGAATATGTAAATACTGAAATCTACGAAACTGAAAGAGGAGGAGGAAGTGGAGTGAGTCAAAGTAATTTGTGTTTGTTGTTGGAGTTGCAGTGTTTGAGATGGACTGATCAGAGAAACATGGTACAACAATGTCAAGCCACTTATAAATGAGAAGTGTACACATATTCTCCAGTGCTGTCTTTCATGTCTGGCAATGCAAAGAACAGATTTAACTAGGAGGAAGCTATAATGGCTGCTTTGAAGTACTCAGGAAACATGAAATAAAAATAACAAGACAGCCACAACCCAGACAAGGAATGGTTCTTGTGTTAAAATGTGTCTATTTTGTAGGTAACTTGAATGACTACAGTGCTCCACATAAGGGACAGTGCTCCAGCAGAGCTTTTCTAAACAAGGACCACCAGAGACAACTACGCATTAGGCAGGTGGAACATAAGTATTAGTTAGGTGTGGTTTTATCTATGTGCAAATTTGTGGGCTGAAGAGATTAAACGGCTGTCCGAGCTCTGGCTGCAGCCCCGCTGCAGAGAGGACCTGGATGCAGGAGACCTGCAAAGAAGAGCTTTTCCTGGTGCTGCATTTTCCTGCTAGGATACAACCAGCTCTGCTGTACTGCCAGAGATGTTTGCCCAAAACTAAGTGCCTGTTTTTCACTTCTACAGGAGATTTCTCATGCCAAAGGTGCCTTTTTTTTTTTTTTTTTTTTTTTTTTTTTTTTTTTNTTTTTGTCTTAGCAGATTAGAAGAAAGTTAAGTAGCATAAAAGTAAACAGGTCCATCTAGGGTTAAAAGTAGTAGGTTTTGTCTGAAAGAAAACCTTTAAACATTGTTTCTGTGCAAATCTTCTTTCTCCTGCCAATTTGATGTTGTTCAGCATCCATAACAACTCCCTACTCAGTTGTCCAAACCCTCACAATCTAAGTCTAAGCAAGAATGGTGGGGGCAGAGGGAGGAGCGGTTATGCCCAGTTCAGGGCTCAGGGGATCTCCTCCCTCCATTCCTGGGCTGCATAGCACCAAGCTCCTCAATGGCACCACCAACAACCAGAAGTGGGAGCAGTAATCAAAGTGGGTGACTAATCAGTGGCATCAGAATCCTATTCTAGGCAGTTAAATAATGATCTCAGAAGAAATAAGTTGTGCCAAATGACAATTTGATTTGTCAAAAAATATGGTAAAGGTCTGTTGATTCTTTGCCTGGCCTGCTATGTTGCATTAAGCATTTGCTTCCTGCTCTTCATTCTCAGTTTTGTGGGCAAAGGTTGGAAGAAGTTATGCTTTTAAGCATGGCACAGTACATACCAAAAACAATATTCCCACCCAGTTAAGTTGAAACAGCCAGACCGCTATATGCCTGCTGGGCTGAGGTGGGAATACTGAAGCTGAATTCTTTCCTTGGATGGGAAATGTTAGGGAAGAATCCAAAACCAGACAAATTATACAGCAAATTTCTCTTGGAGAGACTTTTGGTATTTAATGTTCAAATTTGGTTGACAGTGGCAAAAGACCACTCTCCTTTTTCTTAAAATTAATATTATTATTATTATATTACTGTGTTGATCAATATTAAGTAATGAATATTAAGTAATTAATATATTGATATATTAATATATTATTAATAATTGGCTCTTTTGCCAGGTAAAGCTCAATTGTAATGAGACATCTCGTTAATGCAGATGTTGTATGCATTTTGTATATCCGTGTCCATGGAATGTGGTTGTTATAGCAACAGTCTTAACTATTAAACAAGTTTTGGTCTTGAAGCTCCTTCATGGCATGTAGCGTAGCTAGGATTTTGTAGCATCTTCAAATATCACACTAGACAGTATGGAATATGAATATCCCTTACCTCCCTAAATAAATTAGCTACAAAGTATTTTTTCCCAAAGACATTATGTCTAAAATGTGTGCATTATCAGTCTGCCTAATTTTTTCTGCCTGAATGTGAAATAAACTGCTTAATCTACATAGGCAGAATAAAAATGTTTCAAAAAGGTTAGGTTTCAAAGGGCTCACAAGACCAATAATTCTGAAAACCAGATTCCATGTGTAGCCTTTCACCATTTGAAAGTCTTACTCCAAACTCTGCATCTGCACTGCGTAACTCACAGTGCAATGCTAGCTGTCGTTACATTCACGTTGCTCCCGGCCTGGTCTGCAGACTGTTCCCAGCACAGGACTGAGCTAGACAAGCAGCCTGATGAAATGAGTACTTTCCAGTTGTCCCTTTAGATCTGCCTTTTGCTTAAAATTCTCTTGAAACTAAACTCTTCTCTGCTGCTTGAGCTTTCAGCTCAGTATCAAACTATTTGTAGAGTTACCTGTGTTAGGATCTGATGGTGAGAGTGATCTCTGAAATGAATTTTCCATCTCTGCCACTAATCTACAGGAAAGTGAATGGAGAGGAGTGAAGGGAGAAAGCTTCTATTTGCATCACCAGATGTTCACCTGTCAGGAAGAGCAGAGCCATGGAAAACTTCCTGCAGTCCTCCAGCTGCGGCGAGGCTGAGCTCTTCTGTGCAGGAGCTCTGCCAGTGAGCTCCTTCAGGGAGTTGACACAAAATGGGTGCACCCAGGGGGATGAGGGGGACAGGACCCTAATCACGCCACGGTGGTCACTGCTTCAGAGAGGAGAGACTTGACCAGGCTTTCCCTGGGCATAGCATCCTTCCATGTGCTCCCACAATGGGGAGCGGAGCAGGGCAGCACAAAGGTGAAATGCCACTGTAAAACGTCAGAGAATGGGCAATGTGAGGCCACCCTCAGACCTCAGACTGGTGCTGCGGGTGTTGTTGGGGTCACAGAGCACTTACTGTAATGTTGTTCTCCTTCCACCTGAAGTCCACTTTCTGGAGTCCTCATCTTTCTCCTGGGCTGTCTGTTTTGATTGGTTTATTTTTCATTGAGACCTCTGAAAAAGGAAAATGCTGCTTAATGTGAAATAATTGCTTGCAGGAAGAACTGAGCTTGTGCCGCAGCTTGTACAGCAGCTTGTCGTGTTGGGGGCCTTTTGAGGCAGCTTTGTTCAGCTTCCCTGGCTGGATGCTATTGCACCAAAACTTGACACCAGGTCTTGTGACTAAGGCTTTGTCTCTAGGAGATTGGATCCAAAGTCTGGTGAATGAAGTGAGAGAAGCCCGTTAACACCCTGAGGAAGGAGGGCAGGGGGCTGTGCTGTTTTTGGAAACAAGAAACCTGAGACACAGTGAGTGTTGGCACAATCATGTGAACATGCTTAGAGAAAACAATTCTGCACTACAACCAGATAACTGCTGCAACAAGAAAAAGATGTTTGGCCCTTTGTGCATTTTAAGCATCTTACTTGTCATTGTAGCGAGCATATACAAAGGATTTGAAATTAATTTTGCATATTTTTGCGCAAACTAAATGATTATTTCTGGGATATATAGTCCTGAACTTCACCACCTATTGATAATGTTGTTATTGGGTAGTATTGATCTGCAAGAAAAATAATTCCTATTGATGAGTTTTAATAAATTCTTTTTAATAAGTGAATTCAACCAACTTCCTGGGTTTAAAATTAGTAACAGGGGATCTATCACTCTAAAGAGTGCAGCACTGTATGTTTATTCTTATGGTGTGATGCCTCCAGTACATTTCAGTAAACAGGTTTCCAAAATTAGCAAATTTCCAAAATTTGTTCATTTATTGCCATGTGCACAATCCAAATTTGTCTAGGGTTAAGCTGCTAGACCTGCAGGGCAGCTTTCAATGGTAAGATGACAAACAGTCTCCTGAGACAATGCATTTGGTTTGAAAGAAAGATTAATCTATGATGAAGGGAACTGCATTTTTGCTCTTTCCATTTTACTTGTGTTAAAAATAGATGGGAAATCTCAGTCACGCCTTTAAAGGCTGTCTGCAAATTGGTACCATAAGTTTGTAAACTGTCTCCTGTCAGTTTAAAAACAACTATTGCCAGAACTCATATGGTACACTTGCACAATGTGGCCTTTTATTTTAAGAAAAATGGTTTTGAACTCAGCCTCCAAACTCTGAAATCTCTGGGTTCAGAAATATTTGTTTTACAAATCTCTCTGCTGTGCCCTCAGTCTGTGATCTCCCTGAAGCTCATTCTAGCTGCCTCACACCTTTGTGCAGGTATTTATTTTTTTGCTCATTAGTTGACCTCTGGAAATTGCTGACACTCAGAGGCATTGGCTCACGTGGGAGGGAGCGAACTAGGCTGGAGAACCTTCTGGACACAGTGCAGGGCCAGCACCCACAGACAGGCTGGGTGTCCCTGGGGCTGCTGGGACACAGAGAGTCCTGCCTGGAGATATGTGCTGCATGGTGTATAGGGGCATCACCTCTGCCCTTGCCTGGTGGTGGGAGGGGGCACTTTGTCACTGGACCAGCCTTGAAATGTGTCTGGAGATGTAGGATCCCATCAACTCATCATCGCATGCCTTACCCTGGCTCCTTAGGGCACTGCGTATGACTATTGCTTGTCTTCCTACATGCCCTGAGGCAGCAAAGGAACATCTACCAGAGGTGGTGACAAGTGATTCAGTGGGAGCTGTGGTGACTCATTTAGCTGCTGAGGAGATTAAAATCAATTCCTGCTTCAGCAAATGACAAACTGCCCTTTGGTGTCGCCCATTAATCTACAGCAACTGTTTGGTTGGAAAACAGTCCCTAATTATTAATGTAGCCACGAGAGGGAGCTCATAAATTCCATGAATGCTGCAAGGACATATGAAAACGGACCAATGTAGAAATTTAAAATTCAATTATTAGAAAACAGCTGATTGCTTCTTAATTCATCTCAAGTTTTTTTTTCAGTTTCAGAGGGATATTTTTCAGTTTTCCAAATATGTTCATGTGTTTAGTAAGAAGCTGAGGCAACTGTAGTTAGGCCTTGTTTGTGATTATTCTGTTTAGCATATTTTGTGTTAAACTTAACCAAATTCTTCCCCCAGGCCAAAAAAAAAAAAAAAAAATTCCTACTGCTGACATTCAGCGCGATCAGCACAGAAACCTCAAATATGTTCAATAATTGTGCACAGCATTGACTGTATTAGCATGTGTGTAAACTGGGGACTTTCTTTCCCTTTATACATATACAGGTGTACATATGCACACGTGTATGTGTGCGTTCACATATTCTTGAACCAAGCATATACAGACAAGTGAAGAGAGAGAACCTATTTAAGCATGTCCATTCACAGCTTACCAGTGCTCTTTGGAAGAGTGGTGAAGGCTGTTGTGGTGCTACTTCCATTCTGTTTAAACTTGCACGGAGTTCTGTAGGAAGGACAAAACACAAAGAGGTCAGAGAATTTTTATCCTTAACACATTGCAGAACATCTATTTGGAGAGTGCATCAGCAAAACCAGCCACTAACTGATGAACAATTGAGGGATTTTTTTTATTTTATTTTTTACACAAGCCAGCAGATCTTTGTTTTCCTGAGCCGCCCACTAGTAGATGGTAGACCATCCTCAGGGGCATGTGATAGTGCTGAGCATGGGACACAGCAGCAGTGCAGTGTGCACCCCATGTTTAATTGCTCAAAGCTGAAAATTTCATTACACCTTAAACAATTGGGGAAAAAAGTCATAAATCTTTCTGAATAAGAGAGACTGAGCAGCTGGTATGTTGAAGGAAATAATTTCTGATGATTAATCAGCAGTTTTATTATGTTTGATGCTTTTTCCTTTCTGTTTTTAATATCCTGATGATACAGGTTAGCTGGATATTTTTTCTACATCATCTACATTCATTGGGGGTATCTTGGAAAACAAAAGTATCCTTGAAGCAAAAAGAGCAGTGATCCTCAGCTTTCCATATATGCATGCAACTCTGGAGCAATTTCAAATGCTTTCTCTTTTCCACTTAAGTCTCTAAAATGACTAATCAGCTTCATCCTGAGATTCTCGTCTATGTGTCTGATGTATTTCCCTCTCTTGTTTGCAGTACAGCCGAAAGAGTTGTCTGGTTTTCGTGTGATTCCCAGCATGATGGTACTCAAATATTCCCCTGTAAGTAAGGAACCACTGTGGTGTTGTAAGTCTATTTTTCAAACATTCGGGAAGGTGCCTTAAAAAATTTAATTTCTTCTGCCTGCAGCCTCAACACAAGTCAGTGGAGTCACCAAGTAAACATTTGAATGACACACATTTAGGGAAGTACTCCTCTGTCTTCTGCCAAAAGTGTTCCCAGTGTGTTGTCGGTGGCATCCTTTGAACAGGGAGAAAAAGCAAGGTTCACAGCTACCTGCAGCAAAGGCAGAGAGGGTGGATGTTCTGAGAGCTGAACAAAGCTTGAAAAAAGAAAGCTGTCTAGTGGTGACTGGCCCTTTAGCTGCATCCCTGATTTCAGCCCCTCCAGACTCCTACAAGAGGAGGTCTGAGGTCTGCACTGGAGGACGTACTGGATTTGTCTTCTGCTGTATAATCAGTAACTGCCATCCGTACGAACAGCTTGGTGAGGCTGGATGATACGGTGCAGAGCATTCAGGTTGTTACTGTTTGTTCTTTCAGGGTTGACTTCTGCTGGCTAATGCCTGAGAAATTACGTGAACTTTCTGCTGAGAAAAATGTGCCATATTGATGGAATATTCTATCCTGTTCAAATGTCAGTCAATCTGCTTGTAGAAGTTAGCGTTCTCATCTCCTGACTCCTTGACCTTAATAATCAACATAAATATCGAACCAACCTTTTAAAACTGAGATTACTCATTTCAACCCAATTGAAAAAGATGGTGGTGGTAAGGAGACAAACTTCAAGGATTTTGGGGGACTAAGTTATGTTCGTCAGACACAGACTTTTAGATCTGGTCATCTCCCTGTTGATTACAAGTTCGGGGCTCTTTGTGGAAATCAGTTTATTGGCCTAGGTGTTACAGACTGGTGTGAGCTTTTCAATTTCATTGCAAAATGTTTCATCCTAGTGGCACATCTTGTGCTCCTCTGTTTCTGGTTGCTAAGTACCCAGTCTTCACAGTTGTACCTTGAGGTATAAATTTAATAATCCTGTGATGTTTACTATCTTTCCTACAGAGCCAGCAGATTTCTAGCAATAGGAAGGAATACATATATATATTTAAGGTCAAACCGTGCTTTAATCAGTCTAAGCTGGATAGAGGCATATTATTGAACAGGTTTCCCAGCTGCTCGAGTGCTATGCATGCACTGAAATTTACTGATATTAGCCAGTGAAGATGTTGGCCTAATGTAAGTTTGACCGTTTGGGAAGTGCACTTTTGCTGACAAATGCTGTATTAGAAAGAAAGGGAATTATAGAGAAAGAGAAACATGATTTCAAATTTGAAACCACTGTTTTTCCTGAACTAATAGCTGTCTTCTCTGAAGATAGCTGGCCTTGAATCTGAAGACTTGGGAAAATATTGATATTCTTCTGTAGTAACAGTGCATAAAACCCCTCACCTTTCTTCAAAAAAAAAGTTATATAATTACTGTAATGAATATCCATGCTTTCGGATCTGTGGAAAGCCTAAAATCCAGATACAATTTATATTGTCTTTCCTTATCTAAAGAGCTTTAACTATTGATTGCAGCTGTGTCATTGAGGAATTTAACACATTGATAGAGATTTGGCCTGTAAGAGAAAAACTTCCCTGCTGCTTTGATTTCTCAGATATTTATGGGATTATGGAGAATATCTGTGTTGTAGACAAAATGGGAGTGTGCCATATAATGTTCCTATTCGTTGGATAAAATCTTTGCCCTGCTTAATAAGTTAGACGTTGACTTAGACACCCTGCCCACCTAGAGAATTTTAAGGAGTTTGCCTTTTCCCTGAACCTTCATGACTTGCCATTGTGTTTCTAATGAATTTAGCCAAGAATCCCACTTACAAATTGTGTTAAAAATCTAGTTACGTTCACACTCAGAGCTGGTCAAGGACATTCTGCTTTGAGTCCACCTTTCATTGTTCTTCCGTAAATCAAAAATGTGCACTGCATTTCTGCCCTGTTTGCAGGGATGGTTATTGCCAGTTCTCCAAATTAAATCAGAGCAACTCAGCATTTTTTGGTTTGCCTCAAAATCTGCATGATAAAATAGCTCCCTGAAGCAAACCAACATTTTTTGTTTGTTTGTTTTCTTTCTCAAGATGAAACAAGGGAACAAAGGGCTACCTTGCAATGCAGGGATCTGCAATGGCAGAACCACAAAGTGCTAGAAGGAAGAAAATGCAGTGCTCCAAACAAAGTGAGACAATAATAGCACTTGATGAGCGGTGCATTTAAACATGGCCATCTCCAAGAGGAGCCAAATACCATGTGAGATATTTTAATTTAATCCAAGTGTTCTTATTTTTCCTGTGTGTTTCTTTTTTTCCTTACAGATTCTCTTTGCTCTCTCAAGAGTTTGGGATTTTTTAAAAGCCTGGCAATGGGTTCCCATTCTGTTTTTTTACTGGGCACCTCAGAGCTATGGGAAAGTACACAGGAACACTCTGTTCTTCAGGTGAGTAATTAACTGCCTCAACTGCTTTTGGACTTCTTTCAAACTACAGAATTACTTAAGGTAATGATAGATGACCAGGTATTTTCAGAGAAAGGTTAATAACAATGTACATCTTCTAGTAGCAATGAAATTTTTAATCTTCAGGCTGGCTTTGTTCCAATGTTGGAGCGTGGTTTTGCTGTCTAAAGAATGATATTGCAGTGAGCATGCTGTGTGCCTTCAGCCCTCCATGAAGGTGTTGTGCTCAATTCAGCAAAATTTCTAAGAGCCCATTCCTAGGGGATGCTCTCAAGGCCTTTTCAGGGCAGTCCCACATCCCAGGAGAAAGGAAATTCAAGGTGCATTTCCTCTCGCAAACAAGTTCTTCATCTTGGGAAACCCTTGCAACCTTGCAAGAATTTATGATAGCTTGAGCTGGTCCCACTTTGGGTGATTTGATGAGATGGAATAGGATGGGCAGTTTCTTCTTGAACTCTAAGTTTCAGCTGGAGATGAAACAATAGTTAAGGTGATCTTTTCCACTCTAACAGTGAGAGCAGATTTCCAAGCACTGATTAGAAGTAGTATTTATAAAGCACATTAAAGCTTTTAAACGCTGCAAAGGGTTAAAAATAACTATCATTTCTTTTATTGTTTTTTTTTTTTTTTCCAAATACCTTGAAATGTATGTTCTAATCTTCTGAATATCTCGTCATAAGCTCTTCCCACAAACTTCCCTTACACACTATTAAAAAGACCGTCTAATATTACCCTCACACCTTCCTGTATATTGACTCATCTCTTTTGCAACATCTTTAACTGTAATTTGCAGCTGATCTTTTAGGCTTCCCAGTGGGATCAAAGACTATTTCCTAACCATCAAAATAAATTGTTTCCCAAAAACTTCCTTCCCTTCCTGTGGATTCAATGCCGTCGCAGTCAGAGTGATTTATTAATTCATTTATTTACCATTCTGGGGTTGGTGTTTTTTTCTTTTGTTGTTGTTTTTTTTTTGTCCAGGTGATTTATGTTACTTAACTTACAGATGCAAATGCTAGCAGTGTGTACTTATGCTTTCCTTACTATGGTCTGTATCTCTTCAGCTAGGACAACGAGCAGATGTGTTTATCCTAAAGAGATCATAGGTCTGGATCAAAGGTTGACCTGTAGGTTAGAAACATGTTATCATGGGGAAAATGCAAGTTCATGGTGGGAAGAAGGGAGAAATAAGCCATTTCAGCTGAATAGCTCTTTTCTACTGCCTGTGTTTACCGAACTGTTGGGGGAAAAAAAAAAAAAAATACAAGCTAGTCTATGATTTATTCCTCTGTAGAGAGAGATGCACAGAGTAAAGATGGGTGTCAGACTGCAAGGAAAAAAAAAAAAAGACTTGAATCAATCCAAAAGCACTCACTTGCTCTGAAGAGGAGATATAAGAACAAAAGTGATAAAAAAAAATAAACCTAAATCCCACATCAACAGCACAATATTAGATGGGTGATTAAGATTACGGGCCTAAGGGAATGTGTACATGGCAATACTGAACATGGAGTACCTAACTTCTGGGCTACCTAGAAAATGTGGCAGGCTTGACCGACCTATGCAGGCTGTGTGTAATGTATTGCATTGATGAATCAAAGGACCGCAGACTGACAGCCATCGGCACTGGGAAGCTGTGCAGGTAACTGTCTCCTATGAAGCTATGAGGAAATGCAGATAAGCAAGTTACAAAGAAGAACTTTGAGGAGAAGAAATAAGATGTTTGGGTTTGAGTTGTATGTGCCTAGTAGCAGGGAAAAGGGAGCATAGCTCTACTATTTGGGGAAAAAATGCTGGCTAAATAATTTATGCCATGAACATGGATCTCTCTGACTACATCCTTTGTAACTGTCGTACTAGTGGCTTGCACTGAACGGGTGGGAGCCACAGCCATCTCAAGTGTTACCTTTTTCATGAATCTTCAAATGAGATTTACTGTCAGACCACAATCCTCAAGTTACCCTGGATAGGAGCAGGAGCTAGCAAAGCATCCATGCGATGTGTCCACTGTGGTTCTTCTTCTGAGGTGGGTGCTGAGAGCCTTTCCAAGTGCTTTCCCTACTGTGGCAACAGCCCTTAGAACACTGCCCCACTGTAAGATGGCAGAGATACAGCGAGGTGTCCCAGCCCCTCTGATGAGTTTTTCTTGTTAAGACACAAGTCCTCTACCCTCTAAATGCTGCTCACTGAAATGCTCAACTGCATAGTGGTAATGCCTACTCAAAAGAAAGATGTTTTGAATGCAGTTGTTTTCAATTCTTAGTATTGATAATTAAATCCTTGCCTGAGGTTTGCTGCAGCACCTACTGACATCAGATACAAATTTATTTAACTTCAGCAGGTTTCAGAGTAAGGCCTTTTTCAGCACAGAAACCATCCCTTATCAGGACAGCACAGTATAGTTCCCACAGGTCCACAAATCCTACTGCCAGTTCAATTCTCATGCTGGGTTCTATATTCCCCACCTCCAGTCTAAAACAACTTCAACCTTTTTGCTGTTGAAGTGCTGTCCATGTGTGAAGATACCATTCAATAGTGCTACTGTGGTGGGAGCTGAGTTTGGATGTAAGTTTTGACTCTTCGTTGTAAAATGTGGTTAACTTAGCCCTCAAATTAATATAAATCCACGTATTTTTTTCTTCAGTTTTCTAAAGAGGCTGAAGTAAAACAGTTTTGGTAATCTACCCACAGGTTGTTTTCCAGCATTTACTATACCATTGCAAGGTGAATTGAGGCCAGCTGGCAGATTTTTCTCAAAAGGGATGACAAAATTAATACAATTTTATAAGCTCCCAGTCTGTATTTCTCTTTCTTGCAATTATTTTTAGAATGAAGATATTTTAATGGGTGCTAATTGTACCACTAAAAAAAAGTCAAGTATTTTTGTCCTCTGTAAGAGAAATGCTATAATCCACACAAACCCACCAACATCTTTTTGGATCCCAATGATGCATTGGTGGGTAAGTGTGGCCCATGCTGAGTATGTGCTTGCAAATGTGCCTAAATTAAGGACAACAGATCTTAACTAAAGAAAAGAGGATGTAAGATGCAGGGCAAACTCTCTTCTCTCTCCTTTGACTGTCTAGTCATGAGTATGCTCCCTGCGCCAGGTCACATAGCCTGGGAGAGCAACCAAGATGATATTCCTGAAAGCCCAGCTGTGTGCTGTAATGGCGAGGTTAGAGGTCTCTGTTGCATCAGAGAACATGAGTACATGCTAGTGCCACAGCTTGAGTGGAGAAACCAGTTTTGCTCTATCCTTTGCTCTGGACAAAATTCTGCAGACGTTTTTTTTTTCTTGCATCACCTCTAAAGTTTGATGCAAAACATCATCCTAGTACCATCAGAATGACAGGATGTGCTTCCAAATCTGTAGAGTGTCTTAAGCCATGAGATTTGCTTTTCAAGCCTAAATGCTGTTGTCTTGATGAAGAGACAATTCACTTGTAGTCAATCTCTTGCTCTTCAGCCTCTGATCTAAGATCTATTGTTGATAATTAAAGATTTTTTTTACTCCAGATGATTGAAATGAGCCATGAAATTACATTAGATAGGTACCTTAACATGGGACTGCAAGTATTTTAGTAGGTTAAGGACTGAGCCCATGATTTACAGCCCTGTTTGTGATGGAAATATCCTCTTCAGGGTATTTGGTTTTCTTGTTTCTTATGTATGTCTCCTTACCATATTTGCAGATGGTATCCCTTATTTGCACAGCTGAAAACATGTTCAGTTAAGCTACTCAAAAAGAAGTTGTCACCTTCACAAGCCTGGAAGTTTATTTGAATTGAGTGGATGGACCCAGACGAATGTGAGTTCCATCTTCTAAAACGTGATGATGTGCGAGGTCTCGGGAGCAAAGAGCTTGGTCAGAAAGCTAAGCCCATCGCTCAGTGACTGCCAGGAGGCACAAGGCTCAACGAGTCACAAGGAGGGGCAAGTCAATGACGGTATCAGTGTCTCCTGGAAGTGTTCATACTTTCTTACATTCCAGTGATACATCAGCTTGATTTCTTAAAAGTATGAAACGTGAAAAATAGTATCTTGTTCCATTAGACACATCCGCATGCTGGCTGCACGTACTGAATGGCCTGCCTCCTCTCCCCACCTCGGACTGAGAGCAAACAGCAAGTCACCGAGCAGCCTGGAGAGACGTGGGGGACAAGTGAGGGGCTGTTTGCTGTGCAGGGGTGGCAGGCTGCTGTCCTGCTGGCTGTCTGCCCTTCCAGCGGCCAGTCTGCCCTCCCAAACCTGCCACTGTTTCCATGTACCTCTCTTTATGGCTCCTGCCGCTGCAGCAGCACACGGTGCCTTGTGTCTTAGGCAATGGACAAAGTGCCTGTGATGACAAACATCAAGAGGGAAGCATTTTGAAACTGAGTTGTTAGAGACTGTTCAGCTGCATTCTGGAAAGATGCAAAGGGGCTCTGCTCATAAGGATGTGAAACAAGCAGAAGGGCTGACTGGAGATAAGCAGCCTCATCCTGCACTGATGCTGCTGGGTGAGTTACTCTTGGCCTGACTCAGCACTGCCATGCACCCCAGCACATCTGCCTGTGGGCACCAGTCCCTGCCCAGGCCAAAACATGCAGAAGCACCTTGCTGCTGGTTCCGAGCAGCAGTCTGGATCTTTCCCCTTACTGAGTGAGGCTGCGCTGTGCTGCTAGTTGCTGCTGGGGAGGATGCACCAGCTGCAGTGCCCCCTGCAGCGGGAGGTGCTCTTCGTTTCTGCACTGCTGTTGCCATGGCTTTGCCCTGGTGTAAATGACATCAGAAACTGGCTGCCTGCCACTGAACATGGTATTTGCAAGGACTGAATTGAATTATGCTTGTCATTATTTGCTTTTTTGTTTTTCCCTACCAAGAGTAACAATAGCACTGCTGACAAAATCCTCATATTTCTCAAGACATTGTGTTGGTGTTTCCTTTAAAAGGGAAGCCTAATAACTGGGGGGAAAAAAAAAAAAAAAAAAAAAAAAAAAAA
>VXAV01004677.1:8733-94133 GCA_013399715.1 Alectura lathami
CCAACACACAGCGCCGGGGACCCCGCCGCCCCAGTGCTGCCATCCCAACCGGCTTGGTCCTGCGGTGGTTGAGGATGCAAGGAGATGCTGTCCCAGGATATAGGCTTGGGAAGGGGCGTACAATTTATGCAGAAACCGAGGTTTTACAATTTAACACCCAGGTTTCCGTCTGGCAGCTGTCCAGCCTGGCCAGTGCAAGGCGCCCGGTATGTCTGTCCCACACCCGGGGCGGGGTGTGCGGCTGCAGGACAGAGAGGGGGCTCTTCCCTCACTAGCAGCAAGGAGCCTTCTCTGCCGGCAGGGCATGAGGATTCCTGGAAGGGCTTCAAAGCCATTAGCTCCTTGTTTTGTTTGTGAGACGCAATCTATCAGAATAAAGCCTTACCCAGCAGAGCCGCCCGCGGGGTGTGAGCAGAGCCGGGGCTGTGCACACCCTGCCCGTGGAGCCCTGGAGAAGCTGTGCGGCAGTTCAGAGGTGAGCCATGGCCGTGCCTCTGATGAAAGGGAGTTTCCACGCAGTGTGACAGGTCCTGCATCTCTCCTGCTCCTCTCCCAGAGATGGCCTTTTGCTTTCCCTTTCCTTTGCTATTCTATCTGTGGCAGCAGATGTTTGCAGTGACATGACAAGACAGGTAGCAGGTTGCATGAGCTATGCCTGCGCTGCCAGGGACACAGCCAGATCTCTGCATGCCTGCTGCCTCTCCCCTCTGGCTCTGGCTCTCTGAGAGGTGCTGGCTGCTTGGGAGGAGCAGGACCAGCAGCAGTGGGGGGCTCTGAGAGTTCCTGCAGAAAGCAGTGCTGCCAGTACTGGCAGGGTGGCTTGGGCTGTCCCATGCTGCTGATTTGGGCAACTTTGGCTGTGAAGTTGCGCAGTGCCTGGGAAGAACCAGAGGTGGCCCTTCCTCCAGCAGAGAGCACGGGACACCTGCACAGCTGGGCTCACACCTATCGATAACATCCGTTCAGAGAGTCAATAGAGCAGATGCGATGTGAGCTGGTCCCCATGGTTCAGCAGGCAAATTAAGCTTCTTCCGCTGACCTGGTTTCCAAATCTTGTTAACTTGCTGCCATCAGAACAACTTGAAATTTCCAGCATAGACAGGCTGGGATTGCAGAGGGCTGCGGAGGAGGACAGGGTGCTTTGGCAGAACTCCGGGTGCTCCAGCACAGCCCCATCTCTTCCCCATCACCATCTCCGATCCCAGCACCCATGCAGAAGGGATAGGGGCAGCACAGGGGGTACCATGGGGCTGTGGAGGTGCTGTATGCATATTGGGAGTTGCTGCTTTGCCTCTGGTGTATGGAGGGCAAAGACATGACACCTCTCCCATGAGAGCTGCTTACATGATTGGGGCTCCAGTGCCATGTGTGTGGCTGGCTGGGGCAGCCTTTGTAAGCACGATGCCAGCCAATGAGACAGGCAATGGTACCTTGACATAGGGCTCTCTTACAAAATTTCTTTTGCTGTTGCAAGGTGGAAACAGAAGCAGAAAGAAGGATAGAGATTGTCTGGATGGGGATGGAACACAAGAGTTTCCTTTCTGGGAGCAGCGCTGGGAGGGATCCAGTGCTCAGGACGGCTTGGCCCCATGCAGGGGTTGGCAGGGTCCAGCAGTGCAGGTGACCTTGCCAAGACCCTCGTGCCCTGCGCTGTCCTGGCCTTTGGAAATTCCATTTCCTTTTGTTTGACAAAGGAAACTGGCTGTAAAAGCTGCCTTGAAAGGGTGTTAGGGATGCCTAAGACAAGAAGTCAGAAATGAGGAAATGTCAGGATGTTAACGCAGCCTCCTTTCATCCCTTTGTGTCTGTGCATCGCAACACAGTCTCTCACAGCAATTATTAGATGCGTATTTTTCCCATAAGGCGCCTGCCTCATTCAGTGCACAGCATGTACAGAGTAACTCGGGCTGTGCAGAGGAAGCTGCTGCCTGCAGGACCCTGCAGTGCTCAGCAAAAAGGAACACGGTCCTGGTGGGAATAGGAGGACAGAGGGAAAAGTGGTGCTAATTTCATCTAATTTTACCAACTGCTTCCCTGGACCCTGGGTTTCTTATCCCTGTCTCCTTTCCCTTGTGAGATCACCTCAAGATCACCTCACCCTTGTGAGGAATCACCTGGACCAAACTATCCCCACATGGGGGATAACTGGGTTTCTTCTTTGGCTGATGCCTGACTCAGACACCTGCTGGCTGGTTGCTGGGAGAGCTGGAAGATGCTGGCTGCACGTGAAATCACTGGGGGCTGGCTTCAAAGTGTATCTTGTGCTATAACACCAACAGGAACTCACAGAAATCAGCCCCACCATGTCCACAGCCAGTGGCTGGGGAAACCACCACCTGTGGGCTTCCATTACAGGCTGTGCTCAGCTGCTGTCCTGGAGCAGGGACACTGTTTCCTGAGGCTGGAGGAGCAGACCACGTTCCGCTCCCACAGAGTGGAGTGCCAGAGGGAGCCCTGGGGAAGGGATCCCTGCACCCTGCTGTGTGACCTGGGGACCAGGTAGTGCATGACAATGGAGATGCTGCAGGGGCAACACCGATTCTCAGCTCCCGAGGCTAGGAGCAATGAACCCAAGAGAAGCCAAAGAGTTAAAAATTCATATGAACATCTCTGTTCCCAAAGCACTTGGGGGTCAGTCATCAGCAGGCTTAGCTCTTGCAGTTTTGTTTTCCTTGAAGCTATAGCACCCCTTTCAGCACACCTGGATACACACATACGTACAGGCAAACACACACAGGCAGACAGAATACCTTTCAGAGGTCTCTGTCTAGGAGCCACAGGCATTCAATGCACTTTCTGTGCCCTTGGATTGACAGTCATCTTGGAGAGCAACTTCTACTGCCAGCCCTGTGCACCACAGTTGCAAGAGGAGAGAGGAAATGCCTTGTCCCAGAGATCTCATCTGCAGCTCTTGCTCTGGGTGCCGCAGCACAAATGTGTCTGTCTGAACCGGAGGCACCAGCTGGATGAGCACATCCCTGCCAGCCCTGCTCCTGGCAGAGATGCTGCGTGCTGCCAGCGCAGGGCTCTGCTTCCTGAGCACGGAGATGGGAGCCCCAACAACGGCAGCGAGATGCCCGCAGGACCCGGCACAGCGCAGCCAGATGCCTTGCATGGAGCAGGGCAGGCTGCAGAGAAGCAGGGCTCTGACTCATTGGGAGCTGGTGACCTTTTGCAAAATAAGCCTGGAAGTCCAGGGCCATAACGTCCCCAAAAGGCAGCAGAGATGCCTAAGGGGCCTGGAGCCTGTTGTTCCCAGGCACATGGTCTGTGTCATGGGAGAGAGGAAATTCTGCAGCACTGAGCAGTTTACTGTCTGTTTTCTCTTGCCCCTGCCTCTCTTGTGAGGTGTGATCTGGCACAGGTAAAGTCACAAGACATGAGGTGCTGCCACCCAGTGCAAAGCCAGCCTCACTCTTGTGGTGTTGGCAGAGTGGCAGAGATCAGCGTTTTGCTTCAGGAGCCCTTGGAAAATAGAGCAACTGGGACCAGAGACTGTAAATGGGGCAGCGAGTGTTCTAACACAGGTAGCACCTGGCAGCACACTTTGGTGCCTCATCCAGCACAGGACCCCTCTCCTCTTCCTCTGTCACAGCAAATATCAAGGCATTCACCAGTGGTTTGGCTTTCTTTCAGCTCACACAGCAGCACAACAGCCCTTCCTTCCCAGCAATTCCTCGTGCTGGCAGGAGGAGGCACAGACAGGTGGAGGCAGATGTTCCCCAGGCTGCCTGCGTTAAAGCAATAATCAAATGATAGATTATTTTCACCACACTTGGATTTTTGCTCATTAGTGCTGTGCAAATTATTTCAGGAAAATGAATACATAAATAAATAAATAAAAACAGAGAAAGGAGAATGGTTGTGAGCTGGGTCTGCTCCAGGCGATGCTGATGAGCACTACAGCCCATCTGTAGGCTGTAGCCATCCTGCAAAGCCAGGCAGGATGCCCATGCTGTGCACGGGAGGAGCTGCAGGTCCTCCGGCATAATCCATCTTACTGCCACATGGGCTGGGGCAAGTGCAACAAATGTTCCCAAATCAAAAGCAGGTGAGAGAGAACAAGTGTTGTGGAAGCTCAGGAGTGGCTTGTCCTGCGTGCTGGGATTTCTGGGCCTTCACCTCCCTTCCTGAAAGATCAGGACACCGGGAGAGGAGATCTGCCTAAGGGAGGAGTGATGGCAAAGGCTTTAGGGCAGTGGTAACAAGATGTCCTAAAACCTGCAAGAATCTGTCCCTCTTGACCACTGCCACTGCAGCATGTCAGAAGGGCAAAGGAGCTGCTTGCATGCAGCAAGGCTGCAGCTCCCAGACAATCTCAGGTCAGGCATTTTGGGGATGTTTTGTTTACTCCCTCAATACATACCCGAGTTCATGTGCCCTGTGTTGGTGCAGCCCCTGCTCCTGGCCCCACAAACCCAACCAGGAGGCCGGGTGCCAGGACCATGCCAGCGGCTCTCACTGAGCAGCACCAGCACAGCAATGCAAAGGGAGATTTATTCCAGCTGCGGTTCTGGCCCCAAGGAACCTGACCTGCTTTCTCATCACCAGCTACATTTTGACCCATTAAAGGTCATAGGAAGTTGGGTTTATTTTTAGTTTTCCCTTTTAAGTTCCCCGAAGCAACGAGGAATGATGAAAAGAGCAAACACCCTCCCTACCCTCCTGCCCTGGGTCAGGATCCCAGGACATTGCTGCCATGCGGCTGTGCCCACCACGAGGCTCCGGTGAGAAGCGAGCCCTGGGTGCGGGGTGCGGGGGGAGTGGGCTGGCACTGCGCCCGCTGCGCTCCCCGGGGAGCCCACCGGCCGTGCTTACCCGTAAGAGCCATTTAGCCTTGGCAAATGCTGCTGCTTGCTTATTGCTGGAGCCGCGTTATCACAAGGGCTTGTTCTTCCTTTTGTTCCTCACATTGTTTCATGGGGAAGCTGAGAATCAGAGTGGTTCCTGCAGAACCTGGGGACTTTTGGGGCCAAGCACAGTGCTCCTTGCTCTGAGCAGGCTGGCCTCGGGACATGGCAGGCTTCCTCCCTGCGACCCCCATCTCCTTCCCCACCATGTGTGCCTGGCTGCTCTCCATCCTGCGCTGCCCGGGCAGTTCAGGAAGAGACTGAACTATGGAATTAGGAAAAATCATTTCTTTTTACACTTCTAAGCATAAGAACTATCGCAGAATTGCTAGCCCTGTATAGATGGCAGGTTAGCGCTTTTGTAGGAAATCTCACTTTTTTCTTTTCTTTCCCCCAGTCTAAAAATGGAATGCAGACACTTAAATTCCTGGAGAACAAAACTGAGAAAACACAATGGGATTTGCATCAAAGCTTTTAGATTAATTAGCTTAAACTGAAAGCTTTCATTCTGATTTCAACCTCTGTTTTATGTACAAAAAAAAAGTAAAAAATAAAAAGAGCAAAGCTTTGCAAGTTGAAAAATCAAAGTGTTCCACCCTGAAAATATCAGAACAAGATGCTTAGCCCCACTGAGCTGCTTTGTTTCTTTCTAAAAGCAAATGGCACCAAGACCAACACCTTTACCAGCAGCTTGGCTCATTAAGAGTTTCAAAAAAACCCTCTAGATCAGCAGAAGCAATTACTGTCTTAATCAGTTTTTCTCCTTTTCCCCCAGAGGAAAGTCTAAAACTACTGTCTGGCCAAATTTACCAGAATATTTATTTAAATACTTTCCCTTTATTGTATGGTTGCCACACAGCGCTTGACCTTAAAGCTCTGAATTTTTTTGTGGTGCTCGATGTGTGGGACACATTGATTCAGTCTCTTGCAGCTGGTATCATGAATATTGGAAGGAGAGGGAATATGAAGGAGGTTGGGATTTTATAACTGTCTGTAGTTTGAAGGTAAAAAAAAAAAAAAAAAAAAAAAAAAAATTTTTTTNGTTTTTGTGAACATTTTCCTGCAGTGGTTGAAATTGAAAAATGAAAAATTGGAGATCTGGGGTGTTGTGCTCACTGTGTCATTTTTAATTCTCCTTCCTTGTCCTGTTCATTTCTGTTCAATGGCAAAATACGAAAACGGTAAGAACAGAGGCAGGGAATAATAAAAGAGCAAAACAGTGGCTGAAAGGAAGAAATGTGGGGAAACAGGGGAAGTTAAAATGAAATATTTTGAAAGCTTGATTTCCTGGAGATATTTCCAAATGAAGTATATTTCCTTTGGAAACCTCACCAACGAGGAGAACTTTGACATCCTGAGCCCTTCTGATTTTCAATCCATTCTATCCAGCGCAGCACCCAAACGAGCCCTGGCTGCAGACCCCAGGCAGGGTTTGCCTGACCCGCAGTGTGCTGGTGCAGAGGCAATAAAATCGCTGCTGGAAATCAGCGCTGCTTCCAGCGGCTGCTGGTTATCGCAGTGCACGGAGGCAGTCGCTCGCAGGTGGAGGGGGACCTGTAAGTGTCCTCTGGGCATGGCTGGTGTCAGTCTTGTTCCCGCTGAGCCCAATAGTGCTGCTCAGGATGCTGGCCCCTATTTCAGAGCCTCTCCGTGTTTCTGCTCGAAGCCCAGCTCTGCAGTCCCGCACTGCTTTTCCCACCCGGTGTTTATTACACGGTGGGAGCTGGCTGCTTAACGATCCTTTTACTGCTTCTCCGTGCTGCGATGCCGCAGCTGGCTCGGTGGGGTAAGGCTGGGGAACTGCAGGCACCCCTCCTGACTCCTGCCACCGGGCTGGGTGACCTCGTGCCCCCGCGCCCTGCCGCGGGACGGAGCAAGCAGGCAGTGCCTGCAGCCCTGTGTGCAGAGCTCAGGGCAGCGGGGCTGCGGCTGGCTCCAGCACGGGTTTTGCAAGGCTCGAGGATGGGGACGCCGATGGCGTGGTAGCTGCTGCCATCTATTGGCTCTGACAATAGGCTGGAGGGGGAGAGCCCCGCTGCCCCGCACAGGGTGCTTCTGCAGCATGGTAGCAATTAGCTAACGAACATCTCCGTCAGACTGCGGGTCTGCTGATGGGACGCCGGGACCGGAAAGCAGAAAATGTCCCATAAAGTAACGCTGAGCACAGAGCGGAAGACGGGGCTGGGTGCTCCTTGGCCAGGGTCCTCAGAGGTGATGTCTGCTAGTGCCTGCAGCAGTGTCCTTCCTGAGGGATGCTGAAGGTCTGCATCCAAAGCCCACCTGGAGTGATGGGAATCTACTCGCCCATGCCCTCTTGCCACAAGGAGCTGGGCAAAGCACTTCCCCAGCAGGGCTGTGCTCCAAACCCCTGGAGGAAGAGCTCCTGCTCTGTGTGCTGCAGCGGCTCCAGCACCACTGTGTAACACACAGGGGGCCACCTCAGATGTGCCTCTCTCAGGCACACTGCCCTGGTGAGATGGCTTCCTGAGCCCTTCACAAAGAAAGGCACAAATAAAGTCCCTTTCTTTCAGGTTTATTAGAACAGAAGAGAAAAACCTGTCTGCTTGCCCCACAGGGGACACACCAAAGTGACCTTCCTCTGCTGTAGCACATACAAGACCGAGGAGCGTTGGGTATCCGGGATGTGGGACAAGCTGAAGACATCAGAAGCTCATGACACATCTCCCCACATCCCCTTGCGCAGCAGGAGCCTGGCATCACAGCCTTCATCCTGTAACCTTGTCCTAGTGCAGGCAGGAGAGACCTGACAGGAGCTGGGCTGGGAGGAGCGTCCTGAGGGCACGCGGTGCTTTCAGGAGCTGTTAGCTCACATCTGGCAGGGGACTTGAGCTCTGAGCTGCCTCTGCATCCTTGCAATCTTAGAAGAAGCTCTTCTAGAGGTAGCAAGAGGTTTTCCCTGACAGCTCTGTGCCCCAAAACCACTGCGTATCCCCCACAGCAGCAGTGGTGCTGGGGGCATTGGAGTTCTGCCTTCGCCCACATCAGGGTGCTTGAGATAAGCAGCACAGTCACTACTGAGGAGGGAAAGAAGAAAGGCTGCAATGGCTGGAAGAGCTAGAAAAGTCTCCAGACCCTGATGCCTCCTGCAAGCTGAGCTGGAAAACATGCGAGGTGTTGCACAGAGGTGAGCTGAAAGGCTTCTTCCAGCAGCACACTGCCTGGCAGGGGCTACAGCCATCTTCCAAGCCTTGAGCCCGTCTGGCTCAGCTCCCTCCTCCTTCCTGCCCACCCTCTTATCCACCACCTGTAGGCCCCTGGCCCCATCTCCAAGCAGTCTGAAGGCTCTGGGGCTGGGATCCTGCATTGCCTTTGAAGCTGTGGACACATTTGGAGCTGGATGGATGCTGCAGGTCTCAAACTGAACAGTGGGAAAGAGACCCCATAGCAGCAACCCCAAGGTGCTGTGCCCACAAACACCTCAGGCACCAGGGTGGCTGCAGTGCTGGCTGCCAGCAGCTCCAAGCCTGTCCCTGCTGCCTGTTTTCCAGGAGCACTTACTTCCTCCGCCCCAGCTGAAAACAATGTGAGCTGGGAGAGGCGCAGGCCTCAGCAGTTCTGAAAATCAAGGGCTGAGTTCAGCTGGGTAGGGCCCTGGAGCTTGTGTAACCCTTTAGTTGCAGGATGGAGAGAATTCCCCTCTGCAGCTGGTGACTTTGGATTGCTGTGTGCTGCACAGTAAAAAAGGTATTGGAGGTAGGAGAGAATTCCTGAGCAAGGGCCATTAGGGAGTAGAAATATCTCACAGCCAGGCCCACCTGCCTGCATTTCAACAACTCCACGTGCCAGTTTTGCTGCAAAAGCACTGCGTTTCCCTTGCATCCTGCATCCATACATGAACCCCCTCCATCCATATCCCCCCAGATATCAGCAGGGGGACATCACCCCAAGGCCACCCCAACTTGAGCACACACAGGCATGGGTCGGGGCCCATCATGCAGACCCTTGCCCCCAGCAACCAGGTGCTGGGCGGCAGGTGCCTGCCGCTGCCCCGTGCCTGCTTACAGCAGGTGGAAGCAGGAACTGGGTGCACAGGAATGAGGAAATGCCCCCACTGGCCCCACTCTCCCACCACAGCTGGACTCTGCCCTCCTGCCTGGTGGCACTGCCCACACTGGGGGGGGGGGTCTCAGCAGTGGAGGGGAGGAAAACACGGCTCCGCCTAGCACCAAGGGAGGTCTGCCAGCCGCAGGGCAGCATCAAAACCACGGAACAGAAGTTTGTTTGACCTGAAACAAAATGTTTCATCTTGTTTGTTTGCTTTTTCCCCGACTGCCATCAGGCTGAGGCTGATTTCCCTTTTCTTTCAGGTTCTTTTTTAGATAACAAAGTGAAAAGAGATGAGGTTTCGTTTTGAACTCGCCAAGGAATGGTCAACTTCTGAGCTCTCCCAGAAGGAAACAGGAATATTGGAAAAGATTATTAATCCTTTCATTGTTTTCAAAAGAAAAAAAAAACACTCTGTATTTTTCTCTGCTAGCACTGTTTGCCTGGGCACACAAATACCGCTGGGTCCACAGATTTCTTGCTGCGTGCGGCTGCGCTCATGGTCTGTCTGAAAAGCAATGAGTTTCCGAGCCGAGTGCCCGTGCTGCTACCTGCACTGCCCGACTGTGCCGCAGGCAGAGCCCGTCCTCGAGCAGTGAGGACGGAAAGTCCCCGGCCTCAAGGACGCAGCAGGTGAGAGCCAGGGGCTGCTGGCTCAGGGCAGCGCATGCAGCGGGACGGAGCACGGCCACAGCCTCCCCAGCGCTTGTTTAGCGGCGAGGCTTCCCCCGGAGCCAGCGCCCTGCCGGCCTGCCGGGCTGTTTACAGCAGGGCAAGGCGCTGACCTCCACTCGGGAGGCTTTGCTGGGAAACGGAGGCTCTCGGGGTGATAAGCTGCTCTGGGAAAAAATTCCTTTCCTTGTGCGAGGGAGTGGCGGTGCTGGGCACATCTGCACCTCCGCAGACACGCGGGGACCCAGCTCGGAGAGGTAAGAGCTGATGTTTTTCAGAGAGGACGGTGGTACGGGGCCCTGCAGAGCCGCAAGTTGGTACAGGTCAGTACAGGTCGGTACAAGTCGGTACAGCCATGCCCGGCTGCCTGGGTGCCTGCTGCATGCCCGCGCCGGCCGGCCCCAGCTGAGCAAACACGGCTGGGAAGCAGCGCTTGCAGGTGCTTGGAGCAGCCTGGTGCGGGGACACAGCAGCGTAGATCCAGACTGGGGCAGACAGCCAGGATTTTTAGTCCTGGTCTGAGGTTCAGGTGTGGTGGTGATGAGCACACCACCGCAGAGGGATATGTTTGTCTGGGGTCCTTTGTATGCGAGAACTTGTAGGAAAATGAAAGGAGAAATCACACCAGTAGTTGCTAGATACGGCGAAGTGGATTTGGTCCCAGGGAGGAGTGCTGCTGCGAGACAGCCTGGAGATTGGCAGTGTTTGCAGGCTGTGTCCCCCGGCTAAGGGTGCTCAGGCGGCCCCTGACCCCTGTTTTATGCCCTGGGGAGGTAAGCATGGCCGGCAAAGGGGTGCATTGGGGCTGCATGGGGAGGAGAGGCCCTGGGGACTGGCAGTGGGAGCTGTGCTGGCTGGGACCCCCTGCTTCTGCAGGGGGGGGGTCACCCTGGGAGGCCAGGATGGGATCAGTAGCAGCAGCAGCAGCAGTGGGGGCTTTGCAGGGGAACTGTTGCTGCTGAGCATGGTCGGGGAGCAGAATGGGAGGGGTTTGGGTTGCTGGCCAAAAGGAAAATTACATTTCAGGTCAAACCAGAGGTCATTTCCTTCACCTGTAGAGGGGTGGTTTGGTCATTAAGTTGTCTAGGTAAACTTAAAAGCAAAGAGAAATTTCAAAACAACAAATGCATACATTTTTGTTTGACATGAAACATAACCTTCTGATGATTGTTTTTTTTTTTTCCAAAAAAAAAAAAAAAGAGTATTTTCCTCTGCACAGAAGAATTTGACAGTAATTTATAAATAGATGTTGCTAAAACAAACAGCATCCTGAGTGAAGCAAGAAGTTTGTCAGAAAAGATCTGCCCTGCTCCAGCCCTGACCTCTGGCAAGGTGGCTCCAAACCAGCAACATCGCTCTGTAAATCTGTGCCTGGCGGCATCACACAAACCTGGGCTGTGCACATCAAGGATGGGCAGGCTGGGATCCATGCAGGGATCTGAATTTCCCCTCCGGTCCCTAGATATTCAAAGCATCCCTAGGTCGACAGGGGGAGTTTTCTAAATCTGGAGCTTTCTGGGGCACTGCACATAGGCAGCAAGCAGCCTCCTTGCCGGGGGCAGAGCCTGTCCCAGCTGCTCACCTTTGCGCCGGTCCCCTCCGCTGCACGGATCTGTGGAGGAAGGATCAAATCAATGCTAGCATCTCAGGAAACAGCGGCGGCAATTTGCACTCTCACATCAAGGGCTGCAGCAGGGAGGGTGCGAAGGATGGTCCTTCTCCAGGCAGCCCCAATATTATGGCATCCGGGAGAGCCAGCAGTGCTGCTGGAGCACATGATGGCAAGCAAGGAACTGCCATGGTGGCAATCAGCCCACTGCTGAAGGAAGGGTGAAGCCCTCAAAGGCCACCCTCCCTGTGACTTCTCTCCCTAGAGCTCTTTTTTTTTTTTTTTTTTTTTGTGTGTGTGTGTGTTCAGGGGCTTCGTTGACCTTCCCCAGGGATGCTCTGCATACATCTGCCTTCAGTAGCAGGATGAGGACACCCAGCAGGTCCTGGGTCCAGCTCCTGGAGGCTGGGGAAGGTCAGAGTGTGTGAGCAACGAGGGAACCAGAGATCCCACACAGCCACCGAATCACTTCTCCTGGGTTCATGGCTGGAGTTCAGACAGCTCTTCTGATCTCAGGGATGAGCCCCACCAGCCCTGAACGAGACTGCTCTTTGTGCTGTGGAGGCTGGGGGCTTGCTGGGCCGTAGCTCTGTCCCACTGAGGTCGGCGTGCTGCCAGCTGCAGGTGGTGCCGGAGCAGATGGAGGATGCTGGAGGAGCAGCGGTGGGCAGTGCCGGCAGGTGAGGGGGTGCTCGCAGTGGCATCAGGTGCGGGACTGCTTTGCACAGGGGGAGATCAGGGCTGCAGCTCTCTGGAGAGACCAGCCTGAAGCTAGGGGCTCCCCACACTACGGCCAGCAGGAAGAATGAGAGGAATGTGCCACGTGGGCCTGGTGACAGGCGCCCTTTGGGCGTGAGCGGAGCCCCAGGGCAACAGCAGGGCAGCGATGCTGACTGGTGGGATGTGCCCAGCCCCCGCCTTGCCGGCAGATAGGGCCTGATCAGAAAGTGCATTGTGCATTGTGGCTGGGGCTGAGCTGTGGTGGGGCTGGATGTGAGCGTCTTGCTCCCCCCAGCAGCGCAGCAGCAGCCCGCTGGCTCCAGGCTGGCGGCAATGCTGGACACATGGGCTGCTGCTTGGGGGTCCCTTGGCACCAGGACCTGGCCCTGGGGTGCACAGGTAAGCTGTCTGTGGGGAGGCCACAGCCCTGCTCTGTCCCAGTGGGGCTGGGGGACCTGTGGGTGTCGTGCTTTCGGGGCTGCTGGGGAGCACTGTCTCCCATTGCTTGCAAGGCCTGCAGAGCCCTGGGGTGCTGGGGGAGGGAGGCAGCACAGGGCCAGCACAGGGGGACCTGGGCCAGTGGGTGCTTAGAGTGCAGCTGGAGAGCCTGGGAACTGCGGCTGGCTCCGGGCTGCTTCCTGCCCTGCCTTACAAAATATTTCATCACTGGGGAGGTAAATGAGTCACTGGCACGACTGGGCACAACTCTCCACCAGCAGTTTCAATTGGTCTCTTGAAAAAGCCCCCAGTTCCCTTTCTGAGCCTGGCTCAAATGAAAATAAACACTGAAGCAGCGAGCACAGCCAGGAGCAAACCCACTTCTCCTCTCCCCCAAGGCAGACCTGGCCCCTGTCCATTCACCTGGCTTTGTGGGGACTCTCCAGCACGCCTGGTTGCAGCACTGGCAGCACCAGCATGAGCAGTGCCCCACCTGTCCACTCCTTCACCTCGTCTGCTCCCGCATCACCTGGAAACCCCTTGGGCTCGGAGGGTCCTGCTGGGGCTCCAAACACCTCTACCCACCGCCCCTCTTCCCCAGGAGAAGAGTGTGACTCCTGCTGCCCCCACTCGCCCCTGCTCCTGCCCTGCTGGGATCGCCTGCAGCACACCGCAGCCAAGCGCCGGGGACAATGGTGGCAGGAGAAGACCATGGCATCAGGTACCTGTCCTGCGAGGGGACAACAGCCCACTGAGCCCCACGGGGTCTGCCGGGGTCTGCCAGGGTGCGGGGAGGAGAGGAAGGGAGGGACACAGGAAGCAAGCGCAGCCCAGCCCAGGCAGCAGCCGCCTCTGTTTTAGCTCTGCCTCCGGCTCCTTTCGCTTCCCAGCCTCCGTTTCCCCCTTGTTGCAGGGGGATGGAGTTCCTGGATAAAGTCCTTTGTTAAGTACTTTAATATCTGTTGAGAAATGTAGAGGTTTTTCTTTCAAAGAAAAGCCTGTTTATTGCATGTCCAGCCTTGGGCCATTCTTTGCTGCTGCTGACTATAAGCAGGGATTATAATTCTATGTGCAAATAACAGTTTATTTGACTGACTAGCAAAGCTGGCTAAATAATAAGAACTGTATAGTTACGGTCACAAAAGTGACTTAGAAAAGCCGCTGTGCCATTCCAGCTCCAGATCTCTGGGTACGTTTGCCATAAGAGTCCTATCTGATTACTGACAAAAATAGTTTTTTTCTTAAATCTGGTTATTCATGCACAGCCAATACAGCGGCAGAAAGGCAAGCTGGATTTTTATGTGCCTCAGTCATCATTAACATAATTACCAGCTAAAGATTCTTCTCCTGAATCCTTGTTGGCAATATTTGACAACGTGAAGCAGAGAGAAAGCAGCTTGGTTTTCAGATAGCAACCAGAGCAGGTGGGGGAGAAAATCTTATTTTGACTGTCAAATTGATGAGCAAAGAGTTTTGCAAGTCCTTGGCCATCCTGTGCTAGGGAAGTGCTCTCACTCCAAGATCTCCTCTAAAAAATCTCTCTGTCCCTTTACTGCAAGCCCTCTGACTTCAAGGCCACTCCAGCACTGGGAAGCAGCAAGGCCAAGGGTATCATGTAGGTGGGTCATTGGGCATGATTTTAGGGTGATTTAGGGTGATTCACACAGTTCTCCAGGCAGAGCTGCCATGTGGCCCATGGACTTTGCTTCCAGGAGGTCTGGTTAGGCAGAATATTCTAGATTCCATTACAAAACCTGACAGTGGCTTTTCTGTGTCCCTGTGTAGGCAATGCTGGGGCATCAGAGCCGAGCAGCCCAGCTACCAAGGCAGCAGAAGGCTCACCAGACCCCTTCTCAGTGTTGCTGGCGGTCGGGGAGAGCTTTCCGTCAGGTAAGATGATGCCTTCAGCATCCTCTACGTTTCCAGTGGCTGAGTGTAGCCTGGCATTGCACTAGCCAAGCCCTGTCACCCCCTGAGTTTCTCTTCTGTATTCCTGGATGGGGAGGATGGGATCAGTTTGTGTTGCCTCAGCATCACAGTCTGGGGGCCCTGATGAGGCTGATGGCATGGTGTAGGACTCCGTCTCCCCACTAACCCTGTGCATTTCCCTTTCAAGAGATCTCACTCTTCTTCTCTGTTGAGAGTCGGTCCTCCCAGTGCCCCAATTCCCAGCTCCAGGAAGCAGCCAGAAGGAAGCTGTGGGCCCTGGAGAGCAATGACAGAGATGCCTGTGCCCTGTTCAAGGTAGGGACTCCAGCAAGGCTGGGCCAAGCACGGCACTGGGAGGCTGCCAGCCTGATGGGATGTGTGCCGAGACACTGAACCCGGCTGGGAAGTTACCCTAGGGTGTGTTCCTGCACGGGGGATGAGAATGATGTGGGAGAGGAAATGGCAGTGGGTGAGCTGAGCCTTGTGTCTGGAGTCTCGTGTGGGAGGCACTGAGCTGCCTGAAGGGCCGTGCAGATGGCACTGAGGTGTAGGCTAGACAGCCAGCATTGCACAGGGCTGGATCACCACAGCTGTGTACAGGCTCGGGTCCTCGGTGGTGGTGGCATCTCTGGAGGTTCTTTGAGTGTTGTGCTTCGTGAAGAAAAATCACTATGTGTACTGAAGCATCTGTTGGCCTGAACAAACCTCCCCCGAGGGCACCTTGCAAAGCTGCCCAGGAAACCTAGAGCAGATCAGAACTGCTAATGCCAGCACCACTAGAAGGCAAGCTTCTCCCCTGAGACACAGCTACTGCTCTCAGCGTCAGAGCTGCCGTTTGGGAATGGTGCTTGTCCTGACCGAAAGTTAACCCATGCATGGAAACATTCAGGTGTCTGGATTTCAAAAGCATAGTGGCTCTGGTGCATGCAGCAGAGGGGAAGATCTTGGGGAGGAGACTGAACTTCTTTGGCTTCCCTCTGCTGCACCAGGAGAGGCTGTCGCTGGGGATACTCCAGCCCTCTTGACGGAAGGCCCCAGCTGGCCAGACCCTGCCAACAATCCCAAACGATGAACCCACAGAGCTTTAGTCTGAAATGTGCTAAGTAGTGGGTGTCTACTCTCATCCCAGGCTCTGGTTTTATTGCCACATCACCAAAGGAGACCCCTTGTCAGACTCCCATCACTACTCTTTAATCTTGCTTTGCCTTCTCCATGTAGGAGCTGTCAGCCCGGCTGGTCTGTATACAAGCACAGGAAGATCGGTTCCTCCTCACCTTCAAAACCCTCGAAGAAGTCTGGAAGTTCTCCACGTATCTAACTTTAGGTAATGTTTGTAAGGTGTGGGGGATCCAAACAGACAGTGTGAAATGCATTTTTGGAGAAGATATTTTCTGACACCAAAAAAAAAAAGCAACAGGGAGAACAGCTTAAAGAGGAAGGAATATTAATCAGAAGTCCTTGGTATTCATGGGCAGATTCATGAAACAACTCTCTGGATCAGTGAAAAAGATCTAGGAGGCTGCTTTTTGGGTAGTTCCTCTATTGCACCTGGTGGGAATGGAGAGAGAATGGGAGACTGTTGCCTTGTAGCATGGTTATGGGTGGCAGACTGGGAGACATCCAAAGAGCAGTTCATGCTGTCCAGCGAAGCAGGGTGCTAACACTGCTTTCCCTCTTCACTATCTTAGGCTATGTAGGCAGCTGTTTGGAGCAGCTTCTCTTTGACCAGGAGTACTGGCTAAACTGTGCTCTGGTGGAGGACACGGAGGTCAGAGTTACCATGGATGAAGATCGCTTGGTGACCATATATCTGGGTCTGCTGCTCCAGGAAGGTGAGGAGGGACGGCAAAGGCATCTCAGCGGTACTGTGGTGTAGCGCTCTTCTGGGATCAGTCTTGCACTGATGCTGTTGACCTGACCATGACTCTTTCTATCTGTAGGTAGCTTTTTTTCCAGAGCAGTGCCCAGTGTCTGCCAGCCAGAGGGGAAGGGAGAGGAGGGCCTACAGCTCCACAGGAATGAGCTGATCCATGTGAAGAACGTTGGAGAGGAGTCCAAGTGGGAAGGGATGTCCTTGATGACAGGTCAACGAGGCCTGGTGCCTGTGGCAGCCCTAGAACCAGTACCTCACCCATTTTACCAGTAAGTAGATAGGAAATCAATGGTGCTCAAGCCAAGATTCATTCCTGATGTACCAGCCAACACTGAGTCAGGAATGAGGAGCTGCTCTTACCTCTGGCACTGGGCAAGAGCCAGATAATTTTGTGAGAGTATACATTATGCGTAGAGGCAACCACTGGAACCAATTCAGGTCCTGTTACTGGGACAGAGCAAGGACACAGCTCTGATATCATTCGTGCATAGCATTGATACATGGGATTAATTGTGAATTACAGGTGGCAAAACAACAGCCCAAATCTTAGGTAACGCTAATCATAGCGGGGCCTGATGTTGGACACCTGGCTGAGTCTCAAAGACATGCACAGATCTTGTACTCACACAGTGAAATCCTCTTTATGGGCTTGCAGAATCATCCTGTTCTTCTCACATGGTGTGGAGCTGCAGCTGGGAGGTGCAAGCTGCCCTCTGTGCCCCGTTACAGCACTGCAAGGCATTGCTGGCCTGGCTGTGCTGTCCGTGCACCACAGCAGCTCCGACGCTGGCAGGGGACAGAACATCTGCTCTGCTTGTGTGAGGCCGTCCCTGGTGGTGGCCTGAGGACTGCTCCGAGAGGACCAGGGTGGTTCCCTTTTGCCTTGCAGGTGGTTCCTGAAGAATTGTGCTGTGAGTTTTGGCATCTCCCAGGAGATCAGTGGAACGACCTCTCAGGTCATTGGTGAGTGATAATTACGTAGGGTGGCTGCCCTTCCCAGGGGTGGGCATGGCTCTTGAAGGCCTGGGTTTGGCCAAAAATGCAAAAGGTCCACCTCTTGTTCTGACAATGGCACTCCATTGCAAGGTGCTGTAGGGGAGTACTGCATCTTGAGATTCTTCGGCACATTTGCACTGTTAAAGATTTCACTCCTAGCAGAGAGTGGAGACAGTCCAGCTTCTGTGAAGCTCCAGTAACTACTTTTTTCCAGTTACCTTCCATAGTGCAGCTCCCAGAGGTTTCAATGTTTGAATTTGTGGAGTTATATCCATGTCTCCTGTATATTTTATCAGGACAGTCTTCTCAAGAAGAAGCTGCAGATGTCTGAGTTGGAGAGCAAAGTAAATCTCAGGGAACAGAGAGGCAGTCTTCTCAAGCTAACATCATGGTCTCCTTGCCTAAGTCTTTTCTAGCAATGGAGTTTTAACAGTGAACCTCACACTGAAATGCAGTTGTTTGCCTCTGTTTCCCAGTCAAAGGCAGGTGCACAGCCACAGAGGACCACAGAGGAGCAGCATGGGATGAACTGAGTTTCTCCAAGGGAGACAGCATAGAAGTCATCGGCTTCCTCATTCCAGGACTCCCGTGGTTTGTGGGCAAATCTGTGAGCAGTGGGAACATTGGCTTTGTCCCAGTGCGATCCATAAATGCCAAGGCTTGTGAACCCCTGTAAGTTTACTGCTGCTATCTAAATTTAAAGTCAGGTGGAAAGGAAGGGTAGGCTCTGAGTCCCAGCTCAAGACTATACGTGAGTCCAGAGGAGGCAATTTGCTCTGGAAGGATTTCGTAGAGGATCCATTTCAGGTCTGTCCAGAAGCTTTGGCCAAGCTTTTCTGGCAACAGGCTGCAGGATTCTCTGCTCAGATGAAGAATCTATATTTCACTTGCCTCAGATGATTCTTGGAGGGGAACAGGTCTGGCCCTGGGCTAGAGCTGGCTTTATGCTAAGGCATCACAAGACATCTGTGTACCAGATGACCTGGCTTCACAGTTTCACCTAAAAATGTTCTTGACTTAGCTTTTTTTCTGAGGGTCTATGAGTCTTGCAAGGGTGAGGAGAGTGATCACAGCTCAGAAAATGGAATCTTGCTTTGCTTCTTTCTGCCCCTTTGCCTTCTATGGGATGCCAAGGCAGAGCAACCACTGGTACAGTTCCTTGCTGAGCAGAATTGAACGCCCTGCTAGGGACAGGGGTTATCTGGGGAGGGGGACTGGCAACTTCACCCTTAAGATCTGGCAGTTGTCTTTGTTGCTGGCTTAAAGACGTAGCTCCAGTACAATCCCCATCCAAAAAGGCTTCTTTTCAAACAGATAGGGTTCTTAAGCTGTTGCTAGGTCTGTTTGCATCTGTTAGGCTTTTCTGGGTCAGGTTCACTCAAGATAAGTCTTAGGCAGTTTTCTTAGACACTACAGAACAATAGAAAGACACTGACTGTTTTTCCCTATTGCCTGCCTCAACCTAGAGAAAAGGGCTTAGTGTTTCTGAGTGAAGAAGAAAAATTCCCCCTCCTGCGCATACCCTGCAATGGTGGTGAGCAGCACTTTGCCACCCTCCTTGGTGACCTGGCACGCACCGACATCACTTCTGTGTACCGGCTGGGTGAGTTTCCCTCTTCTTACCTAGCCCCATTGCTCCCCATTGAGAGCGCAGCCAGTCTCTCTCTGTTTCCTGTCTTCTCACTGCCTAGAAGCACACTGTGGTCATGCAGGGATGAGCCTGGAGTTCTCTGGGGTTCAGGGCACCTCCCAGAGCAGCCAGCTTGGGTGCAGTGAGCCTAGGGTAGAGCCTGTCAGAAATACACATGAATCTGAAACCACTGAGTATTTGCAATGAGGCTCTGAAGAGAGACAGAACTGATAAAACCCTACCTGTGGAAAAGAAGACCTACTTGTTCACAAGTAACAGTAGAGTTATCAGTGCTCACCCCATAACCAGCTAAAAGCTGTTCTCCATGGACTTGCACCAAGCCAAACCTCAGAAGATAGAGGGGGTGAAACTGCAGCTGCTTGTGGTGTCTGTGGCCAGAAGTGGGCCTACTCTCACAGATACGGGTCTAGGGCTTAGCAAGTTTGAGTGCGTTGTCTGCACGCTGCCATTGACCAAACCTTTGGGCTTTTTGTTTCTGTTTGCCTCTTTGTGTAGATGGTTTTGAACCCACAGCCATGTTCCCGAAAGTGCCATCAGGTGAGTATGCAGAGGATGCTGTTATGTCAGAGGGTGAATTATGATGTGGGAAAATGTTCCACCGTGGTTTGCCTGTCTCATTCTAGAGGCTGTTCTCCATGGCTGTAAGGATATCCAGCTGCTCCACTCCTGGGAGGAAATAAATGGCTTGGCTACAGCTAGCACATCTGAGAAGTCCAGCCCAGGGAGTGAATCGGTCCCTGCTACATTGGAAGATGTCCTCCTGGACAGGCTGAATGATTTTGATGATCCCAAGTTCTTTATTGACCTGAATGCTGGACACATGGAAGATGCTGATGTCTTTGACCCCATACTGACCTTCCTTAACCAAGACAGTTATATGCCCAGTTTTCAAAGCCTCTATGATCTCAGTTTTTCCTTTCTGAACTCCACTTTTTATGGTTTCTCTGATGAGGATGAACTCATCTTGTACCTTGAGACATCCAGGAACTGGGCTAAGAGGACTCATTCTATATGGGCTCATGTCAGGCTCTGTTTCCTTTTGGGTAGGCTCTGTATCAAAAAAGTCAAGTTCTCCCAGGCTCGAGTCTATTTTGAGGAAGCCATGAGCACCCTGGACAGGGGCTTTGGGGACCTGCCCCTGCTGGCTGCCTTGCACGTGAACCTTGCTTCCATCTACTTGAAACAGAACATGAAGAACAAGTTCTCCTCCTTGCTGGGAAAAATGGTGGCCTTGCTTGTCTGCTTGCCTGGCCGTGCTTTCAGCTCTGAGAACGAGCTGGAAGTCATGATGTACGTCCTGAGGGAAGCCATCGCTGTGGGTAACGCTCCCTTGGAGGTGCGGGTCTGCTTCCTTATTGTCAAGCTCTTCCTACAGCTGGGAAAAAATGATGAAGTGCTGCCCTTTACTGAGCATCTTCAATGCCTCAGCAACTCTTTACTCAGCCCGGACACTAATACTGTGCCACTGGATGCTACCCCCATCTTGAGCTATCTGTATGACAAAAAGTACTTGCCAAACATTGCACTGGCGTCTGCCAGGTTGTTTGTTCCCAGTGGCATCAGTGGGGCACCAACGCCCATTTGGAGAGCTGGCTTCATCCTCCAAAATACTTCCAAGCTCCTGGGAAGCCAGCTGGAGAGGAGCAGCATCCCAGCCCTGGCATGCTTCTATCTCAAGCAGGCGCTGCGTTTCTCCCATGAGAGCAGAGCGGTGCCCACCCAGAGGACTCTGTGTGCCATCCTGTCCCGGATGTACCTCCAGCACGGCGTGCTGGGTGGGGCCATTTGCTATGCAGCCAGGGCCGTGGCCTTCAGCAGGCTGATGGGTGAGGAGGAGGCTTTTGAGTCTTCCCTCTCTCTGGGGTGGATGTACCTTCTGGACAGCCAGCCAGGCCCGGCAGCAGATATCATGGAGCAGCTCTTATGTTCCCTGCACGGGACAGACAGCGTGACGCAGGGTGGGGCCGTGCACAATCTCCTGGCCATTGCCCTCAAAGGAGAAGGGCAGGTGCAGAAGGCTGCAGAGAACTACCTCCAGGCCCTGCACAAAGCCAAGGAGACCGGGAACAAGCGGAACCAGGCTATTGCCCTGGCTAACATGGGGCAGCTGAGCCTCTCACGCGGTGCGAGCCAGCTGTCTGAGCTCTACCTGCTGCAGGCTGCTCGGCTCTACGCTGAGCTGCAGGGCAGTGAAGAGCTGGAGCTGGAGTCGGTGCGAGTGCTGCTGTGGCTGGCGCAGGCCATGGTGGACAGGCAGAGGATGGAAGATGGCAAACTCTGTTACGAACTGGCGCTGGTTTTTGCCCTGAAGTGGCATAATGTGAGGAGTGAGTACAGTCTTGCTGGCAGGAACTGAGGCAGTGCTCACTTCAGTGCAGCACCCTGTTAGATCCCTATCGCAGCTCTTTAAGCCGTCCCTTTCCCTTCCCTCTACCATGCAGGTCAGCTTCACGTCACTGAGGCTCTCTGCCATTTCTACAGCAAAGTGTCCCCCAGTCTCCAGGCCTGCATTACCTACCACGAGCACTGGGTCTCTTTGGCACAGCAGCTCCAGGACAGAGAGATGGAAGGCAACGTCTGGCAGACCCTCAGCCAGCTCTACCAGGCTTTGGACACCTCTGAGTAAGTCCTGAGTGTGGTTTTTTCCTGGTGTAGACACTATTAGAGTGATGTCTGCTCACCCAGCACAAGAGCAATGGCATTTCCAAGATGTCTGGACCAAAATCCCTGGAGGGAGGTGAGGACAGCGTGTGGCAATTTCAGCTGCCCTGCTTGCAGGCTGGTGGGTGGTGAATGGCTGAGGTTTGTGAGCTGTCCCTGTGCAGACAGAGGGAACAGTTCAATGTCAGCCAGAATGCGGGGACAGCCAGGCAAACACTGTGCTGCTAGCTAGCATAGAACTGGGGTTTGGCCAAACAGTTTTTCAGAGAAGCATCCAGCCTTCTTCAGAGGGGACCCAGTGACATGGAATTCATCACTTCCTTTGGAGGCTCATTCCAGTGATTAATCACTGTTCACTAGCAAAAATAGACTCCTTATCTGTTATTTAAATAAACCTGGCTTCAGCCTCCAGCCGTCGAGTCTGCCCTTCCTATCTCTGCTGGAATATTTTCCCCAGGGATGCACTTAAGACCGCGTATCAGCTCACCTTTCAATCTCCAGTTTGACACATGGAGGTGACTGATTAGATTAGGCAGGAGGGGAGAGAAAGACTTGGGCAGACCGCAGACTTTATTCTGTTTTCAAGGCAAGTGTGTTAAATAGCGGTGAGCTAGCTCGTGTGTCCCAGAAGGACAAGTGGGCAGGGGCTGTCATTAACTTGGACATTAACCTTCCCATGCTAGGTCACAGTGAGTTCAGAGGGAAGGAATTTAGGAAGCAGACGCCTGTCATGTGAGCAGTGCTATTTAAGATCACAAAGCACCCCAGTCCCTGGGCTGGAAGGACAGCTGGAGCACAGTCACAAGCAAGGCACCAAGCAAGCAAACATGCCCTGAGCACTGCCCTCCTCCCTTTGGCCACAGCTGCCTTCTGCAGGCAGCATGTCCAACCCACAGCCATGTCCTGCTGCCTGTCCTGGTGTCCTCTAGTGACATAGGGCATGAGAAGGGGACATCAAGTCTGCACATATGGCCACAGAACTGCCCTTTTGGCTGCACCGAGGGACAAACAATAGGCAGACGTTCAGTTCTGGGTACCAGATGCTGTCTGGGAAGTAAAGGTGTTGTGGTAGCTTTACAGCTGGTTGCTGGTGTCCTAAGATTTCTTGGTAATGTTTTTTTACCTGTTACCATCACAGGGCTTTGAGACAGTCCCTGGACTGCACCAAGCAGAGTTTAAGGATCTTCATTGACCTCGAGGAGACTGGCAAAGCAGCAGAGGCCTGGCTGCAGGCAGGAAGGCTCTACTATCTTATGCAGGAAGACGAGCTGGTGGAAATGTACTTTCAGGTATGGAGGAGGTGTCTGGAGCAGTCCCATTCCCACCCTGGTGCTGCATTCTCATCACAAATGTGTGGCTCAGTAGGAGACATTTGGAGCTGGAATTCTTGGAAGGGAAAGTTCTCATGAGAAGTAGAAACCTGCTGCTGGAAGGAGGAGCTGTGGCCTTAGCACCCATGCACTATCTGGCATTAAATTTCCTATGTTTCTTTCCGTACATTGGGTTTAGAGGATTCTTGGTTGAAAGTAAGTGAATTTATTGAGTCAGAAATTTATGTGGGAGTGTCAAAGGAAGTGCCAGATGATCAGATGATCCCATTGAAATGCGCATAGCTGAGGGGTGGGGTGCCAGGGAAGTGCTTGGAGACTTCTTGGAGCAGAAGACTCCTGGCTTTGTTCCATCTCCAACATTATTCTGTCAGCTGAGTTGCAAAGAAGAAAATCTACTCTGAAAATCTTAGGGCTTCATCATTCAGGGAGCAGATTCTGTTCGAAGATGAAAGACCCTTCCACATGCCCAAAGTAAGCAGAGAAGAAGGTTGGCTGGGTCCACTGGTGTTTCTTTGAGCTGGGATATCCAAGCAAGCACCAGTCTAAACGCACACGGAGGCTGCTTTGGGTCCTTGCTCTGTTACCCCAGAAGCATTTCTGATCTGGTGGGGCTGGGTGAGTGAGGCACATGGTGCTGGGAGCAAGGAGAGGAGCCTTTCCCATCACCCACGCTAGCCTACCTCTAAATTAGGGTGCTAGAAGCACCTGAGTTACGGGTATGGGGTGGCTGCTCAGGTGACCTGGGTGACTTGAATTGGTGGCTTTGGCTTCAGCCAGTTTCCAGGTGGTCAGAAGGCAGTGCCAATGCTCATGATGAAGAGCTGTCACTGCTTTCCTGGCTCTTGGTTTCAGCAGGGAGGCAGGGTCAGTGTGCCAGACTGACTAGCTGGGACACCCCATGGGATCAAGATCTAGACTTGGGACAGTGCAGCCATCCTCAAGCATCACTTACCAAGACAGCGCGACAGCCCCACACACCTGATTGTCAACCTGTGTCCATGCAGTTTGGACCACTGGGGATCATGTTTAGGATGACTTGGTTTTATTTAATCACTCCAAAGTCTGTGTGCAAATGCCTCTTTCCAAGCCTCACTCCTTTTCCTTCTAGGCAGCCATTCAGACTGCTCTGAAAACTGAGAACTTCTCCTTGGCTATGGATCTCTATGAAAAAGCAGGCGACACATTTTTTAACGGCAGCCGACACAGAGATCGAGCAGTGGAGTTTTACAGGGTACTGATCCCTCTGAGCATCTTTTTCCTTATGTCCCTCCTAGGTGATGACCATGAGGATCAGTGCCCCAGGGCTGGCTGCAGCACCATGTGGCCAGGACGGATGGACAGAGGGTGGAGAGGGTCAGGGTCGTTCTGGGGGCAGCCTGGAGCACAGACACATCTTGCAATAGCTGCAGATCACCCCAGAGGTCATTTTGGGCAGTGGTAACAGAGGTCTTACATTCCAAATCCCGGCAGTTTCAGGTGTGGGATGGTTGCTCCTGGGGATGTTCTCAGAATCAGAATTTCAGGCACCTTAAGAAAAGGCAGAGGTATGAGGCTCAGATTTTGAGGACCACACTATGGGATATCAAACTCATTTTTAAGAGAACAAAAAAAAAAAAAAAAAAAAAAAGGGTTGGAACTGGGATGTGCAGCACCCAGCTGTAGCACTGAGCCACCCCATTGTCTGACTGCCTTGCCAAGTGCTTGGTCCATCTCTTGCTGCTCTGTTGCCCCTCTGTGGGCAGTGCCATAGCTCCAGGCTTGCTGTTCTCTCTCACCAGGGCGGTGCTGTGCCCTTGGCCAGGAAGCTAAAGGCCATTCAGACAGAGCTGCGGCTGTTCAATAAGCTGGCGGAGCTGCAGATCGGGCTGCAGGGCTACGAGAAGGCGCTGGAGTTTGCCACGTTGGCAGCCAGGCTGAGCATCAGGGTGGGTGAGTGATGGAAACCCGTGGGGCATGGGGAGTTACTAGCAGAGGTGGTTGTCTTTTGGGTGAGAGAAGTGTGCACGTGCAAGGGAGATGGTCCTGCTTTCATAAGGCCCCTGGACCTATTCTTATCCTAAGGGTAACATCTCTTTAAGGCCACTTCCCCTTGTAAGCTGTGTGACAGTGCCATGGTTGCACTCTGCTGCAGCAGTGGGAGGACAGCTGAGCAGAGTGCTGTTGCTACACTGGAGCACAGGAAGTCTGATGAAGGCACAGGACTGAACGGTTCCTCTTTGCCCTGGCTCTTCTGATAAACTCGCCCCTTTCCGTTGCAGAAGTAGGTCTAATGGGCAGCATGCCAGTGTAAATGTCTGAGATGGAACCAGTCTTGTAATAAACCTTTCCAGCCCCCAAGAAATCCCCTGATTGAATGATATACTCCCTGGGCAATCTGTCCTGCCTTGGTATCAGCAACCCTGCGCATGGCTGTCTTTCCTCTGGACTGTTTTCAAAGGTAGTGTCTCCTTATGAAGACATCTGTGCCGTGGGGCTGTTGATCAAATGCATCCTCTAGCAGCCTAGTGTACTGGGCTAGGAATGATTTGTGAGCGTGCTGCAGGCTGACTGTATCAGCAACTCTTTTCCAGGAGATCAATTGCAAGAGCTGGTTGCATTCCACCGCCTGGCTACAGTCTACTATTTTCTGCAGATGTATGAGATGGCAGAAGATTGCTACCTGAAGACGCTTGCCCTGCGTGCCCCCATGCTGCAGTGCTCTGGAGAGGCCCTGTACTACTCCAAGGTGTATTGCCACCTTGGCAACATGACCCTGCACAAGCTGAAGGTAGGAAGCCGCTTTTCGTGATGTTGTGTTGAGCTCTTGGCTCTTGATGGGGAGCTGGATGTGGAGTACCACATCTGTCAGCAGAGCAGCTATCCTTATAGACAGCTGCATCCTGTGACTCTCCTGCCTATCTGTAGCTCTAGAATAAATGCACACACCGCTGACACAACCAGGTTTTGAGGGGGAAAAGCAGTTTGGAAAAAAGTACTAGCCCTTAGCAGTGACTGTATAGAGCCCATTTCAGTGAAGGCAGGTGTCACTGGATTCTGCCTGGAACCACTGGGCTCTCTTCCAGCGTCCTCACACACTGTGACCTCTCATTAAACTACTTCTTAATGCCTGCCCTGTTCTTTACGGTTAGGATGAACAGGATGCAGCAGCCTACTTCCTCCTGGCCCTCGCCGCAGCCACTGAGCTGGGAGACCCGGAACTGCAAGGCCTCATTGGTGCCAAGCTGGCTGACATCCCCAGAGCCCCTCTGCGGACTGCGAGCCCGCTGGGCTGTGCCACCTACCGACCCAGGTGGCTGAGTGAAGGAGGCCACGTCGTTTGACCGACGGATGCATCACCAAAGGGATGTGCCCGCAGGCGAGCGCATGGCTTCGTGCCCTGTGTGGCTCCATGTGCTCTCCAGAAGCAGCAGCCCAGGCGGGGTACTGCCACCAGCAGCGTTTTGTCTTCTTGCCCCCAGCAGACAAGAGCTTTGAGACCCTTTCTTGTGCACGGGGCTGTGCACCATGGCACTGCTGGCAGAGCAGGATGAGGCTCTGGTGCTGGAGCATGGTGCAGCGGGATGGCACTGCGGGAGTGTGGCTGTGCGGGAGGGGACAGGGACAGGGAGCTGCCAGTCCCCACCTGGGCCCCATGGGGCAGCGCAGCCAGCAAGGGGATGCCTCTTGACCCAAGCGTGTTTTAACTCGAATAGCAACTCCTTTTTTTTATTCCTCGCTGTTCTCTCTGCTGTCTGCTCCACGCAGGTCTGCGACCCACACCTCTGCAGAACGCGGGTCCTCTTTGGTACATAAAGCAGCAGCCACGCTTTAGGCAGCGGGAGGCAGGGTTTGGAAAGGGGAAAACACGAAGTCCTGGGCGGGGAGCGGAAGGCTGCTCGGAGGCTGCTCACCGCCAGGGAGCAACAGAGGCACGCGTTTGCAGTCCTCAGCGCCAGCCAGGCTGACTCAGCGCGGGCGGCGGGGAGGGAGAGGGGTGAGCTGATAGCCAGGGCCTGCTGGGACTCCCTAGAGCAGCCCTGGTGCAGATCGCTCCATCTTGCGTACATGCCCCACTGCTTGTAAACTCTAAATGCAGAACATTTATTTCCTCACCGCTCTTTGCAAATGCTGACTTTATTTTCCTCTTCTCATCCCTGTGAGGCATCCGTCATCAGGGCAGTGAATATGCTGCTGCTTTACCAAGTGTTCCTATGATGCCATTAGGGGAACCTCAGCCCTGTGCTCAGATGAGGTAAATCTCTGTCCCACCTGAAGTATAGAGAGCTTTTGAGGGAGCTGGTCCAAGAAAACCCTGTGGTTCGCTCCACGAGTTCTGTGCTCAGTTCAGCTGCTGGTGCTCACCATGGAGGCCAGCATCTGCACAGCTGCACACAGCCCAGCTGTGCACAGATCTAGTGCTCAGCACTGGCCTTGGGGACCCTAAAAGGACACCCAAGGCCACCACGAGGCTGCTGCCTCGGTGGTCACACTTCCTGGGGGGCTTCAGCTGCCAGTGCCTGCAGTGATCAGGGCTGCACTGTCAGACGAGCCATGCACGTGGGGGCCTGGCTGTGGGGGGCCATGGCCACGCACACCCACAGCACTGGCTGGTGGCTATTGTGGTTCTTGTCAAAGCTAAGCCCAGTGGAGGGTGAATCATGAGGAGAGAGCATTCCCGCTAAAATATCCTTCCCAGAGCCAAAACCTGAGGTTTTTCTGCCTAGCACCAGTGAAAAAAAAAAAAAAAAAAAAAAAAAAAAAAAAAAANCAAAAACAGCAAAAAAACAATACCAGGCTTTGTTTAAGCATAGAGGGTCAGTGTTTCAGCTGGTCTAAATCAGCTAACCTCCATGGAGTCAAACAGAGTTGTTCTGTTTGCAGGGATTGTAGATCTGGCCCATAGTTTTTCACCAAATGTGTGCTCTTTAAATCACAGCAAATGACTCTGTGGTGCCTGGGGGGAAAAGAAAGGAGACTCACTTCTTGAGAACATCCCGTAAAACATCATTTTCCCTCTCCCTCATCCACCAGCCCTCTCCCACACACTCTGACAAAGCTGGCCTGTTTTCCTAGTGGGATGAGAGGTCAGAGTGGCTGGCGTTAGTTAAACACCATAATAATACTTGGAAATAAATTGAAACTGTGCGTACCAGCTCCTGTGCCTGCACCCAAGGGAAGGTGGGAACCCAGCATTCCTCCAGCCATCGGGGAGACTTCTCCTTGCCCCTTCTCTCCAGGCAAGGAGAAGCAGGTGTTTTGGGGTCTTTGTGCCAGAGGAGGTCATCAGGTGATGGCTCAGTCCTGGGGCAGCTGGGCTGGGGGCTATCGTGCTCCACCCACTCTGGGTGTGGGGATGTCATCCATCGCTCCTGGCACACAGTGCTGGGAGCTGTCTGTCTTCCAGGCACACCAAGGAGAAGCCATGTGTGTGTGTGTGGAGAGCACAGTGGCCACACAGGGAGTGCCCACCCCAAGGTTCTGCAGGTTGCAGAGCTGGGTCAAAGCTGTGGTTTTGCTTCACCAACGAGGAGGCTGGAGGAGCGGGATTGTAGATGTCTATCCTACAGGCACTGTCCAGCAGTGCCCAAGCCCTCCTTCACCAGCATGAGTGCCATTCTGAGCAGACAGAGGAAGAAATAGGGGAAAGGGAAAGGGTGGTTCAGATCTCCTCACATCCCAGGTGTCATTATCATGTAGCTTGCGACACATTTCTGAGCTTCATGCGACTGTCTGCCCTATGCGCAGTCCTGGGAGTTTTCCTTCCTACGGTGCCCAGCCAGCCAAGCTGGAAGTAGCATCAGGGGCCACGTGCAGCCCCATGTGCCTTCACACGGTGGCTAAATGCAGCACCTTGCCTTCCAGCACATTCCAAGGATGAAGGTGCTGCTGGAGGAACCTCCAGGCATAGCACTGCCAGCCCATGTAAGTGCCAAAGTTAGCATTCTGACCCTGTCTTTGTTTGGTGCTTCAGGGGGCCATTTAAGGCCTGGAATAAAGAGGGACTGGATTTCTTTAATGTATATTTGTTCTTGGACAGTGGAAATGCCATGGCAAGAATAATTTCTGGATCATCTTAGCTCTAGTGTTAGCCTCCAGAGGCACTAGGAAAAAGGAAGCATTCTTAACTGCAAATATAGATATGGACAGAAGTGTAGAGATAGCTAGATTTATTTGGATTTGCACGGAAACTACTCTTTCCTGCAGAAATACAACACCCAGCAGTAATAAGTACCACGAGCAGACCTCTTTCATCATCCCTTCATTGCATGGTGCTGCAAATCTTCACTGCCTGTGCTAGGTGACGAGACCTTCCTGTTCCCAGCTGTACCACACACAGCCTTCTCCCACTGCCTGCCTCAGGTCCCCGTGGGTCAGTCGAGGGACAGAAAACCTCTCTGAGTATGTCAGATCCCAGCAGTTGGGCAGGGAAAGTGCCTGCTGTTTGGAAGGGAAGTTTAAACTTCAGTGGAGTGCTGCACAGGTCCGGGTGTGGGTAGGAGCCACCTCTCCCATCCCAAGGACCTGCACCTGGCTGTCGCCTAACTAAAGTAATCAGCCACAGATGACACTGCTGCATCTATGCTGGGAGCTCACTGTGCCTCTGCAGAGCTCTTCTGGAGCTCAGAGCCCAGGCTGTGCAGCTGGAGATGCTGTCTGTGGATGTTACATCATTTATCAACCCCAGATTTCGGCAGAGGTGTGGTGCTGGCTTCCAACACAGCCTGCTGCTGGGGCTGGTTGGTAATGTGGAGGAGCATTGTGTGAGGGGCAGAGGCAAACCTGGGCTCAGGGGCAGCTGGGCCTCTGTAGACAGTGTCTTTCTGCGTTGCTTGGGAAAATAATGAGAAGCTGGTAAACACCAGCTGTTCTGCTGAGCAGAGGTGGGTGAAGAACGTAAACTGGGTGATTTAGATTAAGAATAATTTATTTTCACAGCAACTTGCATTTTTGTTTGATGATAATTGGGATTGTAAATATGCATGCTAGGAGATGTGTTGAGGTTGATGCTGGGAGCAGCAGCCAAGAGTCACTAACTGTAACTGTATGTGCTCCAACAAAGCTCCCTCCTCTGTGCAGTGGCAAGGCAGGCAGCAGTGCAGCACCTCTGTACGTGCTGAGATGGGCCTGGGTTTGCATCACTGTGTCCTCATGGGACACTGATATATGGGGTATGGGATCTTCTCATATTCTGCTGGGATGGGAGAAGCAAAACCAAACAGAAAAGAAGGAGAGGGCAGCTGGGAAGTCACTGATGGTGCAGACAGGGAATAGTGAGGCCAGACATAAAAGATTTCCTAGCTGGGATAACACATTTTCTGCTGAGATGTCATCAGGCTAGAGTCAGCACTGGAGCTGCCACCCCTGTTGTTCACAGGGCATATAGATCTCCAGGAATTACTCAGAGCCCTGCACTGCTATCCAGTTGCTTTCTGTCCCTGTTAGCAGTCTGCACCCAGCCAGACTGAGTGGAGACCAGCGCTGGGTGAGTGCTGGGCATTGCCAGGGACAGCATCCCTCTGGAACGAGAGAGAGCAGAGAAAACAGCTGGCAAATAGTGCAGAAAGCACCATCCCTTCCAAGCATCCAGCTGGAAGAAAGCATGTGTGCTTGTGGCAGGAACACGAGGAGGGGTGACCTGCTCTCCTGGTACCAGACGGTGGTCAAGAGCACCACGTTCCTGGCCTTTCTCAGCTCTGCAGGAAAATGCGATGGTGTCAGCATGTGCCAGGGTGCACCAGGGGCCCCAGCTCTCCTTGTAGCTCCTCAGCTCCTGCATGATGTCCCACCAGACCCAGCTCCTCACTGAGAGGGGAGCAGGCAGGAAACCTGGCAGTGAAAGGCTCCCTTGCTGCAACACTGGAGACAGGCGTAGGAAATCTCGCAAGTGCCAACAATTCCTGTCACACTGCAGGGACAGGGAAGGAAAAAAAGACTCAGGATTTGGCTGCCACAAAGCCTGTTGGGATGCAGTCCAGGAATCGAGATGAATACAAAGAAATGAGCCCCTGAGCACCAGGGAGATTTTGAAAAAGGAGGAATAAATTCTTACATAACTAGCACACAAAGGGATTTTGGTTACGGAGTGGATTAATTTTTTTTCTTACTTTCTTTTGCACCTGCTCTGACAGGTGTTGGGGCCACACAACAACACAGATATACAGGGAGCAATGACTACAGCATTGATGTCCTTACTCTCAAGTTTAATTCTGCCTGGGGCACTTCCAGCTCCTTGCAGCTGGTTTTCCACTTGCTGTCCAAGATTTAAGTCATGCTTGATCCCAGAGTATTAGTATAATATTAATCAGGTTTAAAAAATATTACTCCAATGCTTTAGGAAGGATTTGCAGAAGTTCCTCAATGCCCCCCATGTGTCAGGGTTCTAAAAACTCTCTCAAGCTTTTCCCTAACACATCAGCAGGGCTTTCCCATCTCATACATCTCGTGATCTGGCAGAAGAACAAACCGCACGCTCTGGTGACAGCCACACCTGGGGCAGACGATGCTGGAGCACCACTGGAGTGCAAGGCACCTGCAGGGACACTGTGTAACCCTCTTGTGGGACAGGGCAGTCAGACTGCTCAGCGGGAGTGTCATTGCCTTCGGACTCATCTCTCTGTCCTCTGAGGCTGTGTCATCCATCTTTCATTTATTTTGGAAGCTAGTTTGTGCTCCAGAAGCTCCAGTCTTTGGGGGTGATGGGATCTGCCTGTGCCTGGCTTCTGCAGAGCAAGGTTTGTGAGCCTGTCCTGGCATCTGACAGTTCTTTACCAGCTCTGTTTTCGTTCTGCACCATGCTGAACTCCTACCTAAAGTGCTTTTGTCTGGCATTAACATCTTTTTCTCTCAAATCTCTTTGGCAGTTCTCAAAATGCAGGAGCATTTCTCCCCAGAGCCTGGCCATCATGATAGGCTAGTAGGCATGAGCTCTTGCAGGCTTTTGTTTGGAATGGTTTGTGCTCATATTCTTTCCAAACCTGTCTGGAAAACTGGCACATAGCTACTGTTTTGCTGCCATGTCCCACTGTGCTTCCAGTACTCATCTCAGATTGGAAATCTCTTGATCTTGCTTATGTGTTGTATTTTCATGCAGGAAGAACACAATAGATAAAGAGACACTTAGGCAAGAATGTCTATTACATACTTTAAAAATCCAAATGGTCTCTGAATGGACATCTGGTGATTTGCATTTGCTTTTGGCAGGAAGGCTGTTGCCTTTGGAAGTCAGCAGGTGTCCCTTGGATGGAGCCACAGTCGCTGAACATTTCGTCTTGCTTTTGTCCAAGTTAAAATCTGCTCCTGCCTCTCCTCAAAGGCACGAGCCAGGGCTGGGGTGTGTGGTGCATTGGTGCCTTACCCCAGAGTGTCACCTGCCGTGGTGCTGTCCTGCCAGCCTCCACACACGCTTGCTCCCAGGTTTGTGACTATTTGCATCTATTTGATGGGCTCTGCGTCTTTGCAGGCTTCTCTTCCAGCTCACCCTGTTTCCTCCCTTATTTTTCTTTTCAGTGCAGGAAATCTTCCATGGGCAGATCCTTACTTTTGTCATTCCTTACTTTTGGTGGTTGCGTTTTGGTACACCCCTCACACATACACTGCTTGCGCTGGCACAGACACTGCAGGGAGGCTTTGCCTGGCCGAGCTGTGCTGCCTCCACCTCCAGAGCACTGAAGCTGTTTCTGCTGGCTCCCAAACCCCCTGATGCCCCGGTGCCATTTTGTCACTGATCTGCGCGCAGCTGCCTTGCTTTGAGGCAGAACTAGTCTGGGCCTTCATTTCTCTCTGCAGATTTGCACTACCTGCAGTGTCACCTGCAGGCATGGTCTGAAACCCTCGGTCATGGCTTTGACAGGTTGGCTCTTTCCCTCGCTTTTCTGCTCTGTGGGCTTTAGGGTAACAATTCATCTTTCCTTGGTGTCAGTACAGGAGCTGTATGCACATCATTTTCCATTGTCATGTTTTTCTCAACACCATCCACAGACCTTTCTTTGCAGTTATCTTTCTCTTCTGCCTTTTATCTCTGCAGAGTCTCTTGGATGCATTTATTTCTTTTTTCTCTGAGATTTACTCTGCTGGACTGTGGAATACCGCTGAGCTTGCCTCATTCACCCAGCCAGCCTGCCCCACGTGCCCCACGTGCCCTTTCTCAGACCAGCTCTGTAGCTTTCATTCCTTTTCCCATTCTGGGGTGAACAAACACAGCTCTGAAGCCTGGGTTATCCTTCAGGTCAGGTGCTTTGTGAGCTTCAGCCACAAACAACTCTGTTGTTTTCCAGGCCTTGGATCACACCTGTTGATGAGCTGCTGGTTCTGAGCAGCACAACGCCTTTCCCACGGCCACCTGTCACTTCTGCAGGTGGGATGCTGCAGTGGCCTTTCAGAGCTGCCTGCTGGAGGTTGTCAGGAGGTTGGCTTGATGGGTTCATTGCGAAATGCAGCTCAGTGTCTGCAGCCTTTACCTGTTGCATTTTGTAACACGGCTGGTCTGGCTCCCGACCCCCTCCTAGCCAGCCTTGCTGCAGCTTTGCCATCTCTGTAATGTGGAAAATACCCAACTGCTAAACACTTCCTGTGCTGTGCCTGAAGGCTTGGGGCCTGGAAGCCACTGTGCTGCTGCGTGCATTGTTTTCTGGGTGACACTTGTTTGCTTTCTTTTGTTTTGCTGGATTTCTTGGCTCCAGCGTCCCTTCACCAACATCCTTGTGCTTTGGAACAAGTGCCGAGGCACAGGACACTACATGACCAGTCCCTGGATGCTAGGTTTCTCCGTGGGATTGCACTTCCTGAACCAAAGAGAAGCAGAAGCACTGAGAGCTTCTCAGCAAGGACAAGGGAATGAAGAGCTCAGTGACAGGGAAACCTGTGGGAAGCGATGAGAGTTGGGCTTGGGAGGTTTGGACCACAGAGTGAGTGGAGGAGGGACAAAACAGTGAGGAGAAGTGCACTTTTTGGAAGGCTGAGTTGTTGGCGCCACCCCCAGCCCGGGCTCATGTGAGTGTGTGTGTGCAGGGGTTAGGTGGGAGAGGAGCTAGGCAGTAACTAGCAGCTTACTGATGCTTCCTGCCGTCGGGCTGAAGGCAGCTCCTCACGCAGCCTCTCAGGCACAGCTCAGCACATCCTGAGCCGGCCCTGCCAAACCGCAGCTGCCACTCCAGCCTGATTGAGGGAAACGAGCCCTTTCCTTCCCCTTGCCTTCAAACAAGAGCGAGAGGCCTTGGCTGATGCAAAAATAAACGTGAACCGCAGTCAGGACAAAGGCGAGCTGCCAGGCCAGCTGCTGCTGTAAGCAGTGCTTTCCACCCCTCCCGGCACCCGGCTGTTCTGGAGGTCCCACAGCCCAGCCGGCCCAGCTATCCCCCCGTTTGCACTGGGGTCCTTCCGCAGGGCTCCAGCTGGGCGCAGTGCAGGGCTCTGCCCAGCGTTCCCTGCCTGCTGCCGCAGCGCTCCCCGCTCAGCCCTCTGCCTCAGCCACAGCAGCACCAGCCGTTTCCCCACAGTGCCTTCTGAAATCCCACATCTTTCCTCATCATTTGAGGTTTTATCAACATTAATTCTGAAAGTTACCATCCTGACCTCCCCAGGGTACTACACGTGTTTGCCTGTTGGCCCACACCTCCCACTTTAGCCACAGCTGTCTTTTAGAAAGACGTACAGTCCTGCTTTAAGAGCCTGCAAGTGATCATGAATCACTCCATCCCTGTGGATGCTGTTCTGCTATTTAATTACTGACACTGGGTCCCATTTCAAATTTGTCCAATTTCAATTTCCAGGCTCTGGATCTGCCTGTGTCTTCTGCTACTCCATTGAACACCTTCTTATCATCACAAAGCTTTCTCTGAGCTGACATTTGTAGTCTGTAATCAGGTTACCCATCTGTCTTCTCTTTCAAAGAAAATAGATTGAGTTTCTTTAATCTGTTCCTGCAAGCCCAGGTTGCCAGACCCTTTTCATTTTGTCATGCATGGAGTGTTCCTCGGCTGTAAGAGCTGTAAGTGTCACATCTGCGCCGAGAGAGCTTTTTAAAGAGAGGAGAGAGCACTTCTCCCCCAGATTGGCTGAATTTTGCTGTTCAGATTGGCATTGCATTTGCAGGTTTTGATACTGTTCCCGTATATTAAAAATTCTGTTTAATATTTGGTTCCACAGACTGATAAACATGACCCTTCTCTGGCTGCCCGGAGCTGGGCAGGGTGATATGTTTATGCTGCCAGGCTTAGGCCCTGTGCTGATGCTCTTACAGCCTAATGTAAGGCAGCCTACAAGGGAAGCCAGCTACAAGGGCGGATGAAAAGGCACTGGGAGAAAAGAGAGAGATTCCTGGGTACCAACACCTGCTTTATGCTTACAAGTGTGGCGAAAGCCACTTTGCATTTTTAGAAAAAGAGAAATAAATGCTCGCATGAGAGAGGCTCAGACAGCCAAGGAGCAACGCGAGGTTTGAGAAAACAGGTGAGCACAAAAGACAACTGCTGCCATGTGGGCACTGCTCTCTTGGCTCTCACTCCAGGGCAGACTGGCTGTGCTGGGCACATGGGGCAGTGAGTGCAGCTCCTGGAGACACGCTGCAAGCAGCCACAAGCTCAGTGTCACTGCTCGGTGACCTGCAAATGAGCGTGTCTGATGTTAAACCCAATGTGGGACCTTGGTGTTTGCAGGAAGAGAGGGGCTGGTGGTCTCAGAGCCACCTCCTCCATGCCAGCAGGGGCCACGGGAGCAGCACACGCAATGTCAGGAGGTTGGCTTGATGGGTTCGTTGTGAAATGCAACATTTCAGACAGCATCAGTATAGACAGCTTCATCCCAAAGAGTCTGTTCTGCAGCCTGCATTTGTAGGGTGATCACAAAGTTTCATGGGGAAACCTGGGGTCTTCAGCTGGTGGGCTGGTTCAGCAGGTGGGATGCGAAGGGGCAGCAGCTGAATCTCACAGGCAGCCTGAGGAAAACGAGCTGGGCTGGTAAGTAGAAGGCTGCACGTGGCTGGAGAAGGTGTTACCGTGGCAAAGAGCCCGGCTGCACTCAAGGACATCCTGGAGCGCTTCCAGGGAGCAGCCCAGGCTGCAGCACAGCACAGACGCTGCTTGGCACAGTGGCCTGCATCAGGTGAGCTTCATTAATTCAGGTTTGGTACGACAGTAATTGCGTGTTTATAAAAAAGAACAAACAAAAAAAAATGAATGAGATTTAATATCTGCCCAGGAGACACGGGTTGATTTCCTGCTCATCAGCCAATCCTTAATTATTATTATGCATCATCGTATTCAGTTGCCTAAACAAAAGGCGATGAAAACCAAATAGACTAACACCAGATACCTATAACTCAATTTACATACAACAGCTTTATTAGCTCAAAGCCTGGAGCATTCCAGGAGAGTTATTGCAGCACACCCTCGAGACAGAAGTGCTCTATGGCGACTTTAAGAAAGCACCTGTCACACTGTCCTGGCCAGGGCAGGCTCCCAGTGGAGGCAGCAATTTCCTCCTACCCCTCCTGCAGCAAAGCGCCTGCAAAGTGCCCAGGGTTAAAGTGCCTTGAATCTCCTGTGAGGCACTAGTTTTTTTCACTTTAAAATGTGCTCATATTTCAACATTTATTAGCGCTTTATCTCTGAAAGCTTGCCCCACACTGACTGCTTTGCAGGGTGCCTTAGGGAACGTCAGGCTGAAGTACTCGCTGGCCCTGTCACATCTGGTGCGTGTCATGGCTTCATCGTATGTCTTGTTAGTTAATTAAACGACAGAAGGGCGAGTGGCACAAGTCAGAGCAGCCCTAGCAAATGTGTGAAAATGCCAGACGAGCTCAGAAAGTGAAGCCCAAGGTGCTGCCCTTTGTGAAAGCCCCACTCTGGGCATCTTCTTCCTGTCTCTCAGGATGAACGTGGAGTACGAGTGAGCGCGTGTGCCGTGCCAGGACAGCTCTGGCAGTGCAGAACCACAGCTGGCGCAGTGCCTGGCTGCCACATTTTGCCCCGGTGACAGCAGCAGTGAGCCAGGGCCCAGCTTTCTGCAGGGACCCTTCGCAAGGAAGCACTTGCAGAGCGGTGCCATGCTGGTACACCCTGCCTGCCCAGGGGTTCTCCAGCTTCCAAGGGTGATTTCCAGCATCGCATCACTTTTCCAGTGCGGGAGCAGGGCTATACTCTGAGGAAGCTGAGATGCCTGTCCATCATGCTGTGGGTACGAGACTGCTTTGCTCCTACTCTGCTGCAGGCCCTCTCTGCCAGGCTAATCTCTTCTATTAATTTCTCTCCTGAAGAAGTGGCATTTCCTGATCTCTGCTGTGATGCACGCTCCCAGCCCCGCACCCGGCCGGCCCCACGGCACTGGAGCAGCGAGTGAGCAGCCCCAGCCCCTGCCTGTCCTGAGAGCAGACAGCACCAAAAACGGTTTGTAATGTGAAAGATCTCTTTGTAGGGTTTGGAGGAAGAGGAGAGCCCAGGATACCCTGAAGTTTGCTGGCACATAGCAGCTGTGCAGGTGGGCTCCAGCCTGGACTGCCTGACCCTTGCTGTCCCAGGACTGCACCCCAGCCACAGGGTTTGACTGTTATGGTGCAGCAAAGAACTGATCCAGTCGTGTCCCACTGGGACAGTATTTTCCAAAGAAGCCATTTTTCACACACACAAAAAAATGACCTTTCTTGTTTGTGAGGGAGATGAAAGCCAGAGATGAATAGAATTAAAGGCCAAAAAGTGCCATCCTGATGGATCCACCTGGCTGCACAGCCTCAAGCCCAGGCTTCAACACATGCCTCCTGCATCAAGTGTGTAAATGCAGAGCAGAAGCCTGCCTTAGAGTGACACCCAGGCTTGACTTAATAACTGTAGGAAGCGCACCTGCATTCCTAGGAAGCTTGCTTGATGTTTTCTTTTAAATATCAGCACCTTGTTTATAGCCTGAATTTAGCTTGCTGCTCTTTCTAATCCCTAGATCTTTTTATTCCTTTCAGTTATCAGCTCAAGCAGCCTTCTGTGACCTGAAATGCTTTTCCTGTTGCACAATCACACAGCCGCGCTGCCTTGCTGCCCTGGCACCAGCCAGGCTCTGTTGCAGGGTTACTGCATCTACACATGGGTCACATCCTTGTACAGAGCCTCTCTGGAGCCAGGCTTTGGTTCTTTATGTGTTTTTCCTCCAAAGCCCCATGGGCTGAATGTTATTCAATCTTGCCTTGAGTTTCTTCCAACCTTTGCTTCTCATTAGTTTACCTGGTCTGGATTGTACTAAAGCACTAAACCTGGGGGGTCTGCTCTGCAGTCACCTCTGTGTCGCATGCAAACCTCTCTGAAGTGCGAAAGAAACCTTGATGGGAAGGATTAGGGTTATGCCTCGATTATAAAGTGACTACCATGGCAGCTGACCCATCCCCATGGCATTTCTGCTGTGCAGGACTATTTCCATGCAAGGCACTCAGTATTCTGCAGACCTGTTCTGCAAGGCCTTATCCTTAGCATGCAAAATGCATGGCATGTCCAGCCCCAAAGAGCCCTTCTGCAGCCCTGTCCTCCAAAAGCCACAGCCCTGTCCCAGGATGAGACCCAGCACCAGCACAGTCCTCCTGCAGCCATGGGCAGGGCAGAGCATACGCCCGTGGGGGCTGCTGAGGGACACAGGAAGGCAGGAAAAAGCCTCCAGTGCAAAACACATCCAGTGCTTTCTGGAATTTGCTTTGCCACTTGGGCTACAGTATTGATTTTTAAAACCCCTCTGCTGGTTATTTAGTTCCGAAATTGAGCAATGTTCCTACGAGCTGGGTACAGCTTTAAATTTTAGGCAGTATATTGTACCTGACTAATTGTATGGTCTGTGCTGCCTTTTATCTTAGCTTGCTATTAATTTAACAGCAAATCTGTGTTTGTCAGTTTTGATTCCTGGGGTACCACATAATTTCATTTGCAAATTGATTTGTGCTTTCTGATACTTCAATAAACCCATTTGGTATAAACTCAGCTCTTCATTTCCCTGAGAGTACAGGGACAACAAGCAGATGCTGAGCACAAAAATAGACATTTATTTAAGCAGTAAGTATAACAAGGAGGGGGGTGGCAGGAGGGGGATGGCTAGAGCAGAGGTCTGCTGGCAAGGTGCAGATTGGGGTGCAAACTAACCGAGTCCCAGTGGATGCAATATCCCACTCAGCTGTTGTCTGCTGTGAGCAGCTGATTGGTTTGGGGTATTGCTGCCCCCAGATGTGCCTTGCCCAAGATGCCCTGCTGCTTCCCAGCCCCAGCAACCCCCTGCTTGTGTTGGAGCGGGTGCTGGAGGAGGAACCAAAGGAGGCCAAGCCCAAGTTGGGAGCAGGCTTTGCCCCTAACAAACTCTCACACTGCCTGTGTCCCAGAGACAGGCTGCAGGTCTGGGCTTGGCCAGCTGCCTGCACAGCCACTGCACTGTGTTCTGTGCACAAACGGCTCTTGAAAGCCTGCAGTAACCACTAATTAAATTAATTTGATAGCTGGTGTGCCATGTGCAGGCAGTAGGTGATTCACAACAGGGCTCTCGTTTGCAGTATTGGCTCAGAAACTTCCTGCAGGCTGGGCACCGTGCGCGATATTGATGAACATGGAGAAGACACAGCACTTCCAGCCAGAAGGGCTCTGCTCCACGCTGCCTGCACAAAGGAACTCACACAGAGAGCATCAGTTTTTTGCTGATTGCATTGCTAAGGACTTTGGTATACAGGATGCAACATCTAGGCTGCATGAGCAGCGCCTGCAGGAAAAGCAGGGCTAGGGCTTGGAGAAAACACGCTGAAAGCTGTGAAGATACAGGGCGCTGCCCTGCTACGTGGGGCTGTGCCATATCCAGGCTGTCAGAGGAAGGGAAAAGTTGCAGAACATCGAACTACAGGCAGTGGAAACCACCTCTACAAACTGTTTTCATTGTACTCAGCTGACGGACCTCCTGTTGCTTCTGTAACACCAGTCTTTAAGACCTCCCTCAACGACCAGCAAAAAGCACTTTGTAAACGTTCTCATTTTGTTGCTTTTATTTTATATACCCATAAACTGGTGTAGAGGCAGACACTTTGATTACTGTGATCGCTTTCTCTTCTCAGCTGTATGTTTTATTCCTTTTCGTAGCCCAGTTAATGAAGATTGCTTGTATGATTGCAGATTGTGAGATTAGAGAGCTAGACAAGTTTTATTCCAAATAGCTCCCAATTATCATTTAGGCTGCTGTTATTTTTTGTCCTCTTGGATCAACACTGCTTTTAAGTATTGCAAATTGGAGAAGAGCCATCAAAACACTCTATTTTCACAAAAGATGCATGATTAGATCACTGGTTCCAAGTCATCAATCATTTTATGTTAATGATTTCTCCAAAGGAACTTTCTTTTTCATTTCTGATACCACTTTTAAAGACAAATACCAGGAAATGCCAGTTAAATTCAAGCTTGACTTCTCATATTGTAACAGGTTGGTTAATCTGGAGGATGGCGGTAAAGCATTTTGAAAAATACAGAAAAATAATTTAAAGACCAGTACAAGAAGTGAGTCCATTTAAATCCTCCAAAACAAAACAACATGTTTTCTCTTGTTTTTCTTTTTTTCCTCATAAATCCATCTCCACTGTCAGCAATGGGCTGGCTGGGAGACGTCCATGTGGGAGAATGAAATTGCTCAGCCTGCATCAAGTTAATGAAGAGTTTCTTTAATTTCTCTCTTCATCAGGCAACATGGGTTGCTTTTTCTTCTTTTTTTTTTTTTTTCCCCCCCTCCAAGTCTCAAATGCTGAGGGGAAGAAACTGTGTGAAGGAAAGGAAATCAAAGAGCTCACAGGAGAGAAAACCACCCGCTCTGATCCCTTGTGCAGCAAAGCACCTCCTCAGCCACATATCATCCCAGAGATAGGCTGTCACAGAAAACTCTTGGAAGTCCTTGAAAGGAGAACAGCCTCCTGCATGTTTTCAGCGCATTTCATCTCACCTCTGGTTATTCCATGGCCAGATCATCCGCCAGCAGAACAGCCTCCTCCCGTGGAAGGCAGGCGATGCTTTGTCAGGCCAGGGAGCAATGGCAGCTGTATATCTTGGTCTGCCAGCAGGAAACAGCTGGGGTGGTGGCTGCCATGGATGAGGATCATGTTGTCCTTTCCACAGCACTGAGATGAGCTCTTATGCCCACAGTTGCCCTCCATCAAGGCATCTATCTGCATGCATTCCCCAAAAACCTTTGCACGGAAGGGAGCAAGGAGGTGGCAGGCTGCAGGTTGGTGACAACAGTGTGTCGGGGAGCAGGAGGGCTCCGCTGCCCCCCATTAACACCCCCAGGTCAGATGCCCAAGCCGGGATGCAGAGCAAAGCTACCAAGGAGCAGCACAGAGAAGGGTGCTCAAGTGGCTGCATTACAAAAGGCTCATTTTTCTTTGAGATTAATTGGCTGAATTCTGACAAAACCTGTTATTAAAAGAACACCCTCGTCTGCTTAATTGAGTTGTTTGTATAGCGCTTCCAGAAACTAGAAATCCTCCCCCCTCCTCCAGCTCTTTTGTTCATTTCCATCTGGGGAAAATTCATGAGAATTCATTAAAAAAAAAATATTGGCAAATCAGAGCCAAAGGCAATGGGCCTCTCAAAACGCCCAAATAAAAACTGCTCTAATGAATATCTGCTGTCAAATGGCCAGGCCAAAAAGGAGAAGTAGGACAGCAAACAGAACTAAAACTTCAGCGGCTGCCTGTTCAGGGACCGCAGTTCTGTGATTCACACACCCAGCTCTGTCTGCACAATGATTCAAGGCAGAGAGCGTCACCCTAATGCCCTGTGTCTCTCATTTGTCATTTCCATACAGCAGAGAACAGCCCCCTACATGTCTCCAGCGCATTTTCCCCCATGCATTTGGCTGACAGGCTGCAGGGACCCTGCCCCAGCAGCCCCCTCATACTCTGCCACAGTGGGTGCCAGGGGGCTGTGCAGCATCCGGGCAGCACTTGCAACGACCGCATCAATATTCATCTCTTTGTAAACATAACCTGCCCTGCTGCTCAGAGTTTCTTCAGATTATTCATATCGATTCAGCACTGTTAATGATTAAATACAATGTTCTTCAAAGCTTGCATTTAACAAGAAAGCTTGATTGGATTTACTGTTTTGAGGTTGGGTGGGTTGTTTTCAGTTACACTGCAGTTTTTTTTTTCCCGTTGTGGAACATTGTGTCACTTTGCAAATGAAGAATTACCCTCTTGCCTTTTAATAAAAACTTCCCTCTGAAGGATTCACATCCTTCTGCTCAATCAGATGGATGCTGCATTGCACACCCCACTGCCATCCCAGGCACTCTCCCCTACAGCCCTCACCACCACAACTGCAGGTTAAGCCCACTCCACCCCAAAGCCATCGGGGCCCAGGAAAGCCTCCTTCCCCTGCAGACATTGGGGTTCCATGCAGCCATTGCACCCCAGCTGCTGGGCAGCCCAGGCAGGCAGCACCCAGTGCTGTGCTGCAGGAACAGGCACAGGGACACTGGGGGCAGGTGGGTGCTCCCACTTCCAGGTGAGGCCGCCGTGCGAAAAATCCGTGCCTACATTCCTCCTGGCTCAGGCAAATCCCGATGGTTCTGGGGCTGGTGGTGCCCAAACCATTCTGTATTTTTCTGGATAGTTAGCAAACAGATGTTGACATTTGTGTCCCAGCTTCTGTCAGCTGGAACAAACGATTACAAAACCTAGTGCTTGTCCCGGAGAAAGTTTCATGCATTTACAGTGACAAAAAATGCAGAAAAGTTATTTACTTGATGTTCCCTGCTGGCACTGCTGGGAAGGCACCCCTAAAACCCCAGGACAATGCAGTTTTACATTCTAAGTGCTCATCAGGAGGAGCCCATCCTTCCCAACCCCATCCATCCATGGGCCCCAGCCTCCATAGGAAACGCCCGGAACTTGATGTGAAGGAGGGATGTTTCATGTGGGCTCACCAAGATGCAGTTGCTGCACATACCTGGGGCAAGTGCTATGGGTGAACCAGAGCAGAGTTCTACTGCAAACAGGGCTGCCCTTGTATTTGTTTCTCATCTTGTCTGAGAGTCAGAAAACACACAGGGCCTCAATCATACATTGTAAGAGAGGAGGAACAAGGAGAGGACACAGCAGCGAAGTCACCGAGTTGCTGCTTGTTAGTGACAGTTTAAAAGGAAGAAAAATTAAAGATTTTGTAAAAAGTCACTGACCTAACAAAGCACAGACACTAACCAGCAGCAGAGGACAGCCCACACCTCAGCAAGGTCAGCCTACCCAGGAGCAAGAGACCTGTGCTGCCTGCTCAGGTGGGACTCACGGTGCCGTGCCGGGTGGGGACAGAGGGCATGCTGCCCCAGCGCCACATGCATCAGCAGCGCAGGCATTGCTGCGTATGAGTGGGAACGTGCCCGTTCCTGCTCGAGACCCTGAGCCTGCTGGAAGGTGGACAAATAAAAGTGACCCAGGGGTCCGGGGTTATATCTGGTTAGACTCAATGACATGAAATCCATTTCAGGATCTCTAATGGCCCTCGTTCAGCAGTGTCACACTGGAGCCAGGATATTAAGGGCACCTGTCAGGGCTATTTAAGGAAACAGAGGCCTCCTGCCTCCCTCTCCTCCACACTGAGCTCTCAGCATGTCAGATGAGGTCTGCTGGAGCAGGGCACGTGGCAAGTTTTGTTTTCAGTGGAAAGCCTGGATGAGAAAGGGACTTTGAGCCCCCTTGTCACCACAGCTCCAGCTGTGACCCATTACACCAGGATGAAGACAGTGATGACTGGGCTTGCTCTTCCATGATGTATTTCCAGAAATAGCTCACATCTTCTCTTCCCTTAGTTGCTCCCACAGGCTGCAGTTTGCCCTCAGCAAGAGCTGAGCTGACCTCAGGCACCTCTGCATGGGCAGCTGGGCTCCAGCACAGCCTGTCCCTGCAGGGCTGGTGGTGATAGGAACCTGCAGACTGAGGACATTTGGCTCAACCCAGGATAGCCTGGGGGAAAAAGACAAATAAGGGAGGCACAGAGTGTTTTAATACAAGAGACTACAAAACAAACATGTGAAGTGCTCTATATGCAGAAGCAGTAGGGATCCTTCCAGCTCAAGAATGTTCCTGCTGTGGTTTGCATGTGAAATAAACCCTTGGTGAAGTAAAGTAGGTGTACAATTTCTCGTCAAGAGCAGATCAGGCAGCCAAGAACACACTTTTCAGGATTATGTTGCAATTAATTCTACTTAATGCCAGCCTTTTTTGTGCTTATTCCATTTCCTCTTCCAAAGCTTCAGACTCAAGCTTCTCTTCAGAGACACTGCTTGCCAGCACAGGGGGAGTCTCTACCACACAGCCAGCTCCCCTACCATCAGGGTTTGGGGGCAAGTGCTCCTCCTGGCCCTCACAGGACCAGAGGTGAGGCATATTTCACTTACTAGCCTAAAAGCCAGAAGATGAGAAAAGAAACAGGCTGCAAGGAAGAAACAGGCAAAGGAAGATGTTAGTGATTCAACTGGGGGACGCCTCACCAGCTCAGTAAACTCTGAGAGCTGGTCTCTTGGGCTGGATTCAGATTACTCACCTTGTGCCTTCAGCTTCCATCACTGCAGTTGCAGGCTCAGGCTGTTTTTTCTTTTCTCAGAGGAGGTACATGGAAGATGCTCCAGGGAGCTTTGCACATTAAGGAGAGACATTGTTCAAAGCCAAGTGGTTGTGGATAGGCAGCTCCAGACCGCAGCCAGTCAGGCAGTGATGATTCAGTTACCAAGCTGCTCGCAGAAATGGCTGATCTATGAGGGGTCTGCCTTCCGACAGGCCCAGCTCCATCACCTAGCACAGTGCTGCTGAGACTGGTTCTCAGTTCTCCTTCAAGGCACCTGATGGTGAGCAGGCAGTGAAAGCACCCAGACACCACTCCTGGTTCTGGATGAAAGGCCCCTTACTGCGGGGAGGCCAGACCCCCAGCACTGCTCGCCAGCACAGACCCAGGGCAGGAAAAACTTATTTTCTTCACTACTGCCAGTATAGAACTTAGTTGCCTAGAAAGCCCTCAGTTTCTCCTGCCTTATGTTTTCCCTCTCTAAGCTCATCTCCAAAAGACAGAGGAATACCATGACAACAGCCACAGACAGCATGAGCCTCACAAGCATAAGTAGTGGTGACATCCCCCTAACATCCTCTGCTCCTGGCATGTGAGGAGGAAAGGCAAACCCTGCCTTCTCAAAGCACCTTCTCTCTACATCTGCAGTAGATCCTTCCCTCAAGTCTTTTCCTCTGAGCTGGATTTTGGAACAGATCCACTTGAAAAGGAAGCTTCCCATCAGCAACTTTATTGGCCTGCAGAGGTTTTTGTTGTTGTTTCTTCTTCTTCTTTCTTCTTTTTTTTTTTTTTAATAAAACAAAAATAAATCCCACAAGACTACCTCCATTTCCCTTTGCACCATACCCACAACACCCAGAGCTGCACATCAAGGCCTGCTGTGGGGAATCTGAAGACCCTACTTTGCTGTAAGTGGCTGCTGGCAGGGCTGGAGGGAAGAGGGCACCATCTGCCCAGGTATAAAGGGCTCTGCCAGAGTCCAGCCTTGGTTTGCTTCTAATTTGCTTGGCTGGGAGCTGCAGGATGAGCTGAGCTGTAAGATATGACTGAAGTAACTTATTATTCTGTGTTTTCTTAAAATTACTTCTGGCTGTCCCTCTGCTAGGTGTTTCTGATGACCTATGTTTTATTCCTGTGCTATTACCAACCCACGTTCTCAGAGTGCTGCTTAGCAGACAACTGCCTGCAGGTAGGAATAAGTTTCAGCCCTGCAGCAGGTGCTTGCTGTGCTCTGCAAGTTGCATTACCAGGCAGAGATGCTGGCTGCTTGACCCTTCCTCTGTCTGTCATGTACCAATCCTAGTCATTAAGGTGTCTTTATAGCTAGTGCTGCTTCAAGACCTGGTCCCTCTTGGTATTTCTGCTTGGAGAGATGTGTCTCTGTCCCAGCTGCTGTGGAGGAGCCCTTTTTGACACCCTGTTGTAGGGAATGACTGCCTGCAGTGATTTAATTTAGTTAACTGAAAAGCTGAGAGACCTGTAGCTCAGCTCCTGATGTAGTAAACGATTCCCTTGCTTACAAATCCTGGTGCATCAGCAGAAGCATTTTAAGTTGCTGAAGGCTGCACTAATCACTAAAAGAGAGAGAAGTATATCTGCCACTGACATTTGTCCCTGTACTTGAGTTGGGAAAAAAAGATGCTTCTCAGCTCTCTACATCCATAACTGAAAGGAAATTTCCCACTCAGCACTCCTGCTGTTTCTCCTTACTTTGACTTTAAAACACTTGAAGAGAAAGGAAATAGAAATGAGGACATCTGTGTAGGTGAAGCTAAAGGTTCTTCCACCTGCTTCTGGCAGAAAGCAGGACTCTGGGCATCGCCTCTATGTCCAGGCACCAGCACCATCTCTGTGCCTCTGCCCGGGCTGTGCCCTCTGCCCCGTGCCCAGCAGGGTCCAGGTTGCTGCAGGATGAAGGTTACAGGCAGGCGTGAAGGGCGCTTCTGTCATCAGGCAGACATCTGCCTGCAGCGGGACAGAGCCACGGGCTCCTCCAGCAGGTGCTGCCCTGGGGAGATTAACCCTGAAAAGAGGATGGAAAAACAGGCCTGACGTGAACCTGCATTCCCTGCTAGCGAGTCTGCAGAGAAATTCAGGCGCAGGTGCAGGACCTGTGAGTCAGGCTCCTTTTTCTGCTCTCCAGTAATACCACCCAAAGAAGGGTCCCCCAGAGCTGGGGACTGGGTTATGTGAGGTTGCGGGGGAGGCTTCCAGGAAAAAGCAGAGCTTTAAGGACTGCTGGAAGGCCTGGATGTGTCTCTGCTCTGCAGGGGTGGAGTGATGCTGGATTTACACCTGTGTAAATGGGAGATGAGATCCTGTTTGGATGTGGCTTACCAAGATATCCCACCCCAATACCAGGCACAAATACACATGGGTCCAGTGTTCCCAAAAGGGGCACTCTTCAGCCCAGTTACATCCCTCAGAGCTCCTGCAGAAGTCTCCACAACAGGGCTTCTGTTCCAGAAGAAAAGCCAGGAAGAAAATACTGGGGAAAGCTATAGCTGGTGAATTGTGGCTGCAAAATGAAATCTCTTCAGCCTGGCAGAATCTGTTTATCTCCCAAAGCCTTTAGTCTCAGTCTGTCCCTGGGGAACATTAATGGAGCTTGTTAGGAGCCCCATGACAAACCTTTGTCACACACCCAGAGGACAGGCAGGGCTGCCAGCTCCCTGGTGCCCTCCCAGAGACACGAGGGGATGCTTCATGCTGCAAATGCCGTGGCAGGGGACAATGTGATGGTGCCGCTGGGACTTGTCTGCGTGTTGGCTGCACAGCAGAGCTGCTGCTGAGGATAACTGTGCTCCCTGAGGAGCCAGGGGCCCACCACCCCCTTCCCTCCCCGGGGAAGGGCTGAGGGTTGCAGCCATGCTCCCCAGGCTCACCCTGTGCTCCGCATCCTTAGGAGGTCTGGGCTGATGCTGGTGCATTTGCCTTGTCCTCACCTTGCTGCTATGGATGGTCCCCAGCTCCGAGGTGAGCTGATCCCAATACTTTATCAAGTTGTTTTTGGTTAAGACCTGGAGCAACAGGTGCCACTTGTCCCATCAGTCCTGGTTCTGGTCCTGCTCTCTTGCCTGCTTGATGCTACTGTTTGTGGGAGATTGTCTTGCCGTGGTAGGGCATGCTCTCACCAGGTTAAATTACTCAGCTATTGACTACATTCATTAGTCAGATATTGACTCACATGCTGAAGAAAATGAGGAGTGCTACAGTAACTGCTTTATTACTCCGTCTGATAGAACAAAACTACTCCCCCTTTACTCCCTTCACTGCTCCCCAAAAAAGTTGAATATTCAAAAGGTCAGAAGGATGTCTCAGCATGAATCAGCCAGGAGATGTATATCTAAGATCAAAGGGGTTGTCAATCCAATTAACAGCCTGAGTTCCTGCAGTGGTAGGCGTTTTACTTCTAAAATATACTCTATGCAATGTTTCATCTCCATGTCCCTCTGGAAGTCTTTCTTCTCAAGTCTTCCTTCCCATCTCCCTGTTGTCACAGACATCCCTCAGCTCACAGGAGTAGTTCTGTAACCAAGAGTGTGAATTCCTTTTTCTCTCCTTCCCAAGAGATACTGCTTTTATTTTATTTTTTGAGACTAATTAAACCTGCCTCATGTTCTCATTGCTGCTGCCTGCCCAGATCAGAGGGAGAGAGCTCAGCATGTCAGGCTGCAGCAGGGAGCTAGACCCTGGGCTTCAGATCATATACCTGGAGGGAGCAGGAGGCAAAGCTCCCTCCTCGGCCTGGAGATGGGCTCTGTGCTGCTGGAGGAGCCCAGCACTGCCCTGCACAGCCCTGACAGTTCAGGTAGCGGATCTTTGGCTGATTGCACATAAAGGCAGCATGGGCTGCTTTAAGCTAAACAGGACGACTAATGCTGAGGAGAGATGGAGAAATGCTGGAAGTGTACAAGGGTCTGTACAAGCTCCAGCTCTGGGGCTGCCGATGTGCCCACCAGAGATCTGCTCCAGGCATGCCCAGAGTCCCTACCGCACTGCCCCGCTGCAGCCATTCCCTGCCACCAGCAGAAAAAAAAAACAGCCAGAAAGAAATGCTTGCTCCGAGCGGGTTAAAATCTGTGCACGCCACAGGGAGAAACTTGAGAGGGAACAAAAACAGGCTATTAAAGATCTGCATTGGTGTCGGCTCCTCAGGGACACCCAGGGTACCCATGTTAATATCCTATCAGCGCATTAGGATTCACCTGGACACAAGACAAACAGCACTAGAGGAATGAATAGTGATGAGACCATTATTTTATTGGACTTTCTGGAAGTGCCAATGTCCCCCCATCAGCATACTCAACAGTAGCCAGGAGGACTCACCAAACCTCTGGGACCTCCGAGCACCCAAACCTCTGTAGATACAGGCTCTTATCCTCCAAATCCTTGCCCGATGGGAGGTAAGAAACCACCGCAGCGCTGCCGTGGTTCTGTATGGAGGGTCCTCCCTGGACAAGGAGGTGACAGCTTGTAGGAGAGGAGGACTTTACACCCGCTTTTTGTTGAGGCCAATGTCTCTGATAATGGCACCTTATGTCCCGTAGGAAGATGGGGAATACAGAAAGAATGCCCTGGCTGAATGCGCAAGGTTTTCCTGTTACTCAGCCAAGTTAATAATAGAGCAAGGTTCAAACTGAGAGAGCTATGCTATATTTTAAGCTGATCTCAATTTCTTCAGCAGAGCCAATAGACTGCACACAACTGGCTGGTTCTCTGGCCGTGGGAAGGCTGCAGAAAGGCAGTGCTGGGGGAGGAAAGCCCCCCTTACATTGCTCTCTGATACCATCATCTGACTGAATTTTGAATCTCAGCCTCCCAATGGACAGGACTAACTAACCCAGACAGGTCCTCATCAGCATTTAGGACAAATGTGTGGGGCCTGGGACTGAGACCAGCTAAGCTGTTGTTAGGTGGGTCAGAGGGGATAGGAAATGTCCTTGGGAGCCACGTGCCATGGATAGATGGAGGCTATTTCTTCTTAAGAAGACTGCAGGGATCAGTGCTGAGTTGGAAGGCTCCTTCTGCAGTGAGGAATGTAGGCTGGGCTTTGAGGAAATACATCCCCACACTAGATGGAGCGCAAGAAGACAAAGCTCTTAGAAAGGAGGGTGCAGCTCTGGCAGTTGCTCCACCAGGCAGCTAGAGATTGCGGAGCTAAGGGGCACTCAGCAAAGGAATCAGGCTCTAGAAACATGTTTTCTTCCTTCAATGTTATCCAGTCAAGTAGTTTCCTGTTAAAAGCCATCGTGGCGATGCAGGTTCACGTTGTGTCGCCCGGTCGGCTGGGCAGTCCCCAGCTGTGCCGTGGTGACGCTCTGGTACATTCTGTAATTGCTAATCATCTCTATACACTGTGCGACCACCCCAGGAATCGATGCTTAAACAACCTCTCAGAAGCCTGAGCTAATGAAATGAGCATTCATTTCTATTCTGGGCCAGGCTTGTTCTCTTGTTCCTGAGAAGTATGCTGGGTTTGTGTGCTGAAGTTGTGAGTCCCAGCTCTGCATCTGCTGAAATCTTTCCAGTGACACTGTCAGTGGCATATTGCAGAGGAACCCATCTGCATCTATCATCCCGCCAGCACTGCACTGGTTCAGAGCTATGAGGCTCTGGGCTTGTGCTGGCCACTATTTTTATGGGTGTACATCTGGGACATGAGTATTTCTTATGAATCACTTACAGAGGAATAAAATCACAGCAAAACCAGAACCATGGTCTTACTTGGAAATTTCGGGACATTTGCCTGGGCAGAGCTGCTTTGCTGTCAGCCTCTTCACTCCCTGAACCTGCTTTATTTCTGCTGTTTGTCACTGTTGCCTTCTTTTGTCCATTCCTTTTTGAGCAATTCTTTTGTCTGCGAGAACCTAAGTTGCTGGTGGGGCCAAGAGGTGGAGATGACCACATCCACGTGGAAAGGAGCCCCGATGAGTCTTCCCACTAATCAGGATGCGACATGAGCATCTGGTGAGCTAACGGTCTCCTCTTCCTGCAGGACCCCAGAAGAAAGGGGAGGCTGTAGGCAGGATGAGGGCTCCGGGTGGCACAAGGTATGGTGCACTTGTTTGCAGCAGGATGAAAACAACACTCATTGAAAGCTCTCCAGGGACTTGCCCTGCCAATGTATCTTTATTAAGGATGCCAGCTTTGGAGCTTTCCTGGCAGCTGGGGGTGCCACCACATGATCTGGCTCCGATCAGCAAGAAAATTCTCTCCTGTGAGGTTCCTCTGCTGGATTCTTCGGTCTGTGCAGACTGTCCCTTTTCAGCCAAGCTCCCTGGCCCTAGAAAAAACACTTCCTCTCTCCTGGCTGCCCTACTTCAGGCCCATCTGGGTGTCATGTCTGTCCCACCCTGGCATAGACACAGGATGCTTCATGCAGCATCGCATGCAGAGCTCAGCCCACACCTTTCAGCCATCCCAGGGTTGCTGCAGAACTGCCACTACTGTCCCAGCAGCTGTCAGCGGTGAGTCCTGAGCACCTTGCCCTGCTCCCTCCATGCTGGGGAGGTCCCAGCCATCCCTCCTGCCCATGCCTGAGGCAGCACTGGCTGCAGGGCCCCTCTCTTCATAGCCAGCCCGCTGCCCTGCATGTGGGGCATGCGAACCCTTCCTGCCCTCCAGCATGCTCCAGAAATAGCGCTGAGCCCCCGCAGTGCAGCCGCGACTGTGACAGGTGCTGGGCTGTGCTGTGCAAATCACGCCAGCCTCAGCTCCTGCTGGGTCCTCTGGGCCATTCCTGGGCATTTAGCATGAAGCTGAAGTGCTACTGCGTGTGCACAGCTTATTCCATGCTGAGAGGGGAGCGGCTTTGCCTGGCGAGCTTCCTCATGCCCCATCTGAGTTGGCACTGTGGCCAGAATGCAGTGAGCACTCCTGCAGTGCTTGCTTCCATCCCATGCAGTGCTCTCACAAAAGAAGTGGGATTTCTTGGCTGTGTGCAGGTGTCCCATGGCCCGTGGCCAGGCATGCCCAGGAGATGCTGCACCGGCTGCAGGTGCTGTTGGTGCAGCTCCGGAGGTAAGTCTAGGTCTGCCCTTCTCCACACTGCAAACCCTCAGCTGGACTCCATCGCTGCCCATGGCATTTAGTGACCTCAGGAAAAAAAAAATCCACTAATGGGTTAAAATGCCAGGAGGCACACAAGGAAACTAAATCAAAGAATAACCTAATTTGTGCCTACAGAAGGCTGACAGCCGAGGGAAAGTGAGGACTCTCAGGCTGCTCACCAGAACCATCCCAAGTCTGTAGAGGGGCAGCATGAAGAAGTGCCCAACCACAGCCACATGATGGAGAGCTGGAGGTGTTATTTAACTGCAGATAGACACAATCTGGGGATGAAAGAGTCTAATTCCATCAAAACCATCTCCTTTTTCTCAAAAATGTCACTTATGATTACACTTCCATAGGGGATCTCTGAAACATGGCAAGCTTCATTTTGGATTGACGCATTCATTTTGCTTTGGTTTTGATGATAAAAGAAAACTGAAAAATTTAATTTCCTCTTTGTTTGCTTTGTCCCTGAATGCACTTGTCCGGGCGGTGCTGATCGTGCTCTCTTTCTTCCCCTCATTCTTCTTTGTTGTTTAAAAACACTTCCCCCCCCTGTTGAAGGAGCATAGGAGAAAGCAGAACAGCCTGGGGGTCACTGCACTCTGTTTAGCATCACGATGGAGATGTGGTTTATTTATGTTAAAAAAGAAACATCTGAAATGACTTTTCAAAGATGACAAATATTCACTTAAAGGAAGAAACTTTCCCATAATATCTATTTTTGCAGGCTTGGTGTTCGTTGTGCAATTACTTTCTGGTTCACTCTTTTGCACGTGCTCCTTACAAGCAGCAGCAGCTGATGCTCCCGCTGGGCTTGTGCAACAGGCAGGCACCAAGTGGCTGTACCCCAAGGCTGGCCCCAGGGCAACGTGTACCTCTGCCACGGAGCCATGTCCCCACCATGACACCACCACAGAGTAGAAAAGTAGCACTTTCGGAGGCAGTTTATCCTAGCACAGGATAGTCACACTTCGCTGATGCTTCGCTCACTTCTGCTTCTCCAAGGTGTGCTCTTATATGCCATTTGCTCCCATTGGGATGTTTCCTCTGCCTGCCTTTCTTCTCCTTCTCCCCCCCTCCTGCTCTTGCAGATGCAGTTGCAAACTATTTGTCTGCACCCATGGGTGCATCTACAGCCCTTCCATTGGCTAAGGTGGTCTTTGAATGAGGATTAGCTCTTAAAAAAAAAATGGTGTCCCGCTGCAGTCAAGATTAACAGCAAAATAGTTAATGGTAAATAACCACATTAGATATTTTTGTTCCTTCAGTTTTAAGACACAACTGTCTTTAGAGAAGCAGCATTGATAAATCAGCCTTATGTTTGTAATGCCCAGAAACATTTTGCAGATTTTTTGTGTTTTAATTACCATAATTTCCATTTCTGTAGCACACCGTCTTCCTGTTTTTTGTTTCCTGCTGTCAGATGACAGCCTGGTTTGTGCAGATTCACATTTTCTTTACAAATTTCACTGATTGACATGTACGTACAGAAAAGCAGACAAATAGCCCAGCCTCCATCGCTTCCCCAGAGTCATTCCTCTCAGCATCAGGTCTGTGCCATTGAAAGGTGAGCCTTCTTTCAATTTCCATGGAGACCAAAACGGAGTGTCTGGGATTTAAAAGTTGTCCCATAATAATCAAAATTACGGTAAATTACCCACACAAATTTATTTAATCCAACATCTGCTGGGATTTGTGCCTATAGAATTGAAAGCAAATGTGTCTGGGAGATCCAGAAATTCGGGAAGCAGAATGGCACAGGATGTCAGACAGGTTTGGGAATCATGTGAACGCCCTGGCAGCAATGCCCTTTGGGATAGTGTCAGGACAGGGAAGCATGACTGGGAAAAGGGACATGTCATCCAGAAGCTATGCAAGGCATAGGAGGCAGGGAAAACACCTCGCTGCTGCTCATGCCCAGCTGCGTGATTTTGAAAAGGATGCTTAGAGATGGAGGTTATGGCTGGGGGACCATGGCTCTGGGGTCAGAGGGGCAGAGTCCCCTCAATTCCCCTTCTGTCCTCCAGGAAAACCCTCATCAGGGGCAGCAGGACTCTGGAGAAAGAGCTCTGTTTGCGTGGCAGCTGACAGAATAGGCCTAAAAGTTGCAGCTGGAGTACACAAATGGTTCCTTACTCAAGTTTTGCTGCTGGCTGTCCATGAAAAACCCCTGACTCCTCCGTAGCCTCTGCTGCTTGCCAAGTAGCAGGTAAGCAGCCAGGTGTGGTGCTTTTTATTAACAGGTTTACATTTGCAAGCTTCAAGACATCTCATCTGCTGCAAGAGACGACAGTTGCCAGAGCCTCGAAAGAACAAACCAGCAAGGTGCAAGGGGCAAAGCCGCTGCTCGGAGCAGGCAGAAAGGGGTCGTTCGATTCCTGGAAGGATTAAACTGGCTCATAAAGAAGCTCCACTCAGACAGCAGCATTTGTGAGCACTGACATCTTAGCTTAACAAGGCTCTTTACCAGCGGTTTGAGAAAACAATTCTACATGCTGCTCTTGAGAGGCTTAAGCTGCCATAATTCATGTTCATACCTCTAACCATGAAAGGATGAAGAAAAGGTTTATTGCAGCTATGTGCTGCAATAATCTCCTTGCAGCTCTTTTCTCAGGATTGCTTTAAAGATTTAGGAACTTCAGAAAGTTATTTGGACACATCATGAGATGTCTAGAGGCAGTGGAGCTCTGCGCTTGGAAAACAGGGCTCGCAATTCACCCGGTCCCAGCACTCCAGACTGAACCTAGAGCTCAGTAAATCCAGACATGAAGCCTGGAAGATGGGGAAAATGCATCCTGTTAGCTTGCCGGAGCCTGCAGAGCTTAGACAAGCCTTGTTAATGTGAACATGCAGGCACCTGGGTCTGCACCTGGCTCGCATAAAAGCGTCTGAGCCGTAAGTGGCTTTGTCCTCAGGAAGCAGGGTGTGAGGGATGCTGGGGTTTTGCAGTACACAGCCTCACTAAAAAGTGGAGGTATGGCACTGTGAGGACCTGCACATTGTTACACGGCTGTTCAGAGCCATGACTATTCCTTGATGAAAGGCACACCAGACTCTGATGGTATCTGCGTGTTTGTCCCATCAGAGCACCGGTCCCTGGGCTGTGTGGACCTGCAGTGCAGATGCTGCCTAAAGCTCCATGCTCACTGCCAGACATGGAGCACAGCCACAGCCTTGAACATCTTTATGTATTCAGGCCCTCCGATGTTTTAAATTGGAATGATTAATTGTCTAATTCTGAATTCTGTTGGAAATGTGTTGTTTTGATTCTTCCGGCGTACAGGGACCAAATGCTTCTCCTGACAATTGCTTCTGGAAAGCTGTAACATTGTCACTGCCACCCTGCCCCAAATCACCTGGAGAGAACAGCTGGGGATGGAGAGGAGGAATTAAGGAGCCTTCTACTGTGTCACTGATCTGATGTTTGGGGACAGAATGAGCCCTCGGGACCATGCACTGCCATGTGGAAGGGAGTCTCGAGATTCCTTTATTATCATCTTGTGAAACCCTTGGGAGTCTCAGCATCCTCTTTCATCTGTCATTTTTTTCTCCTCCTAGGTTTCCTTGACATGTCCTGCTCTGCGCCATTGCAGCTGCAGGAGCGGTGCCAACCTGGACTGCCTTGCTGTCACTCAGCTCCCCTCTAGCCATGTCCCACAGCCCAGTCCCCAGGAGACATTGCAACCTGGCTTGCATCAGCAGACTCCTTGGAGAGCCCCTGTGCCCTGCTATGGTGCACTTTGGGCTGTGATTTCCCCAGCTACTCTGCCTGCACCCGACCCCTCCCTGGGTGACCCCTGGTACCTCCCCATGAGCCATCCCCGTCACACAGGGACTCTCTGCCCCCAGCCCAATGCAGTCCCTTCCTCCAGCACCGCTCAATGAATACTGCAATAAAGAAGAGTGGGAAGAGGAGAGCTTTTCATTCTTTATTTGTAGGAACAATTTGTTCAGCGAGGAGAATAGAACTCTCATGATCACAATGGTGCTTTGGCTGAGCGCGGTACATGCGGCTCCACCAGCAAGAGCTGCAGCACAGAGCAGGCAGTGCCCAGGTGCCCCCACTCCGTTGCTCAGCCTGGGTTTTGCAGAAGTGGAGAGGTTGTTGTGTGCTCTTCCTGGCAGGCCTTTGCTCCCCGTGGGATGTAAGCTGCTCAGTGCTGATGCTGGTTTGCACACAGCGTCTGCCCCACTCTTGCACCACATGCAAGGAGGTGGAGAACAGTTCCAGGCTGCTGGGAGACCAGGCTCTGCTGGAACTCCTGACTGCTCTGCTTGTGGGTGCAGGTCCCTGACAAAGCTCTGACTGCTGATTTAATGACAAGCAGGCTGGTTCTGTGCTGAGCCACAGGAAGGGCAGAGTAGCAACATCCAGGAAGCTTCTTGGAGGAGGAACGTGGTTCAAGTGGCAGAGCTTGCCCAGGACACATGAGCAGCAGGTATTGAAAAGCATCACTGAGAATAATGGAATGAAAATTTCAGGAGGATTATTTCAGGCAATAATCATAGCAGCTCTTGACTTGGACTACGGAGCAGTCTACCAAAGGACAGAAAAATAACACTGGTGTCAGTGCATTTAAAAATAGACTGAGCACACCACCAGTAAATACATGGAACAAGCCTGAAGGTCCATAGGCAGCTGGATTTGTAATACATCTCTTCCCTCTGCAGCTCTTACAGTTCCGCAAGGAAGCAGCAAGCGTGTCACTGCTTTTGGGCCACACTGGCAAATTATCAGGGAAAGCATATCCATATTGCTTATTGCAAACTACTCTTGCACATGAGAGCTTTAGTGAGAAAAGACCTACAGAGGTCCCACACGTGCCTCTAACCTGAACACTAATCCCAAGGGCAGCTTTTCCAGTACAAAATACATGACTGGAGCCAACCAGGAATCTTCTGAGGGAACAGGTTTGTGTTGAGAAATGTTTCCGTTTAGTAGTGTGAGTAAATGTTCCATTTAGAGCATAGGAGAGCACGGCAGAGCTCCTCACTGGGAATACAGTTCCTCCAACAGCAGCATGTATAGGGGAATTTTGCTTCGCTGTAGCTGGGAGGGCAGGATCTGGACATACAGTAGGAGCAAGGAGCTTGCACAGAGACATATGTGCTGCACGGCCTCAGCTGCACACAGGAATTCTGGCTGGAAGGGCTCTGCAGAGATTATGTACAGCTGTCCTGCTGTCCTCTTGTCCCGCTGTCCTTCCCAACGAAGGTTTGTCCAGCCTGTTCTTAATTTTCCAAAGGCCAGAAGTTGCACTCACCCCAGGCCATGCATTCCTGTTTTAATGGCAGCCCTTTTCCTCCTGCCTCACACGCATGTGCTCCCATAACCCATGGGCGTGCCTGGATCTGGCCTCATCAAGGCTTTTCCCCCTGCCATGCCTCGCCCATGTAAGCCCAATTGTCCCTGCATGTGCAAGACCCACTGCGTGTCCTTGGCGACCCCTGCCCAGCTGCTTTGGGCTTCACTGCAGCCAGCAGCAAGGGGAGGGCAGGTGCCGTCCGTCTGTCTGTCTGTCCCATCTTGCAGACACACAGCGCGTGCTCCCTGCATCCTCGCCCGTCGGGAGACGTGCACAGGGAGGGCACCCTTTTAGCAGCATTGCATCAAGCAGCAAGGAAATAAATAGATAAATAATTATGATTGCACAAAATAGAAGGGTTCTGCAGCTGGAAGCCTGACAGAGCAGGTCTGGGATGAGGCTCCTGGTCCGGCCTGGTACCAGTACGATTTGCCCAGGCCCTCAGGAGATGCTCAGTGACCAGAGACCTGCACTCTCCCAGCTGGACACATCAGTCTATGGCTGAGATGCCATCTGCAATTAAGAGGTGCAAGTTTCCCTATGGTTATGGTTATGGATTATTTTTTCCTACAACTTCCTGCCTAAGCCTCTGTCACTCCCTGCATCTCTGTCTCTACTGAATGAGTTTTTATAAACCCACAATGCAGGAGCTGGGCATGCAGCCTGCCAGCATGCTCATTTCAACAGCTACAGCGGAGAGCTGGATGCTCTATGTGGTTTTGGTGCCTGGGTGTTAAAACTTAGTTCCCAAGAGTGGCTGGTTGTGCCAGCATGTGACTGCTTGCAAGTAGCTTTGCCAGGCTCAAGCCTTTCTCCCATCCAAAGTCCAGGCATTGCAGTTGTAGATCTGTTGGGATAAGGAGCAAATGAAGGCCAGGTTATGTTTGCACTGTGCAATGTCAACCCCATCTGGCAACAGCAAACTGCACTAGGCAGCACGATCACACACCGGGCAGGATTTGCCCTGTGCTAATCCCCCTGCTTGCTTGTGTGAGTCTGTGCCCCATACCCAGTACACACAGGGCTAAAGAGAAAAAGAGGTAGACAGAGAAGATACCAGAAGGAGAAGCAAGCACAGCATAAACCAAAGCAACCTTCCATGCTCCTTCTCTCTCAGTCTTGCTCAGGTTCCTGTTCCACCTGGTGACCCAGGTAGCACGTGTGCAGCTGTGGCACACCTTGCCACTCTCCTGACCCAGCCGTGAGGCAGGGACCTTGCTGTGGCTCTTCTGAACCAGCCACTGCAGCCAGCTCCATGGTCCTGACACCCCTGCCCTTCTGAAAGTGCTTTGCAAGGGTGCAGTGCCAGGAAAACCCAGCTGCACCTTGTGTGGTGATTTGGCCATTCACCTTCGGGTCACGGGGCTCTTTTAGCATTTTTCCAGAGCTGGTTTTGTATGCAGTGACTCCTGCGAAGTGCCCCTCTTAGCGCCATCCCCCATCTGCATCCTCCAGTGCTTGAAGTGCTGGTAGAGCCCTTCCTGGTCCTCTGGTAATCCTTCATCAGCTTCTCCTTCAGGTGATGCATGATGGGCTGTGGGTTGAGATGAAGACATTTGTCAGGGCAATCACTTCCCAAGCATTCCTGGGCTCAGAGAAGCAAGGCTGTGCTCCCACACAATCTCTTCAGAGCCCTCATAAGCTCAGGATGGTGAGGAAGAGAGGTCAGCCTTCAGCTCTCCACCATTCCTGGACACCCAGGGATCTCTGTGTGAGAAAGAAAGAAAGAAAAAAAACGTATCAGGTTTGTGCAGTTTTCCCTACCAAAAAACAGAAGAATGCTTTTTTGCATGAAATAATTGGAATAAACAGATGCATCTCTACATGCAGGCTTGACTCTGCTGGCCAGAAGATGAGAACATGTTTTCTCCTGGTTTTAATATCTGTGAATCTACAAGAAGGAAGGAACAGGGCTTTTTCTTGATTGTGGAGATACCTGACTGACTGACATGTTAGACGGAAAAATGGGAAATTAATCTCAAGACAGAGAAAGGAACAAGTACTAGATATGCTTGTGCTTTTGTTTATTTGAAAGTGATATTTTAACATGATATTTCAACAAGTACATGTTGAAGATTATGGTCTGTGCATGTGTAGGGGGAAAGCAGCATTTTCAAACAGATTAGATCTGGAGGAAGGAAAAAGAAAAACACTTCTGCTCTTTGGGAACACGCCTCTCTCAGAAGAAGTATGGGTATAAAAGCTGAAGCTGCAGCTCTTGTGCAAATGGAAGCAGAACGTCCAACATGAGAGAGCTGATTTGCAATAATATCAGTTGCCAGCACGTCTTTAAAAAAACTGCAATGTGTGTCCTTCCTTCCTTCCTTCCTCCCTTCCTCCCTTCCTTCCTTCCTTCATTTCAGAGCAAACCTGGTTCCTGGTCCCCTGGCCATGACTGGGTGTGCAGGTGACACGGGTGGGAGAGGAGAGCTGTGCATGGGATTGTCTGGGGATGCACAACTGGAAATGTTCGGGTGCAGTACTTGAGAAAGCACAGTTACATCCTGAGTAGAACATCAAGCTCTGGAGGATTTCTAATTGCCAATTTCTTTATTTGTACAAGAGAAGGGAGAAAAGTCTTTCACCTTTCACCATGTTTCTACCCCTAAACATACTCTGTGAGCTGCAATTACTTCTGCTGGTGCAGCTAGCGCAGTGAAGTGTGGGCTGGGGCTGGCAATCATTAAACACCAAGGTGAGGAGAAACCAATTTGCTAAATCAGTTGGATTTAGATGATTTGGATAATTGCTACCATTTAGCTTTGCATACAGGCCACTGCGGGCTATGAGAACCTAAAGGTGCCACAACTGTGGCCCAGAAATCTTGCAGATCAAGAGCTCTTTAGAAAATCTCTGAGATTCCCACGTGCAGTAACAGCAGCTCCACAACTCCAGTGATTTCCTCAGGCCACTGACCCGTAGTCACACAGTGTGGCGTGACACGGGCTGACAGTTTAACCAGGAAAGAAAACCATACCTAAATATAAAGTAACAATGAAGAAATCAGTGACATCCTGCAATACGGTACACTGAGCATGCTGGAGTTTTTCCAGAACAGAACTGGAATCCACGTGAAGATTCTCTGCCCTTTTTCATGAGCTTGAAGCCAAAGGGCTCTTCTTCGACTATCCTATAGGTGGAGCTTGTAAGCTTACAAGGTAACGAACCATGCTGTAAGCTTGGAAGGCAAAGCCACTGTTTCAGAGTTCATGTGGAAAGGAAGAGGGAATTCTCTAAACAAGTTGCATGTCTACATTCAGGAAAGACACTCACGGAGCTGAGCAAGGTTAGGTTTCCTGCATTCCTCAGCCACTGCGATTTAATTGCCTCCTTTCCTCATGGGAAGGGCTTTGTGACTTGGTGCTGCTAACTGCCCTCACTCCTCAGCCCAGCCCCTGAGGTCCTGGCTTGGTTCTTGCCAAGAATCCAAAAGAAGCCGATATTTCTTGGTATCCAGATATTTTTTGACATTATTATTGTTATAGTGACGGTCTGTTATTCCAAATCCGAGCTGTGCAGATTACTTTTGATAGGACACAGAAGTCCGATGTCCTCTTTCTGCTAGCCCGTCGGATGAGTTTGCTCTCCAGCTCAGGTTCCTATGGCAACAATCAGTTTTGTGTCAGGACTGGTAAACTCTGCAGCTTCCTGCCAGTGATCACCTTGGCTAAGTGATTCGCTGCTGGTGAGCACAAGGAGGGTGGGAAATCCTGGGCTGTGTTCCCTCCACTCTGGTTCCATCTCTAAGGGGCCACCTTCCACCAGGATGAGTGGGCAGGAGGGGAGCTGAGGCAACTGTGGCCTCAGTTTACTTAAAAAGGGAAGAAGGAGGAGTGCTTCACCACGGGACACGCACGGCCACGTCCTGCTCTGTGGCATCTCCAGGCTGGCTGTCAGGTCAAACCCTCTAGAGCAGTCACCCCACACATGGCTGCATGGCACCGTGTGGCAAACTGAGCCACCCAGAGCAAACCTGGGCTAGTGAAAATGGAAGTCACTTCGGAACATTAAGGGATCGGCCAGGTGCCAGCAGAAGGCTGCAGGCCAGCGGCTGTGGGCCAGCTTGTCCCCACCGGCTGTGATAAGCGAGGCTGATGGGCGCTGAGGTGGCCACTAGGCATCCAGCTTCCCAAAAAAAAGCCACTAGAAATCCAGGCCCTCCGTGCCAAAGTCTCTTTAAAATAGCAATGGAAGCTCTGCATCTTCCAGATGAAATTTCCGTTCTCATCTCCTTCTGCTTCAGTCTGTGGCCTGCAGGCTGAAGCTACCGCAAATCAGGGAGAGGGCGCAGCCCTGCTTCTACAGCCAGCCTTTCCCCTACAGCCCTTTGCAGACAAGGTGGGAAAATCCAGAGAAACAAGTGTGTAAGGATTAACACCCCCCCCTGCTGCCAGCACAGAATGCCTGCCACAACTGCTGATGTCCTCACAGAGGAGAAAAGTGCAGCCAGCTCCTCTAGCCCTGCCACCCCGCTCTTAGCAGTTTTACCTACAGCTAGCACAGCCTGCCTGCAGCTCGCACCCCTGGGCCTCCACCAACACCTGCCTGGGAGCAGCCCAGCAAGACAAGAGGCTACAGCCTTTCTCTCCATCATCATCATCACAGCACAAAGCAAATGGTGAGATTTACCCCTAAAAAACTGTCCTGGGGTACTGCCCAGCAATAGGACTAACTGCTTCACATAGAGGAGCATTGGTTTATTCTTTTTTTTTTTCCACTAATCACCTAGTAGAGCTCAGCCCAAGCCATGGTGAAGTTACAATTCATTTTCACCAACATAATGCCAGTGAAATCAGCAGAGTTGTTCTCCGTTGTCACCACTGTATCCCAGAGCAAAACGTGGTTCAGTTGCGTAGTGCTGGGACATGCTGAGCCCCGCTGCTACTGCCCTCATTCTGCTGTGTATCAGCAGCAACATTCTGAAGCCAAGAGGGCCTAACTTTCCTTTACATTGCTATTACAGTGCTGACGTCAGTGGAGTGACTTCAGATTTATGCTAGCGTAACTAAGAAAAGAATTAGACCTCGCTGATTTATACCACTGTAAAACTGCTGCACAAAGAGAACTGGGTTTGCAGCACACAGCCCCGTCCAGGCACTGATGGAAGACAGGGCTGGCTACCCAAATAGCAGCATAACCTGAAGAATCCTTATTTATGGCCTCTGAATGTGTGTGCGCACGTAGAAGGGAGGTTTGGAAGACAGCAATTAAAATAAACAGCAGATCACTTCTCCTAAACATCTGCCTCATAAAAGCAGAAAATCAGATGTTGCCCTGGAACGTTTGCTATTTGCTGCTCCGGGTAATGCAGAGGGAGCACAGCTCGCCTGACCTCTTCCAGCATTTCCTCTGCCCTGAATTCCACCAGGTTCACAAGTCAAAACATGATTTTCAAAACAGAAGTTGTCTGAAGAAGACTTGTGGTCTCTGCTATTGACTGGCGCCCGCTGGGAAGCTTGGATGTGGCTCAGAGGCCACCTGCACCCCACAAAGCAGCAGGTGTGTGGAGATGGGCCACAGGCCAGGTGCATGCATCTTGGAAACTCTATCACCAGCTGGGTATCGCTAATTTTCACACCCTTATTTTGTATCAGTACAGCCCTAGAAGGGATGGAAAGCTAATGGGTGAAGAGGGAAAAAGTCCTCCTCTGACCCTAGGACATGCACGGGCAGTACAGTATCTCAGATGGTCTCTGCTCCTTCTTGGAGATCATGGAAGGCCCCAACACACTCACGTTTTTGGGGCCCAGTGTGGTGGATTGCCCCCACAGGGGACATTTCAGCTTTTCTTGCTTAGCTCACCCCAGTTCCCAGTCCATACTGAGAAGCCGTACAGAGACAAACTCTAGACAGCCCCAAGGCAGATACCGCATAGATAGGCGCTCACACAGAATGGGAAAAAATTCATCTCAACGCTTACAGTTTGCTGTAACGCAAACCTCTGCTTCAGGGCATCTCCGTACTTGGCTGTACAAGGTGATGTTCTAGGTGACACACAGTGATACCACTTGTCTTCATTATGTTGCAGGGCTCTGATACTGCACCTTCCCTCCACAGAGTTCACCCATGATCCCCAGACACAATCACAGCTTCAAAAATGCCTGTCAGTGCCTCTGAACACTTTATAATGAATCTGTCAGCTCAGGATCCATTATTACTCAGTGGTATTTGTCCCCTGTCATTCTCCCCTGGTTTGTGCTCATTTTGTACTCATTCCCCGTGAGCTCTCCTAGGGGAACAGGGATCCAGCAGACGATGCAACGAAGCCAAATTTTTATACAACTTCCCAGTTAGAGTCAGTCCTTAGCACATGCCCACCCTGCTCCCTGCTAGCCAAGCACTGATTTAACTTCATATCTCTACTTCTTGATTGTTATCAAACTTCTCTGAGACCTCTTTTTCCTGTATCACCAACTGGAGAAGACAGATCTCCCACTACAAGGATGTAACCCAAATCTGCCAGAGTCTCTGAAGTCATCACTGGCTCTTCAACTGATGCAGATGACAGTCCCACCACTAAAACCCAGACCTGGATCCTCATTTACTTTAGCCAGAAATGTTAGAAAACGTCCACATCAAAATCTACATTTTAAGAACTTCTTTTTTTCCTGACAGTCAATCATTAAAATAACTCTGGAAAGTAGCCAGAATGTGGAACAGCTGAAAAGCAACAGGATTTTAAAAGCTATGTTATCTTATTTATCTCTTTAATTTCCTTGCCCTAGCTTTTCTGAGGGTCATTGCTCCTTTTTTATTTTTGGGGAACTTGGAAGGAGATTATTTGCTTTGCAATCACTGAACAGATTGAAGGCAGTTCCCAAAAGAGCAGCAATTCTCTTTGAAACTATTAAATCAAGCTGTAAAATCTTGCAGACCCCCAGTAGGAACTCTTAACTGTCAGAGCTGGGAGCCTTGTACAAAGTTTTCCTGAGGTTTTATGTTTTTTTTTTTTTTTTTCCAAATAATAATTTTCCTCCCTGTGTTTTCCTGACAATAGTGCAATGTGCTGCTTTTGTGCATTCAACCCAGTGCAGCTGATAGGCTTCACTCAAATGTTGCAACTGTGACATCAACCATCAGGGCAGGAAGGAGGCCTATAGAAAAGGAAGCTACTTTCTGAAGCCTTAATGGGAGAGGCTGGCTCTGAAACATGAGCTACTGCATGCACACATGATGTAAGGCAGATGACTTTCTTCACTGTCAGAAGCACTGGGACAGAGCTCTGTGCAACACCGCCAGCCACAGGTGCTCACCCGCACCGCACTGGCAGCGCTCTGCTCGGCATCTCGCTGCAGGGTAGAGCTGAATGCATTTCCACTCTGGTCAAGTGTAAAAACTGTGTATGTGGGATCTCACTATGCTCTTGAGGTGTAGAAACATGATTTCACAGCTATGCAAAAAAAAAAAAAAAATCCAACAACAACAAAAAAACACATCCTTTTAATGCTCTGCAAGCCTGAAATCATGACAGAGAGAAGTTATAACCAACACCCTGCATGCCAGATAATGCAGAGAATGCCTTTGTCTTGGTTTATGGCACACCATGATTTCCTCTCGTTGATGTAATGCCAACATATTCTTGTCCTTAAGCTGGGCTTACACCCAGTTTCCTCTGATGTTTAAACTAATACAGACTTAAAAACAAATCAAACATGTTACAATGAACAGAAAGTCCTTCTCCCCGTAGGAACAGAGTACTCAAACAGCACGCTCTCTCCTCCATCTGCTCTGCACTCAACACTCCTTTGAAGAAAGGTGCTGGGACCGGATCTCAGCTCCCCTCCCACCCAAATCAAAGGGCATGGATCTGAGCAACCTGCTCTCCTGACCCTGCCTCGGGCAGGGTGGATGGACTGGATGGTCTCCAGAGGCCCCCACCAGCCCCAACTACTCGTGATGCTGTGAAATACAGCAGGTGGGAGCACTGCTGTGTGCCAGGCCCAGAAGGTCATGTAACACACAAAAGGATATACGTGAAGACACCACCATCTCTTCTTTCCTGCCAGTCAGCTGTAAAGTACCAAAGACTAAGACCTGATTTTTCTTTGAAACGTCTAGACGCTGCCCTCCGGGCAGCACACTGAGCTTGCAGGGCTGTCAGAACATATTATGTGCCATGCTGGTGTGAAGGGTCACTCCAGTGGCAGTTTCCCTAAGGACTCTTGAGGATCCCAGTGAATTGCAACAGCAAGGACCCTTCATTAAAGTGCCACTCTGGCACTGAAGTGACAGGGTGCTTGTGACAGGGCAGCTACCAGCTGAAGTTGAAACCCCCACTAACTTTACAATAGTGCTTTTTCCTACTAATTCAGAATTCCTCGATTTTCCTGCTATACTGTAATTTGTCACTATGTAGGAAAATAAACAAGCGAAGAACCAGGCTTTGATGCAAGCTGCTAAGCTGGAGGCAGAGATGCTCTGATGAAGGCACAGCAGGGTTGTTTCTCAGGTTGGATGAGGAGGAGTCCCACTAAGGGTCCCTAGGGTGGTCATTCCTCAAGGCTCATCCTTCTGGACTGGTCCAGGAGTGTTTGGGGATGCCAACCCCAAAATAGCTTGTAAATGAAATCTTGTAAATCTTGTAAATATATTTTGGGTGGTTGGTTTAATTGTTTTGTGCAAAATAACCTGAGGTCAGGAGAAAGTGCAAGCTAATTTTTATTTTAGAAATCCAGCAGTGTCGCAGGACAGTGCTCCGGTAACACACCAAGTGCTCAGCCAGGGCTGTTTTCTGTCACATCAGGAAAGCGGGGACATCCCCTCCATGGGCTCACGTGGGAGGATCCTTTCCTTCTCAGCTCTTTGGAGGGACTCGGTGAGTCGGCAGCAGCCACCACAATGATCCAGTGCTGAACTGTTGTTAAAGGCCTGACTTGAAAGAGCAAATGCAGGGAACTAGGAGTAAAGTTGACTGCCAAGTCCAGCTGGGTTAATAGAAGCTACATGAAGCCATGATGTCCCTCAAGGGCACCTCCATGCTTTGTTGTTGCAAAGGTCCCACAGGTAACAAGCAGAAGTAAATCTGCTCCTTTTCCCTGTGAAAAGCTTCCTTTCTGTTGAATGAAAAGCGGGAAGAGGGGTTTTTTCCCATAGCATATCATTTCTGGTAATGTGAGACTGAGCCAGACTCAGAACCCAGCCCACAACCAGCAAGCTAGCTGGAGAGAGAAGGGCATGGGGAAGGAGAAGGTCTGGATCTTTTCTTCTGATTCACTGGCAGACCCCCAAACCAGCCGTCCTGTGCTCAGGTCACACAGAGCACAGAATCTCTCCTTTGGAGGATTTTGACAGTCACAGCTACCCAGATTGTTGTAACCGTAGCTCTGCCTCACTGAACTGAACATTTCCAGGATGGTTTTTAGCCTTGAACAAGAGATGGGCATACGGGTGGAATTCAGGACCGTTGAAACTAGGCACTGCCCTCTTTGGAAACACAGAGATTTAACACCCCTGTTAGTGCTGTGAACTTTTGTGATGCTGCTGTGGTTCCCTGGGATTCTTGTTGGGGGAAGAGGCAGGAGGACGGCCTCTCCTTCCTCCCACGTGCAGCTCCGCAGCCGTCCTTCTCGCCGGCGCCATTCCCATGCGAGGCTCCAGCACAGATAATCTCTGATCCCAAGGGCACGGGTGGAATGGCCCCAGATGTGGGAAATGGCTTGCAACCTTAAAGCCAAGTCCTTTATCCTCAGGCAGCCTATGAACCCTGCGCTAGGGGGGGGCTGGAGGCGACGCTTCCACAGCGCATTGCTGGGCCCTGCTGAGCTGCAGCACTTTGCTTGATCTGCTGGGAACTTGTGGCCACTGGGGATTTCTCTCCTGCTGAGAGGAGCGGTGCTGATAAGGAGACGGGTGGTTTGTCTGCGTCCTGCTCCGACACTCCTGCCCGCCCCCGCGCCACTCCTCTCCTTCCTATATTAAGCCCAGACTGAGACGTGCATTAAGCCCTGACCCCATGTGATGCCAGAACTGCTCTGAAGCGGGGCCGGATGGAGGAAACGGCTCCTGCGGCCGTCCCCAGGGAAGGAGGTGCCGCTGCCTGGGCTGCCGCAGCATGGCCCTGCAGCCAGGAGCCAGGAGGAAGGCGGCTGCCTGCCTGCGTCAGCACGCAAGCATTTCCCTCACCTTCAGACTGGTGCGTTTCACCTGTCCTTAGCTGGGAAAGAAGTGTTGTGTCCCCCACCCAGCAGAGGAGGGATCTGACTGAGGTCGCTCTGCAGGCCAGGGCCACTCGTGGCAGAAGTCTGGTTTCCAAATCTCCAATCTTCAGCCAGCTCTCTGCGCAGCTCTGACATCTCCTGATGATCTCTGGGCTAATGCTCATCTATGACGAACATGACTAACGATGGAATGCAAATACTAATTCAGACTCAGAGACCTAGAGGATGCCATTTCACCAACATATAAAATTATTTATTCAAATATATCCCCTCTTTCTCCTTAGAAGAACTTATTATCCAAAGCTGTGCATTATTCATCTGTTTAGTTTCTTGAGCTTGGGATGTGGCAGTGAGGAAAGGGACCAAACTGCCCATGAGAGGTGACTGTGGGGAAAGTTACTCCCTGAGGTTTCAAATCACTCTATTGCATTACACAGCTCTGGATTTTATGTGAGTGTCCAGGCTGTGGCACAGATCCAGAGCAGTGGTTCCTAGATATTATTTTCGTGATGCACTTTTAACACCTCCATTCTAGAAGGAAGAAGGAAGTCACAGATTCTGTTCTGTTCATGTTCTTCCACCACATGACCACACCAACCACAGAGAGATGTCGGCTGCTCACAAAAACATTCTGGGGACATTTCAGGGGCTGCGCAGGCCAAGCAGATCAGGTTTGTTCATGGGCTCAAGCTGTCCTTTGGTCAGGTTAACAGCGTGAAAGGGAAGTTTCCCTAATGAAGGGAATCAAAATAAAAAAGAGAAAGTGGTGACGTTAATGCTTCAGCAGAGCAGGAAGTGCTTTCTGTGCTCAGGAGTGACTACAGGGCTCGTAAAGGTCAGGGTTTCATTTTTAGAGCCTTAAGTTTTGACATTTGACCTGGTGAGGTATTGCTGCTGCCACTGGGAAGTAAGGGACGTGCTGCTGTCCCTGGGGATGGGTCACAGCAGCTGGAAAGCTCAACAGGGAGCTGGCAGGGAGCGGGCAGCAAGAAAGGGGGAAAGCAAATGAAAGAGGAAGAAGAAAGGAAAGTCACAAGATTTTGAGGTTTTCTAAAGTCAGACACTGGAGGACTCGCACGGTTTCCTAATGCCTGGGGAGTAGGTATTTACGTAACTGTAAGTGATTCAGCACGAAGAAACCATCTGGAGACAGCAAGTCCCTTCGCTCCGTGTCAGCAGCAGCACTAACGGAGTGCGTAAATAGCACAAAGGGAATGCGAACAGCATCGAGTCCCCGTCACAGCCTCGTGCGCTTCCACGCTGGGCAGCAGCATCCTGCAGGACATGCGTGGCCCCGGGGAAGGTGGAGGTGGCATCAGCCCTCTGGGAGCTGGCATCCTCCCCTCACACATCCCCAGCCTGCATGGGCACAGCACAGGGCGGCTCTGCCCTGGGCTGGGGGCTCGCAGCATGTTTTCTCTGCAGGAGAAGTTTCTCACTTCTGTTTCTTAAAACCAAAGCCAGCCTGGAAACTCTTGAATAGCCATGGAAGTAGCCTGCTCTCATCCAGCCAAAGGAATCAGGAGAGGAGGCTGGGCAGGGCAGAGCCTGCAGAGTGGCAGAGCCGGGACTGCAGCCACACCTGAGGCTGGTGGGTCTCACATGATGGCTTCTCCCACATATTATTCTTGTTTTGAAGGCTGAACAACACGTCAGGTCTCTGGAACATCCTCTCAGTAAACTGTCTCTGAACTACCCACATGTACAGCTTCAGCGTACAGCACCAAATTCCCCCTTCCTCTCCTCATGATAAAAAATAACCTATTTTTCACCTCACACAGGAGTAACCCAAGAGCAAACAGGTGCATTTCACCCTGTGTGTGCTGGGGTCACGTAAACAACTTGAAGTAGAAATTTTCTGCGGTTGTGGTTATGTGCTGGTGTTTGGGGGATATCGTCCCTGGGACGTCCAGAGGCTCCATCAAACCATTAAATTGGTGAGGAACACATGAGAAGTACCTAACTGCGCAGTCAGGAAGAGAATTGGGGTACTGGCTGTCCCTTATTTCTCTCTTGTGCAACAAAACTCCAGTAAATTTTCCAAAAGCGGCCCTGGAGCTTGAGTTCCATTTCGCCCTGGGAAATCATTTACATTCACTCCCTACATGATAGATGTAACTTGATGAGAAGTCAGATTCTTTCTCCCTTATCCTGCTCATCTACATCAAAGGGTGGAGCAGAGAAGTCTGTGCCAAGGCTGATAAACACTCCCAGCATTTACAGGGCTGAACCTGTGCGGAAAACATCAAATCTCACCGCGGCTGAGTTCCCACTGTAAGTTGCTTTCCTTCGTCAATGCAAAACTGCAGCCGCCCAAGCAGCGCCTGGTGCTTGGAGGTGCTGCATGCAGCCACCACCACTGCAGGCAGACACAGCACAGCCCTGCAGCTGGCTGGAGAGCCAGTTTGCTGTTCAAGCAGCATGAAGGCAATGGCCAGGAATCCAGGGGTGGAGTGGGCACCGCACCTGGGTAAATACAAGCCCAGCAAGAAGGGCTGTTCTCCCAGAGCCCAGCTTCGAGGTGGCAGTTGCACCACATCAGCCCTCGGGGGCTTGTCTGCATTACTTGCTGGAGAGAAAAGTCTGAAGTGAGTGAGCAAATGGTTGGCATATGCCATGGGGATATAAAAAGACTTCCCTGTGAGGTGGAGCTCGGCTTGTTGATGACCGCATAGTTCCAGTCCCGGTGACCTGCTGCACTTGATGGATGTGCCCGTTCCTCCAGTGCCTGGCTCTCGCTGTCCAGCACCAGCAGCTGCTTCTGTCTTTAGCTGGGTTTCCAGACAGCGAGGCTGCGAGATCCAGACCTGTTGCTTTCCAACACAGTTCTCACTGGCATACAACCCAACAGCAAGACCCGTCCTTCTGGTCCCCAGAAAGGGGACTAGAAGTGGGACAACCTTTGAAGAAGTTAACAAAAGGGGAGGAAAAGCCGAGCAAAACATCTCCAGAAACACGCAGAAATGGCAAGGGCAGAATGCTAAAGGGACACTGGATTCTATTTTCAGTGATTTGTTTATTGTAATTTCCCTGCTCTTTAGGAGGGGCCAAATCTTACCTCACAGCATCATGACCCTGAAGCAACTGCATGCTGTGCTGTGAAGCCCAGCTGTAACCTGAAACGCCATTTAAAAATGGATGGTCCCAAGACTTCTGCGGGAATGACTGCCCTGGTATTTATTTACGAGGGGTTCAGACAGCTCATCTACAGCCCTCTGATGGTCTGATAGGGAAGGGCATTCAGGTTCACTGTATTTTAAATAGACTGCATAGTTATGACAGCACTGAAATCTGCAGGCTTCCAGCTTCCTACTGGAGGCTCACCAGCAGCTGTACAAGGCTATCTGATTCCTCCATGCTTGTCCTTGAGATATGAGGGCTCGCTGTGATGGCGAGAGAAAAGAGTGGGGTTCAGGATCACTGGAAGGAAGGAAGTTCTCTGCAAATACAACCTTTTTTTGTAATCAGCTGGAGGAAAGAAATGGGGGGAAGAGACTTTAACAAGTACTTGGGTTAATTAGGTTTTTGCGGGGGATGCAGTCACTTAAATTAGGCAGGCTCACTCAGAACTCTCTGGCAAATATAATAGTCAATGTCTTTCTACAGCCACTTGGGGAGGGCTGCCCTCCTGGTGCACAGGGTTGCATCTTATCCTTCGGGGATCTCGCCCTGATCTCTCAGCCTGCTTGAGGTGAGACATAATGCAGCAACAGTGCTTGTCGTACAGCCAGCCCCGTGGCACTCCAGGTAAGCTCTGGCAAAGTCGCAGCAGGTTTAATTATTAAGTGAAACCAGAGCAGGCTGAGGTTCAGCTCGCTGCTGCAGAAGCCAAGAAATGAAAATACCTAGTGGTTGTGAAGCATCTTCTCTCCAAACTCTCTTGCAGAGGCATTGCCATGCCAGGGCAGACACCATTTCAAGGCACCACGATGAGCAGTGAGTCACCACAGCGCAGCGCTCCCAGCCTCTAATCTGCTGCCTGGATCGCAGATGTTTGTCACTGCAGAACATGGTGATATTTTCGTGCTATTTCTTCCTGCAACTCAACAAGCACCTCACATAAAGGCTTTTGTGCTTTAGAGAGCATTGAGGTCTTGTGGCATTACGCACAAAGTGCAAACAAACATTTCGGCACTGGTGACTCGCCCATGTTTCAGTTACACCACAGCGTAATCCACATAATACACCACAGACTGCTTTTCAGGGATGGCAATGGATGCTGGAGGCATCTTGATGTTACTCCAAGAGCACCTTGCACAGCAGGACACCTCAGGTCTGGATCCAGACCATGGATAAGTTTAAACCACTACTTTGGCCAGGAGCTTGCCCAGGTCCTGGTACTGCCAAGTCCCTGCAGCAGGTCTGATGTCCCTTCAGTGCAGCTGCAGGCCACTCCACACATCCTCCTGAGCTGCTAAAGGCAAAACCATCTCAGCAAATCGGGGCTGATGCTAGCTGTGCAGCACACACTCATGGTATCACAGGCACTGGAAGTGGCACGGCTGTAGCATCACAAACCCGTGCTGACAATTGTGCCTTGTGGGCACATCAGGAGAGGTGAGCTACAGTGCCCTGTCCTTTCCTAACTACTGGTGGGCACATCACGGAGACACCTCAGGACGACAAATAATGAGTGAACAACAACCAGAAGAACTTCTGGGAGCGATGCTGGTGCCAGAGCCCAAGTGGCATCCCTGGTGCTACCCCCAGTGCCCAGTCCCTTCCTGCATCTCTCCTCAGGAAAACCCAGCTGTCCTCACCTGTGCCTTGCAGCTGCACCTCCCGCATATCGCCAGGGCCATCGCTGTGCTGGGCAGCAGACGGCTGTCCCAATTTGTCTCTGCACCTGGCAGACACACACACTGCAAATGCTCACTTGCTTGCAGAGGGGTGAGCATCCTCCTGAATCGTGCCTTGGCAGGCAGCAGAGCACCTCCGAGAAGGAAGTGAGCTTGCTGCTCATGTTAGAGGAAATTGTTGCCCCGCACAAAGTTTCAGCAACTCGGGAAGAAACCTGGGGACTGTGAGGAAGCCATGGATGTGTTGTTTTATATAATCCTGTTTTTCACCAAGGACCGAGAGGGGACTTTCCGAACACACAGCCTTGTCTTTGTGTCTTCTACAAGGAAGAGGAAGAAAAAGATGCTTCAGGAACGAACCAGACTGCAGCATTCAAGGGCCCAGCTCCAAAAGGGGAGGAATGGAAAATAAAGGAAATAAAGATGGCATGTTAAGGTAGACATAATTTTGGAAATGGATAACAGGCTGTCTTCACCTGTTGGCCACCACTGGTATTTTCTGGGCACCTCTATCTACAGTTGGGAGCTCCCAATAGAAAACATATAATAAGTGCTTTTTTAATACCACCTCTTAATTATTTCAGCACTTGTGGACATCAGAAGGTTTTTTTTTAAAAAAAAACAACTAACGCCAGCCGGAGAACAAAGTAGGCAGTATGCATGCATGTCTGTCCCCCATTTTCTAACCAAGATGCTGCTCTTCCCAGTTACGGCTTATTTTCAAAAAGCAAATATTTTGGCAGGGGCCATTTTTCACATGACTCTCATGCTGGGACACCCATAACTGTGAAACCCTTCTTCCCTTGGTTAGCGTTCCTTTGTCCCTGCAGCCCTGGGCAGAGCCAAAGAGCTACAACAGGCTGCAGGAGATGGCTCTGCGCCCTGGCTGTGTGGCTACAGCAAGGCTTACCGCTTTGCACAATATTTGCACCCGCTTGGATCCAAGAAAAACCTCCCTGACACGTCGGGAGAGTTTGGAGAGGAACTTCACCAAGAGCAAAGAGCGTTTCTATGTTCAGAGGTTTTACGCTTGGATGCAGTGGACAAAGCTCATTGCTAGCACAGCACAAGTAATGTATTCTGGTCCATCAGCCAAGCAGGCTCCAACGTAGGCATCTTGAGGGGTCTGATCCCAGGGCTGCCAGAGGTGCAGCTCCAGTGCAGTAAGAAGCAGACATAGGCACCAAAGCACAAACAGAAGAAAGCTGCTGGGAGCAGCTGGGGGCACAAGCACAGAGATGGGCTTCACCAGCATCACAGCTGAGCTCTGGAGCTGGGAAATCTCACATGCTGCAGGGCAGAGCTGGCAGCACAGAGGCACAGCCTCTGGGTTCGCTCCTCACCACTGCACCCAAGGAGACGCAAGGCACAGCGATGCCTACACGGGGTAATATCATGTCAGGTTTGTTTGTATGCTTGCTTGTTTAAAACCAAACAGCAGGATTTTGTGCTGTCTGTGGGCTCTGATTGCGTGCCACTGTGGTGACTCACATGAAAGTCACTGCTGCAAAAATGGCGGTGAGGTCCTGATATATCTGCACTATTTGGCTTATCCCTGTATCACGCTCACCCACATCTGCACTAACACACAGCTTGTCCCAGAGCTCTGGCAGGGTTAGACAGCCCAAGGCCTGTCCTGGGCCACCATATGCCAGTTTGACTGTAACTGCATTTAGACTGGCTGGAAGGGCAGACAGGAGAGCGAAACACGGTAACAGGGCTGTTGTATGCAGTATGACCACCACTGTCACCTTTTCTCATACTGAAGGGCCCTGTGCTGCCAACAAATGATGAAGTCAGAAGCAAATCAGCTGTTTATGGAGCATCTCAGGTTTGCAGTAGGAGTTTCTTCCCATGACAGAACTCCTGCCTTTTCTTCCCCCTCCAGCAGGAGCCAGGCAGTCACTGCAGTGAGCCTGCTGAAGGGGTTGGTTGGCAGGGGAGAACACCTGAGCCGCACAGCACAGCTGCACTGTGCCCTGTGCCTTCTTTGTGTCGGGCTGGGCTGGGACATGACATGGGGCTGGCTCGGTGCTGCTGCCTTGTGGCCCCTAGGCTGGTGGAGTGGCACGATGGTGGATGGGCACCCTGGGCCAGGGCTAACAAGCCCTGGTTTCTGCTGGACAGGAGAATCTGTTGTCCCTTTTTCATTCCTCTCCATTGGAAACTGCCTCCACATCCCTTCTTCAGTCTGAATACTCTCTCAGATCAGCTGATCTGCCAGTCATCAGCTGGGACACGGCCCTGCCCACTGGCATAATCTGCACACCTAACTCGGGTCCCTTAAATCCTGACTTGCGCCTTGCACATGCAGAGAGCTGTTTCCTGGCACGCCATTTGCTTGCAGTGAGCCAGCTCTTCCTCAGCATCTCCCCCAGGAGAAACCAAACCCTGCACAAGGCACTGGTGACAGGGAAGGGGAATTTGGCTGAGCAGCTTTGCCATGCTCCAAAACAATCAGCTGTGACCATGCTTGAACAACACCTCACTTTATCGCTCCCTGCCTCCCGGTGAATTGAGTGCTTGTTCTGCCTTGGGTAGAAAAATTCCAGCCCATTTGTCACTGCTTCCCCAGCGTGGTCTCAAGCTCTGGCTCTGTTAGGCAGGAGGGAAGAGCAATGACTTCAGGCAAAAATATTTCATGCCATTTATGGGTAAAATCAGAATGTTTGAGTTTGTTTGGGGCTCTTTTTCCCCTCCTCTTCCTGAAACTGGAACCCCACTGCCAGAGATGGCACGGCACAAGGCGGAGGAGATGGGCTTTAAAAATAAAACATCACTCACCTTCCCTGCTCTGCAAGCATAAATTAGGCCTGGCCACTTGCCGTGGACAACTCCCCCAGTGCTGGGAACAAACTGTGCATGCATTGCCTCTCTAATGGCCATCCCCTCTCTCCCCGGGGCTCCCCAGCACAGTTGTATCACTGCAGCTGCCCCTCTCTGCCTGTCTCCCGCTAAATCAGGCTGGCACTGGCGGAGAGAGGACAAGGAAGAAACAGTAATGTAGGAGGGGAGAGGCACCAGTCAGGCTGCCAGCACTGAAATGCAGATCCTGCTCTCATGGCATTTTCCAGCCCTGTCTCTTCTCTTCTGCAATCCATTTCCAGCTTCTCCCTCCTTTTCCACATGGGATTCAGTCTCTTTCTTTCTACCCCAAGTTTTCTGCTGGTGTTTGAGTCATTCTCCCTCCTAAGGCCCATTACTCATCTCCATTCGTTTCTTTATCACCATTTTACACACTCTTTGAACTATATTTCATTTTGCCTCTGTTCTTTGGTTGCCTCCATCTGTCCCTTCAGCCATCCTCCTGAAAGTCCTTCTACTTCTCTGGTTTTCTTCACTAGTCTGATGGAAGGCTCCTTACAAACACAGGTCCTCAGTAAGCTGTGGTTGCTCAAATCTGTGCTAAGAAGCTGGCTTTTCCAAAGAGCTTTATCACTGTTTTTCATCTGCTGAGATTTGTTGAAGGGAATTCTTAGGCAGTGAAATAAAACATCCCCCAAATCACTCTGATTTTGACATAAGCCTTTGGCTTTGTACATCAAATCATATAGGAAAACCCCCAGAGCTTTGTCATCAGCTGGGCCCCTGCAGTACAGCCTGTATGCCATGGGACAGGGCAGTGTTCAGGGTTGGGCACCTCTCCCCGAGGGGTTTCCACACTACAATTTTTTTCCTTGAGGATCCCCTTTTAATGAGGGTCTTTCTCTGAAGCAGGGTGCCCTGGAGGGATGGGGAACCACGCAGCCAGGCTTCAAATGGGCTAAACAAGTCATGCTGTATTACTGAGGAATGGTCCTCTCTTTCTGCATCACAAAATGTTTCTGGGGCTCTGCTCTCCTTTTATTTTCCTGCCACACTTCTCCTCTCTACAGTTCTGCTTTGTCTCAGCTGCTTTGCTGAACTGATACGAGTTAAGTTGTAGGTTGTGACCCAGGTTAGTGCCTTCCCCTCTTCCATATCTGCACCTGCGTATACTCGCACTGTGGTCTCTGTATTTGCTTTAGCTGGAGGCAGCAGGACCTCCAGATCTGGGTGGGCCTTGCTTGCACTGCTGCCCACCACCACTGACACTGCTCCCCAGGCAGGGAGGGTGCTAGCACCTCTGATGTGCAAAACCTGGCTACTCTGCAAGTGATTCTGCTTCCACAAAGCTGAAAAGAAGAAGACAGCCTGTGCTTGTGAGAGGAATACAAGGGGAGGCATGAGGTGAGCCACAGCATGTCACAGGGCTGGTCCCGGAGAAACACAAGTCCCTGCCAGCACTCATTGCAACCCAAACCAAAATGTGTGCAGGGCAAGGCACTGCTCTGATGTCTATGCTAGAAAACGAGCCATGCTGAGCAACACCTATCCCTCTAGCTCATCTATGGAAACATCTCACCCCCCTAGGTGTTTCTCCTCCTCTTCTCTAGCTACAGAGCTGTTTGTACAGCCCCTCCCACTCCACAGCTCTGCACTCCAACTTTTGAGCCCAACTTGTATCTGCAGAGAGGAGTCCAGACTCACGTGGAGGCAGAATGTCACTGTGGTATATGGGTTACAATATGATGTCACCATCACATACAGTCAGGACTTATACTGATTTATCTCAGCATCATTCTCTTACATACAACTGCCCACTATGCTGACAGGCTTCCTGCTTGCAACCACCAGAAGCAACAAAGCCTTGCTATTTTGGTGAGACACCGACCTCGGCCGAGATCCCAGGCATGGGGCTGCAGGCGATGGCTGGCAGCCTGTGCCCTATCCCTGCTCTCTTCGAGCAGGACAGCCAGGGAAGATGAATGGAGAACAAGGAAACATCTGGACAGTGACAACACATTTCCCAGTGAACAGGTTGCTACACAGCTCCTCCGTCTCGCTCCCCTGTGCATTGTCATACTGGGGCCCTACTGTCTCTGCTGCGTGCAGAAATACTTCCTTTCTCACACATATATCAGAAAGTGGGGTATCTCTCACTGAACCGTTTGATTCCAGGGTCAGGTCTCGCCTATTGTGGTGGGCACCCTTTGCTCTGATGCAACTGGGCTTAGGAGGCAGGAAGAGCAGTATGGATCTGGGGCGATAAGAAATGTTTTTGGCAGTGTGGTTTTTGCTTGAGCTGATGGTTGCACAAGGTCCAAATATCAAGCTGAGGGCTGTCCCCACCCAGGGATGAACAAACATTTCTTTCAGCCAGAAAGAGAAAAGATTAAGGAGGGATTTTTCACACTCGTGTACACTTAAGAGAAAAAAATATTTACATGAGGGAGAAAGGACTTGGCAGGGTTTTCCCAGAGGCCCCCGTTGCTGTTTATATGTTTCTCCGGATGGGGTTGGTGCTGCAGATCTCAGCGGTGGAGCCCAAGCCCCAAGGCTGTGAGCGGGTGTATGTGCAGACTGCAGGGCTGCTGAGATCTACAATGAGGTCACGTCTGTGAGGCCGCAGGTAGCTCTGGTAGCAGCTGCTGTGGTTTCCTAATGCCATTCCTCTGGCATCGCTGGGGGACTAGAGCCAGGCAGGGCTGCTGGGAGCCTCAGTGCAGGCACTGAAGTGGGCACTGGGCTCTGAGCGCCTCTTAAGACCAAGCACAAGGTGGGACACAAGGAAAACTGTTCTCCAGTCTGAATGCAGTGCTGAAAATGGGGTGGGTGACAGCTCAGGCTTCCCACCTCAGATACTGGAGGCCTGACTTTAAGACCCTCTCTTCAGGACCCTTACAATTGGCAATGGCTCCTGTTCTCAGCTGGGACTCTCTAGCCCTTGAAAGCGTGAAATTACAAAGCCATAAAAGATTATAATTTGGGCATCCGCCACATTTTGGAAGCACCTGGTGTAATCCCTCCCTACCCAAGCTGCTCGACAACTCCTGCTGTTGTTTCTGGGAAGGAGAAGCCTTGAAACATGCAGAGCACGCATTGGCCTTTGCTGCCAGTGCTTCCATGGTGGTCTTCAGCAGCATAAAGAATGCAAAATGCTTGTCATTGCAACAACGGGGTCTCACTTAACATGAACAGTGCTCTTGCTGTACCCTCCCTAAAGCAGTAAGAGCAACAGCACAATAGGGCTGGACAACAGGTAACAGGTAAGACCCCTCCAGAAGCCTTTCCAGCTCTAATTAGGAGACAAAGCAAGGCAGGCAGAAAAGACCCACTGAAGCGTGCTGCTGTGCCCTTGCTCCACATCGCTGCTTCAAGCCAAGCCCCAACCCAGCCCAGGTGGAGAAGCCACAGTGCAGTTTGCAGTGCACAGAGCCAGGACAGAGGCAAGGTGGAGACCTTGCTCTGGCAGCTGCGAGGGAGCAGAGCAGAGATAGCCCTGGGCTTTGCAGACGACCCCTGCATGTGATTTCCTGTGCTTCACTTTCCTGTCCCTATGGATGTCTGTATTTCCTCCTACTCCTGGGGAACACCGGCACTGGAGACCAGCAACAATGGATTAAAACCCCAGCTGTCCTCAACACTGCTGCTTCCCAGCCCCACTCCAGCACCACAGCGCAGGAGGCACGCGTGACTGCGTTGTTTGATGTCCAAACAGCCAGAGGACCAGGTGGGTTCTCAAAACCCACTTTTTCTGCAAGCCTTGACACAGGAGATAGAAACCAGAGAAGCCCTTTTACAGGGATGTGTGGAGCACCTGCAGCGCTCAGTGCTTCCAGGCAAGGAGGGCTCAAAGTGCTACACAAAAAATGGGAACTCTGCCACTTGCTGTGACTCCCTGCATGCACTGGGCTACTCAGGGACTGGGGTTTATTCCAAATGAGCCCTGAAGGTTTCCCTGGAAGAGTCTTGGAGAGTATGGGAGACACAGCCAGCAAAACAGCTTAAAGCAAGGACACTTGACTACAAGCATACCATAAATACTCTTTATTTAAACACAGTGTCAATCAATAGGACCTGCAATAAATACTTAAACTTTTTGAACATACATGTCTTCATCTGTGTGTCTAGCTAGCACAACAAAACACCTTTACATTTCCTTTTTTATATACAGATCTATATATCACTGTATATAGATAATCAATATATATACACACATATACATACATATATCTAAATATATATGCACTTGTGCAAAAATGACCTTACCAAGGACAGTAAACAAGTAAGTATTTCCCAATCCACTCTTGCTGGTGCTGACAATATTGCACCGAAATTCAGTTTCATGCTCCTGCCATTGGGAGAGTGAGAGAACAGGAGAAAAACTGAAATTGCATGCATGGAGAAGCAGCAAATCCACTTTTTTTTTTTTTTTTTTTTTTTTAATGATAAAGAGTGTTTGTAAGGGCTTGATGCCCCCTGAAATACCAGCCTTGATTCAGCACCCTCACACACAGCAGTTCCAGCACATAGCCTCTGCTGAATCCAGGTGAATCAGGGTTGTGTCCAGCTCTTACAAACAGATCTTGCAACACTTACCAGGAGAGATAACCTCCTTCCAAGCTTTGTGTAAACTCATTTCCAGCGTGCACAGCTCTGTCTAGACCTGGGCTGTGTTACTAGGACCCAGGGGAGCTGTGAGCTCCCGACTGAGCTGGCTGCACTTTGTTCTGTGGCCTGCAGACAGCCCCGGGCCTGCTGCAAAATATTTGCCCATTGAAAAGCACCTACAGGTTCCCCTGGGTGTCCCTGCAGATGGTCACTGGAGGAATGTCTGTGATAAGAGGGTGTAGCTACCCCAGCTGCCAAACGACTGTGTCCTCACAGCCCAGGATAAGTGTCCATTGCAAAATGTTCTCTTTGCCTCCAAGAAGAAAGGACAGGGCTACGGCTTGCTTTCAAAACAGCTCCAGTAAGGGGCTGATGAGGGGAAGAAATGCTCTGGCTGCTGGGTCTAGGTCTCAGAGCGAGCCAAGCTTTCTCATGGAAAGAGACTTTGGTGCACAGGGGAGAGATGCCCAACAGTGGCTCTAGTCCTGCTCATGGATCTGGGAAACCAAGCACAAGTGCAAGAAGAGTGCAAAACACCGGTCTCAGGGAGCTAGAGGTCACACCACCTCTGCTGAGCACAACAGCCAAGGTCACCGTGGCTTTTCAAAACAGCCCTTGCTCATCTCAACCTGCAGCACCAGCCTTGGACACTATGCACACTGCAAACATGCAGTGCAGGCACATGGCTCTTACAAGGTAGCAAAATGCATGGGTCAGACAAGGAACGATGTGCTGCCAGGGCTGGGTGCTTCTGCAGAAATGGCTGGGGAGGCGGCAGCCCCCCCAGCTCCCCCTTTCACCCTTCCTGCCCAGCACTGCCACAGCCGGTCAGGGAAATTTTGCTTCCCTGCTGCGTTTAAAGAATGGCACTTGGTACTCGCTGACAGGGAGCACAGAAGGGAATGAGCAAGGCAGGACATCCTCCCTGCTGCCAGAGGAATGAACATGCTCATAAACTCATCTCCGTGGGAAACGGATCCATCATACCTGTGAATACAAACACTCAGGCACAGGGGACTGGCAAAGGAGGAGGGGGGGAGAGTCTTTCCCTTAGCCAGTGCAAGTGTTTTGGGTTCCTGGCAGCAGAGCGCTGTAATAGCAGAAGGGCAAGAGATCCTGGGAGAGGGACTGCAGCCTGCTGTTTGCTCCTAGTCAGCCCTGTCAATACCCTCCCCTCTACAGCAAAAACATGTCCCTTGTAGTAAAAGCACAGCAGCTGTGACGTGGCAGAGTTGAAGAGCACGCTGTGTGCCTGCTCGTGCACCGGCTCCTGTGGGGGCTTTCCTTTCTGCACTCCTAAGCCCTGGCCTATTGTCAAACATTCAGGAGGATTTGGTAACTTTAGTCTCTCTCCTCCCTGCTCGTAGTACCCACTGCCTCAGCGCTGTCCTCAGCCAGGGCTCCCATGCTCCCCTCAACCAAAGCAGAGGCCACGAGGTCCAGCCCAGGCTCTGTGTGCCCCCCAACACTCCACAGCAACAAAGATAGGCAGAGGGGCTATGCTGTGCGTTGGTAATACCCAGACAACAACGTTGGCCCCGGTGGGGATCTCTGCGCAGCCCCACAGCACTGCAGCAAGAAGCAGGTTGGATTTCAAGGCCTGGGCTTCCCAGAAAGCAAAAGATCTCCAGGAATGCTCCCAAGAGGCAAAGGACTGACAAAAGTCAGCAGCTCGTGACACTCCGCCTGTTTTGGAGGACGAAGCAAAGACAGCTCCTGATGTGGAAGCTACAGCTGCCAGAATAACAAGCGGGACCTGCAGCGAGGACGGTATTTTGTGACAACACAAAAGCTGCATTTGTGCCACTCATCTTGACTAAGACATTAAAAACAGTAACAACCTGTCTGGCTAAAGAGACTAAAAGCATGAATGTACAGCCACCAAGCTCCAGTTTACATGCTCACCTTCGTGGGTTAACACCATTCCACCCACGCTCCGTGCACCATCATAACGGTGGTGTAAGGTACAAACCAGCAGCACGGAAGGCAGCCTGGTCAGTCTGCAATAAGAGCCTGGTGATTCGTCACAGTGATTGTCCTCTAACGAAGTTACTGCTGCGTTTTATCAGATGTACTTAACCTGAGTCAACCCTCCACTAGTGTAAATCCCAAGTACCCTAAAATCACTTTAAGCAGTTAGTGTCCTGACTTACGCTCCATTTTTGAATGCCTGGCATATATCTGTAAAATTCTCTATTACAACATATTTCAGGAGGAAAAAGGATTCCTTTATATAGCTTTTCTTTTCCAACCATGGAACAGAAAAGGTTTGTGAGGTTTGGTTTTGTTGGTGCCGCAGTATTTACTCCTCCTGTATTTCTCTCTTTCGGTTCCAGCTGCTTCCAGAACTGAGCAGTTCTTATTTCACCAGTTTTACTAGTGGTGCCATAAAGGAAAGAAATCAGCTTTTCAACACTCAGACAAGTGCAAACCCGAAGTTTCCTAACACTGCTTCTGAGCATTGCACTACAGAGGTCAGTGGACAGGCATTCCCTGTCCCTTCCACATGTGTGCTCTGGACACTGCAGCAGTTCTGCAGTTACCCATTCCTCGTCTCGTAGCTTCGGTGACACACAGCAGCAACATCTGAAGTATGAATATAGCCAGCTAAGCAAATAGAGCAATTATTTGGAAATGAAATTCTGGTCCACAACATGTGCTATTTGAAATGCAAACAATAATTAATAATAGTAAAAGTACACACAGTAACTGAAATGTGGATGCCAGATTTCTCCTGGCTCCCGTCAGGAGCCATCGCTGTGGGACACCTCCTCCCCCTGCACTCCTGCTAATGCCAGCCTATGCAGGATTAACAGAAGAAATCAATCACTATAATCAAGAGGTTAATTTTCACTTCCCACAGAGTGCTACATGATAATCATGGCCAGCGCTGTGCTGAAGTGCATCCCTAACCTGGTGCATCTGTAACACGTGTGGTGCACCTGCACCAGCCCCACAGCGCAGGGTCCCTTGCCTTTCAGCCCTTGTACAGTAGGAAGCCAAAAGCGCCTGACCCTGCGCCAGGTCTCCCCTGCCAGGACAGCCTGTTAATGTTTATCTGAGCAGCAAATGTTTTTTCTGACCTGGGCCTCCCCCTCCCAGCAGTCACACATCGCTCTGTGCCATCTCACCCTGCGTTTGCTCAAGTGGCTCATGCTACAATGGAAAAGCTGAACCCAGAAGACTTGGGCTGTGCTTGGGCACTGCTGACAGCCCCAAGAAGAGTGCAGATGAGCATGGACATCAAAGCTGGCAGCAAGGGACTGCAGGAAAGAACTCCCTCGGGCACATTCCCTGTGGAAAGGCTGCAAGCTGAGTGGAGCCAACACACATTGCAGGGCTAGAAAAGGATTGGGCTCTTTGGGCTGGCTGTCCTTCCCAGCAGCCTTTCCAAGCAGGATCAGGACAACTTTAGGGAAGGCCCAAGGGAGTTCTAGGGGTTTCCATAACCCTTCCCAAAAAAGCCAGTTAGGGCTTTACCATGAGCAACATATCAAGGATGAGTTTGCTGCTGCCCTGCACCTTGCAGCACCAGCAGCTCTCACTGCCCTGCACTGTCCTTACAAGCTGATTCCTCTCCAGCGTTCCATGAGGCTGCCTGTTTGGGTACCAGCACGTGGGGCAAATCCTTCTCAGGGTAGCAAAGAGAGCCCTGGTCACACACATGGTGGCTGCAGGAGGCGTGGGCAGACAAAAACCTCATGCCCCCCGACCACCCCAGGGCCGTGCAAGCTGCCTCCTCGAAAGCGTCAGTGCAAGGCACGGGCCTGAAGTGCATGGGGAGGAGAAGAGCCCCCACACATGCAGTGCGCAAGCATTTCTCCCACAGACACCCCGGTGCACAGATCTGTTCCTCCTCCATCTCTCCCGTGTGCTTCTAAAGACACCATGCACATCCTCCTTGGGTCCCCCCTTTCAAACAGCAACTGCAGGAGAAATCAAAGGAGCAGCTCCATTTTCAGCCCTCGATTGCTGCCTTCCTCCAGTGAGGACTTTATGGCAGCACAGCCACCCCATCCCATCCCCACCTGCCCGTCCGTGTCTGCCTGCCCTGACAGCCCCGCGGGGCGGCCGCCAAGTTTTGCAACCCGGGAACAAAATGCAAAGCCTGCTGCAAGGGGAAAAAAGCCCTTAACAAACAAACAAATAAACAAACAAACCTAAAGCCGTCCCGCGGCCAGAGCTGCCCTTCCAGTCTGTCAGCCCTCGGCGACGAAAAACAAAAAATCTCCCTGCCCACCTCCTTGGGCTGTCATCTGAGACCCGAAGTTAAGCAAACCGGGCAGTTAAAAAGCTTTGGCTGGAGTCTCGACAAAAGGATGGGCTGTGATTGTAGCAGCATTTCACCCAGCTTCCCAGTACCACATTCCTGAGTCCCACAGTCACAGTGTCACATTCTGGGCAAAGAGTCCGTTTATTTCTATCATTATTCCAGCAGAAAGTCCTATAGCACTTGGCAAAAGACGCATTCGTTGTTTCTGGGCGTTGTTTAAACTTTCTCACTGACAGCAATAGGATCAGACACAGCCGATCGAGCCGCGCTCAGCCCTGGTCCTAAGCATCCCTCCGGGGGGGATTTTGGCGCAGGTGCCATCTCCGCCGGGCTGCACAGCTCCGGGAGCACAGGGCTCTCGCAGCAGCCGCCAGCACTGAGGTCATGAGGTAGATCAACACCGGCCACAGTCAGGAAGTTCCTCCCGGTACGAGCTTTCTGCACAGCCTTAAAATACTCAGCACCCCCCCCTACTCCCTCCGGCTCAAGGGGCCTGAGCTCGTGCACCTAAACAGGTAACCTCTGCAAGCAGTCAGCCCGCCCGAGCCTCCCGGGGCAACCTCCCACCTTTTTGCAGGAGGTTTGCTGAGTTTTAGGTTTCTTGCAGCCACTGCGTTTTAGGAGTGCTTTAGGAGAGGATGATTATAATCGGCTTTTTTTTTTTTTTTTTTTTTTTTTTTTTTTTTANTTTTTTTTTTCCTTAGAGAAAGGCTCATCGTTAAAAGCAGCGTGCCACGCCAGAGCCCATCGCGCCTCGGAGCTACCCACTAGGCACAGTACCTTTACAGTGCAAAAAGTCCTCAGGGTGAGGGAAGGAGCCCTCTTCGCAGAGCAACTCGCAGGTTTTATCCGGTGCTAGGGGGTAGCTGTTGTCCTCCTCGTTGTAGTCGCTCCTGCCGTTGCTGTTTGAGTAGCCGTTGGCGTACATCTTCAGGGCAGATCTGCGGAGGCACAGGAGCTCCTGGAAGGCATACCTGAAGTCCGGGCTCCGGCAGTAGATCAGGGGGTTGAAGGCAGAGTTGACATAACCCAGCCAGTTCAAGAGGATGTACAAATACTTAGGGATGATATCATCCTGGATGACGTGCACGATATTGACGATGAAGAAGGGTAGCCAGCACAGCGTGAAGGTGCCCATGATGATTCCTAAGGTCTTCAGGGCTTTGTGCTCTTTCAGGAAGAACTTGGAGGCACGGCGGTGCCCTGCTCGCCCGTTCTGGTCCTGCTCCTTGTTTTGGATGTGAAACCTTCCCTCGCTCCGGTCTATCTTCTGCAGCTGCTTCTTGGCCACCTGGAAAACCCTGGCATACACGAATACCATGACCACAAGTGGCAGGTAGAAGGAGATGATGGAGGAGGCAATGGCATAGGCCTGGTTGGTGAAGAAGTCACAGCACGTGTCCTTCTCGTAGCAGCGGATGGCTTCAATGCGGTCTGCCCGGTACCAGTGCATCTGGATGGGCAGGAAGGAGGTGAGGGCTGAGACCACCCACACCACCATGATGACTATGCGTGCCTTGCTCTTAGTCAGCAGGCTCTGGTACTTGAACGGGGAGGTGATGGCAAAGTACCGGTCCACGGCAATGACACAGAGGGTCTCAATGCTGGCCGTGACACACAGCACGTCCAACGAGGTCCAGAACTCGCACCAGAAGTTCCCAAACTTCCACATCTCCATGATGATGTGGCTGGCGCCAAAGGGCACCACGGCCAGGCCCATCACCAGGTCGGCGCAGGCCAGCGAAGTGATGAAGTAGTTGGTGACCGTCTGCAGGCGCTGAAACCGGGCAATGGCAGTGATCACCAGCACGTTGCCGAAGACGATGGCCAGCACGATCACCGACATGAGGATCCCCATGCCCACCATCCACACGTCCCGCGACACCGTGGGGTCAGCGGCGCTCTGGTTGCCGCTGACGTTGCCACCGGGCAGCTCGGTGCCCTCCACCTCCATGGCCCCCCAGCAAGGTCCCCGCACGGCCGGCGGGGGCTTTGCTTAGGGCTCCGCTGTTGCGGTGCTGCGCCGGGCTCCGCGCATACGGGACGGCAGGTGCTGGGCTGGGCGCGGGGCCCTCCCGCT
>VXAV01004677.1:94399-195746 GCA_013399715.1 Alectura lathami
CCCGGCGGGTTCCCGGCCCGCCGTGGGCCCGCACCCGCCACCCACGCGCGCTCCCTGCCTCGAGCTGTCCCTGTGCTTTCCGCCCCGCACGCTCCCAGCCCTGCAGCGTCCCCGTGCCTTCCACCTACGGCTGCTGCACGTGTCCCCGCACCCTTGCCCCACGCATTCTCCCTACCCCAGAGGGCCCCACACCTCCCATCCCACCCATGCACCCTGCACACTTCCTGACCCCCTTGGGGCAGTGCAGGGCGCAGGAGGTTTTGTGACTGCTGCACACTGCTGTCTGCCACGCTGCAGCCAGGCGTGTGTTTAACCCTGGACACCATCACAAGTATTTCCCTCCAAAGCAAACAAATCTTCTAAATAAGGACGAAGGAATCCTGTGAACTTCCTTTTAACCTAACAAGAGATAACGCTGCCACTGGAAGTGGAACTGGAGTTCCATTTCTGTGCGTTGCTCTGTAGCGAAATCCCCCATCCTTGTCCTGCTCTCCCACAGATGCATCCCTCTGCCCATGGGGCAGTGGAGGTGCCAGTAGGGTCTGGAGACTGCTTCGCACAGCCGTTAACATTACCCTATGCCACAGAATGGGAGAACAGAAAAAGTCACTTTTGCCCAGATTTCCCCCCTGCTACTGGTACTGGGTGCACCAGGAGCAGCTGCAGCCGCCGGCCTGGACTAGCAGCAGGCTCAGTACCCGAGGATCACTGCTTTTGTTAGCAATTAAGCAGCTACTGATGTTGTGTCTTGACTGAAACACATCAGCCAGCAGAGCCAAAAGGGTTTCAGGATGCTGCTGCTGTTTCCTGGAGGACAGGCAGTGTGCAGGGAGCAGCCCTCCCCCCAGCCCCACACCCTGTAAGGTGTCTGCAGCTGTGCACCCACTCAGCTTGTGCTATTTATAGAGAGGATCTGGGTGTGCGGAGAGGAAGTTTTGCGGTTTAACACAGAGCGGCAAGTGAGGTGCTGGAATCAGGAAATAAGATGAAAGGCAGTTCCAGCGGTGTGCGCTTTCTGTCTCGGTGGGGCTCTGCCTTAACTAGTGGCTTCCCAGTGCTGCTCCCACTCACCGCTTCTGCATGTGCACACTGCTGAGGTTCTCAAAGTGCAGAGACCTCACTGGGTGCCTCTTCCCCACTGTGGGCAGGCACAGGATTTGGAAAGCAGGAGCATTTGGGGGAGCCAAGCAGGAGAACACTAGTGATCATAGCAAATTACTGGGAGTTTCCACTGCCCACTGTTGAGATAAATGAGGCTCTACATTCGTGCATAGGTACAACTGCCACCAGCTGCTGGAAGTCTGCAGCACTCCATTGGCTTTCACAGACTTTGCACCAGCTGAGGATCTGGTCTGTACATAACTTCAGGCTCACTTAGCACCTTGCTGGGTGCAGTACCTGCCACTGGCTCCCGTGCACACGGCTCCCTGCACACCTCTGGCCTCGGGAGCCAGTGCATGCACCTTGCAGGGGCAACACAGCAAGAATCTGCTGGAAAAGTGGAGGTGCCAGTCAGATGCAATATTGGGAGAACAGAGCAGTACAAGGAAGGGAGGTGTGGGAACTACACATCATACTCAGCTCACTGTTCAGCCCTCTTTTTTAAGACCTGATCAGAAGACTCTGGAAAATGATCAAGGTAAACCTCTGGTAACAACTTGGCAAGTCTGCTGTGCTGTTCCCTGTGAGCTATGCTAACATCAGGAAATGCTCTCACACTAAATCAAAACTTTCAAAAAGCATCAGCATCCCTATCCTAATAGACATTCCATTGCTCATCCTCACAAGAAGTGCTGAGTCTTGAAAGGAGGAGAAGCAGGTTTGGGAGCTTAGCAGAAATTTCTGTGGTCCAGGTTGCAGAAATCAGCAAACCCATCTTATATCTCAGTATTTTGTCTTTCTTGTGCTATATTCAAAGAGGCTTGGACCTCTTGTGGTTAGCGGGGTGTGGTGGAGGAAGCAGAAAAGGCTGAATTTTCTTCCTCGACTCAGCAGCGCTCTGCTTGCTTTGGCAGGCTGCTCACCCACATGAGGTGTGCCCAGGTGGACCCATGGCACTAGCTGGTTTCAAACCCTGGCTGCGCAGCCACGACCCACACCAAGTGGAGCTGTGAACACAAGTTCAAAATAAAGGCAGGATTTTGCCCCACATAATGATAAATTATGAAATTTATGCACCCAAAATCTGAGTTGCTCTTGTGATTTGCCTGCTTTCATTTGTGCTTTTGAGTAGCTATTAGCTTTCCAGTGTGTTTGAGGCTTCATTTTCAGACAGAAGTAATACCAAACCTCAGAGGAGAGGTTAGCAGGAGAGTTGAGTTTGCATTTCTTATGCTGCCCATCATGCTGGGGCTTTGCCCACACCAGAACATCTTCTTCTGGGCATCTTAGGCTTAAAGGATGTCAAAGCCTCACGTGCTTCCTGCAGTACATCTGACCCCACTGCTTTGTCATCATGCTAATCTTTTCTTTTTATAATTGAATGTGTGCTCCCTTCTTGCTGGGTGACATTTGAGGAACTGCCTGTGAGATCAATGAGAAAGGTAGGGCTGGTAGAAAGAGGTAGTCACTTCTACTAGCCCAGCTGACAGAACTGGAAAAAAACAGACAGGCTTTCAGGTACGCAAGACCTTCTCCAGAACCATGAATAGCTGGGATGCTCCCTGAGCCCTGATTCCCAGATGCTTATCGCAGGCTGGGAATCAGGAAGCACCCTGATGTGAAGCAGCTGGCCAGGGCAGGCGCTGGACAAGCGCTCCGAAGCAGCACTGTGCAACAGAGTGCTTGTTGACAAAGGGGCTGGTGAAATTCTCTTCTTGCAGGGAGATGAGCACTGACACAGTTCATCTGGCACCTCACTGCAGGGAGGGCTGTAGAGCAGCGAAAGCAGCATGCAGGTAGCACCAAGGTGTTCCTCTTCCCACGGCTGCTGGTAACAGCGGCTTGGCTGCAGGTGACCTGGGACTGGAGCCACCCGCACCCAGCAGCACTGAGCACCAGCAGACAACTTGGCAGCACCTGATGGGGCTCATCCTGCTTTTCCCATGTTTTCTGCTGCATTTGCTTATACGTGTCTGGCTTCAGGTCTCTAGGGGCTTTTGGCTTCCCAGTTCTGCTTCAGACAAGTGGCTTGGCAGGAGACAGAGAGTCTTCGGCAGATTCCTTGTGGTAGCATCAGCGTGGCTTCCTGGCTCCTGATTCCTCTTCCCTTTTTGCTTTTCACACCATGAGGGGGAGCCACCTCTGAGCCACAGCTTCAGTAACCTCTCGTTCATGTTAGTGTGGAGTAGGTGTGATTACGAAATAGGGTCTGAGTGATAACATGAGTTTTTCTTTGCTTGCTTCTCTCTCACAGCTCCCTGCAGGGTCTGGTAGCAGCCCGGGGGCATCTCCTGGCCCAGAGGGTCAACGCCGGTGAAGAGAAGCATGGGGTGCACCAAGGGCTGTGCCCACCCCACGCTGTGCAGGGGACAGAGGCAGCGGAGGGGCTCCCCGCTGCTCTGGGGCCGGCAGGATGGCACAGAGAGCCTGGAACAGCACCAGCCTCCTGGGACACAAGGGCATCCCTAATGCCTTCACAGGTGCAATCTCAGTTAGCGAGCACCAGTCCACAGGTCCCCTTGTGAAGGTGCTGTGGATAAGAAATTACCTCAGTGAAAACTGAGGTGCTTGATATGGAACATGGCACGGGCTGGAACAGCTGAGCGCCAGAGATCCATTGCCTCTGGGCCAAACACCGAACTGTTTGCCTGCAAATCAGCACCGATGGTGAATACAGGTTACAGAACGACACAACGCGAGGGGGACACGGGAAACAGAAGAGACTGCCAGCATAACAGAGAGAAGTCTGGTATCAAGACTTTTTCTTCTCGTTACTGCCCCCCATCGATGAGAGTCTGCAGTGACCCTCCAGTGAGTCCCAGCCCGGCAGGTAATGGTGGCTGCTTACAGTGGGGCCAGGGCTTCACCTCGCCTTCCTAACATTAGAAGGCTACTTCACAAGCTTGTAGGAAAGGGAACTGCGTGTGCTGGAATATGTGCCCAATTCTACTGAGTCCAAGAGGAAATTATTTTATTTTATTTTATTTTATTTTATTTTATTTTATTTTATTTTATTTTCCTGAGAGCTTTCTTATCAAATTTGCTGCATATCAAACCCAAAATAGCTTGTGTGGCTGCTGCTTGGAGCAGGCTTTCCCTCCGCTTTGAGGGATGGATCGAAAGTTTTGTGGTCGGAGCACATCAACGTGCTGCAGCAGGGCCTTGGTGACTGCTGCATGCATGCTCCTCAACTAGGCGATGCAGGGAGGGGTTTTCCTCCAGTTTCACCGCCTTTCTCGCTGTGGGCAAGGCCCTTGCCCTGGCCTGAAGGCACCCCTGGGGCCGAGCTGTGTGCCAGGCAGGGCGGAGCCGGCTGGAGGCTGAGATGGTCAGGAGGGAATCAGTGACTACAGTGCTGAGGTGTCAACAGAGGGGAGAGAAGAGGCTGTAATGCCTGGCATTTAGTTCCTAGAGCACACCGACATTTTCAGTAGTTGTGTTCTTCCTTAAATTCCTGCTTTCCTGCAGTGAGGCAGGAATTCCTCCTTATTCCTCCAGGCATCTGAAGAGGATCCACTAATGTCTCAGTCAGGTCTCTTGGAGCAGACTTCACAAGGCAGTGCCGAAAAGGTTGTCTTTCTCGGTGGTTACATCATATATGGTCCCTAAATACCTTGTTGAAAGAAGGAAATCACAATGCAGAAGTGGCTTAGGGTAAGCCCAGGCTTGTCTCATTGTTTTGTTATGCCTCAGTCTGACTGGAGCCATCCCGCTTCCCGCTTTACAAAGGCTGTGACATTTGCAGTGGGAATCATCATGGAGTTCTTGCTCTTGATGTCGAAGATAATCCCCATCCTGAAAGAAAGGCACGAGTCGTGTTATGCAAGTTCTTAGGAAGCGAAAGCATTTAATTGCTATGATGACACTCAGAGCCCCGGACACAAACATCTCCGGAACGTGCCAAGATGCTTATTTTGCTAATTACCATCAACAAATTTGCCAAACCGGGGACAGTTTCCAACAGCGAGAAGGGCGGTAAGCACTAAGATACCGAGATGATGGGTGCAGCAGAGGAACCTGGGCAGAATTCAAGTCTCCACGGCTTGCACATCGCTTGGCCCCTCTCAGCTGGCTCCTGACATGTGATGTGAACCCTGCTTAACTTATCCTCTAGCTCTGGGAGGAATTTGCAGCACATTCCCAGCTCCGATCGCATACCCCATCTAGCATCCATCAACCAGTACCCATTTTTTCTGCTCATTAATGATCTCAGGCTAAATTCCGAGCAGGACACGAAAGTGAAAGGCACCATGTCTCACGACCACCCAGTCCCTTTACCCAACCCAGCCCATTCTGGAATGTCAGAACAAACACTCTATGTAACTCCTTAAACAATGTCAGTAATCGCTTTTAGATGGGTCATTGTGTGTGGCATTCATCTAGGAGATGGTATCTGTGAATGGTGTTTTGTGTCCTTAGTGTATTTTAATAGCACGTGAGATTACATCTTTGGTTAGTGTTTTTATTTGCTATAGTATGATAATTGAATGATTTTAATCTGTGGTTGATTTTTTTTTTTTTTTTTAATGTAGCTAGCCCTGAGGGAAGTGGTGTAAAGTTGTCTCTTACTAAAATTAGCCCTAGCAAACTCAAATTTGCCCCTTCTGCCAGCTCTCGGCAAAACACTCGAGTTAAAAAAAGGTTGCAAGTCTGGCCAGCTGCACAGAGTTTCCAACCCGGGTTTTCTCTCCTACTCAGGCTGTTAACTCACGCTTCTCTTCCATAGAGACAACGTTATGAGAACCGTGCACTCTCCGCTATTCCTCCCCGTTCCCCAGAGAACAGGCACCCTCTCCCTCCAGGCAAGTGTCATAAAAGGCTCAACTTTTTGCATCAAAAAAAGGTTGCGCATGATGCCTGAGGGCATTTTTGATTGCATCCCTGGGCACCGTGCTGCAGCGATGTTCCAGCCCTGGCAGTCAGCACAGCATTGTAGCTCTCCAGGAGCTCAGCTTCTGTGCCATGCTCCCATGGGGACCTCCTTGCTGCAGGGCACTCCTGGGGGCTTTCTGCACTTACATTTCCAGTTCTATAAATATATACTTTTTTTTTTTTTTTTTTTCCCCGGAAGACTTCTCTGACTTCTGCATGGCAGCTGAGCTTTTACCCCGGGGCACGGCAGGCAGCCAGGGCAGGTAAGCTGAGAGTTACGATGAAGATCTCAATGTATGAATCAAGCATAACGTGTGCTGGCTCCTCGCCTCCTCCCAGAATAACAAAAATTAATGCAGTGCTCCTGCTGTGTCTGTAAATATTTCTGCGGTGAATTGGGCCCTGCCCAGCTATTGATTCCCCACTTCAAAGATCAAAGCCATTTGGTTTCATAATCACTTGTGTAAGCCTCTGATGGGAGTGGAAAGCAGGGAGAGGTGTCCCAGAGACTTTGAGGGTCAGGTGGCACAATGGGGAGATCCTACTGTCCCAAAATGCTGGATGTTAGTGGAGATCTGTTGGGAGGACTAGGGACGGGAGAAAGCAGAAATGCCATAGAGGGAGCTCTCGGTGGGCAGAGGCCCTCCATTCACAATTCCATCCATGTTGCTTCTGGCAGCAGCCTGCTCCTCTGCCGTGATGCTCATTACCCTGAAGACCATGCTGGGCTCTTCTGCCTGCTGCTGCTGGGTCCCGCTGAGCTGGGGTTTGAAGGCTCTTGCCAAAAGGTCATGCCTGTCAGGTGCTGTTCCTGGCAGCTCTGCTGCACAGCCAGGCAGGAGCAGCATGCATAAATCTCACTGAGGTGTACGGTTTTGGGGGGGATACTAGATGGGGATGCAGTCAAGCAAGTTGACTTCACCCTTAAAACAAAACTGTCTTGGACAGCAGGACAATGTGGGCTTCCCAGCTCCTCACTGGTGCAGGTCTGTGTGTGCACAGGGCACGGGTGGGAAGTAGTGGTTCTGTTACCAGCACAGCAGCTGCTTTGCTTCTCGAGAATGAAGTATGGAGAAGCATTCATATCCAGAGCTGATAATACCAGGCTGTGCACCTCAGGTCCAGAGGCAGGAACTTTTGCAAAGCAGAGGTGTAAGGAGACCTGGTGCTTCCATGTCCAATGTCAGCTGCGCCAGTTAGAGCTGTCCTCAGCAGCATATCCCAGGCAGTTGCTTTTCATTCAGAAAAAAAAAACCCTTGTCGCTTACCAGACTTGGTGTTTTAGGGTGACTGTTCTTGATAGACACTGGTAAGATGGAAGCATTTTACGGGAAGGTATGCATCCCCTTTCCTTGGAAATCTCAGTTCATTCCTATTGCATTAGGTAAGGCAGCTGTTGAGTTTGAGTGGGTGCAGTTTTAAAAGGGAAAATCCTGCCTAATGTCCAAAATAAATAACAATTAATATAGCCATATGAAAAGTAATTATGAGGATTTAAATAAACTAAAATAAAGTAAACCAGAACCCTTATCCTTCACTTGCCAGCAGCTTGACCTCTGCATCTGCGTTTCCCAGCTCAGATGGGTAAGGATGAGGCACTGAAGTAGGTAAAGCAGCCCAGAGCATACAGGGCATCTGCTTCTCACTGGTCCCTGGTGCCAAGCATAACAGCCTTCTCCCTCAGCCTGAGCATGGGACCAGGAGGTCATGGGTCCAGGCTCCATTACTCACTTCACCAGCCAAGCCACTTTCTTTTCACCCAAGAATTTGAAACTCATTAACCAGACAGCCTCAGTCTGTATTATTATTATCATTAGGAGAGAGGTCAGCAGCTTTTGTGGGAGAAACAGCAGACCCTGATTCACATGAGCTGTGCTGTGGGTGGAGGGATGGAGGCGTCTGGCCCAGCCCCAAGAGACCCCACCCTCAGCCAGCCAAGAAGATGCTCTGGACGGGGATCTGGGCACCTTCATTACCTGACAGGGCTGAGCCTGGTTTGTAATTCTGGTTGTGTCTTCTCTGACAGCCTCTGTAGCCTTTCATTTATTTATTTATTTATTTTAATTAAAACTTTCTTATCTCTTTCATGCTTGGATGCCACCAAAGCCAAAAGCATTCACCTGGGAGCCCAGGTCAGGAAGCCAGTGCCTGGTATTGAACCCCAGAGAGGCAAACAGGAGGCAGCTGTGCAGTGAGTATGGAGCCAGAAACCCCCCTGCCACGTCCTCCACTCAGCTGTGCCGGCTCATCCGTGCCCACTTCTCAGGCTGCTCTCCTGCACTTCCAAGTTCATTATCAGGATGATGACAGAGTCCTGCTGAGAGCAGGATTTCTTTAAATTCAGGCATTTTCATGGAGAATGGTTTCAAATTGTACTTTCCATTGATGTGCTTAGATTAGACCCACAAATACAATGCTGCCTTGTGTCCTCCAACCACCTTCAGACAATTTTCTCCAACAGCAGTATCTTCTGCATCCTATGAAGGCAAAATCTTTATTTGACTCACTTCCTTTATGCTGATATATTTATTGAAAAAAAATTAGAAATACATAGTGACTGTTAGCCTTGTCCTTACTCTGTGTGAAGAGAAAGCTAATTTCTTGGTTATTCATTATGTAAATACTAATTAAATTAAATAGCCAGCCCTTTAAGCAGAGGTAGTGGGGCAGGGCCATGCACTGCATACAGGTCCAAGAGCAGCAGGACTGGGTCAGTTCAGCATGGATGTGCCTCCAGAAGCTACACAGGGCCCAGGGCACAGGGATTCAGCACAGTGCCTGAGCCTGGCATGGAGAAGGGCAGCCACAGGAGTGAGAAGCAGAATATTTCAGACAGAAAACAGTCATCATGCCCAGTGCTGGGAAGTGGAGTAGGACAGGAACTTCGTTATGAGCCCTTCTACAGCTACAGGGGAAGCACCTCATTAGCGGCTCTGGCTTGCAGGAGGGCTATCTGATCTGTGCCATGTGCCTGTGATTATCCCCTTGACAAAAAAAAATGTTCCTGCTAATCCCAGCTTCCTGCTCTGGATGGTGACTTCAAAGCCAGCATCAGCACGTGGTCCAGCAGCCAGGACAGGGACAGCCTGCAGTGGGGGCATGAGGGGGCTGGAAGGCACCGGGGATATCCATCCTGCAGCAGAGCAACAGCTAAAACCCTGGCAGTCCTGAAAGCCCCCTTGTAGGTGCATGTTCTGGTTTTTCTTGACCTCCTGCTGGTCTTCAGCAAGGCTGGAGGAGGGAAGAGCATCTTCACCTTTTCCCAGAGAGCCCTACAAACTCGGTAGTGTTCCCAGATAAGGGGCAGCACAGCAGCATCAGTGGTTTTGCACTTTTCCAGCTCTGCCCCACTTGCCCATGTCACAAAGCTGCCTGGGACTCCAGGCTCAGGTAGAGCTGCACGGTGTGAGGACATGAAAGACAGTGTCTGGCTGCACTGGGACTTGAGGTCTTGCTTAGAAACCCACCCATCCTGGCAACACTGCCCAATTAAAGGAAAAATCCCTTCCCTCAACAGCACAGTCTGACAAGGCCAATTGTTTCCTGCCTTTCAGCTCTGCTCCAGCTTCTGCTGCTCTCCAAGCTCCAGGGGCTGGTAAAATGCTTGTGGATTTGCAAGGGTCTTAAAAATTGCAGTGGGTCTCTTACCTCGGTGGCAAATCTGTCCATGCAGAGAGGAGAAAGCTCAACTCCAGGAGCCTCTCTGGCCTCCCAGCCTGTAATCACTGCACAGCAAACAGATTGCACTGGCACTGGGGGACAAACCCTAAGAAATCCTGCTATGTTAAAGCGACCTCAGCTGACACTTCAGCCAGCTTTTTCTTGAGACTTCTCTTTCTCTTGTGTCTCTGCCTGTTGTAGGACTAGGTGAGGTGTGAATGTGTGCTGAGGACCTCCCTGTTTCTCAGAGATGTGTGCAGCTAGAGGTGGGATTCTGGGGGAAAAGCCAGGTCCAAAGCCAGGTCCCTGTGTGCTGTTGCCCTGACCCCTGGGGCTGGACCCAGCTGTGGAGTCCTCCTGCCTCTCTGCTGTGAGCTCCTCTCCTTGGGCACAGAAAGCACTTGTTGAGCACTCACTTCCACCCCCGGAGGCAAAATTCCGTGACCTGAGCACAATGCTGAGACCCCAGGGGACACTCCTGGAATTCTGTCAGGGTTGGGTCCACTTGGAGATTGCTACAGCCAAGATTTGGAAGGAATTTGCACAGCTTTAAATAAGAGCTTTGCCCAGGAATAGCTTTAGCATCAAAAAAAAAAAAAAAAGATTGCACAGAGTTCTGTCAGTGCATTTCAGCTGGGATCTACAGCTCCATCTCCCCACCCGTCCTCAGCCTGCAGACAGCTTATACACCCTCTCTGAGCCCTGGCTTTGTCCTGTCATCCCAAGCTTTGGCTTCTGTCCATCTTTTCAAGCGGAACTCTGTCCGGAGTTACAGTAACTCCCAATCATCTGGATCTAAAAGCAAACACAAGATTGATTCCTGATTTTGTTGTGTGCAGAGGTGAAGAAGATGTCTCCTTGGGATAGAAATGCTAGTATCTAGCAACTGAAAGAAATGACACACATTTAATGGGTCCTTCCAAGTTCCCTCCATCCTACTGATGGAAACACCTCCGAATTTGTTATCTGGGTTGTCAGTGGAGCCAGATCTGCTGTTCCTCTCTTCAATGTGTCTGTTTATCCCTGGAGCCTCCTATCTCTGCTGTTAGTGGATGTTTATATGGTTAGGGAGTTAAAACCACAGCTCAAATATGGCTAGCTATCTGCCACATAACTTACTGATTTGGAATAAGGAATGAAGGAGCCTTACATTTTTGTTACCACTGTGTCCATCACTATTTTCTTACTCACATCTATATATACACCCACTGATAAAGCTCAAAGGATTTAACTGGAAGCAAGTGTACTTCATCTGGGAATAGGACAAAACACCTCATAGAACTGAGCCCTGCCTCAGTCACTTTTGCACCACTCCCCAGCAAATGTTTCTGCTGATAAGGACTCAGCATTGTTAGCTTTGGATCCTTCACCCGAGGGGGACGAAATGAGCGTGTAGCTACTGTTACAAATTGTGAAACATGGGTTTCCTAAAGGTCTACAGGCAGTCAGGCTTCCTCAATGGTGTGCGGTGTTGCTGACAGCTCCCATTTGTGCGGTGGTTCAACAAACGGTGTTTGCTTGTTCTGCTCTGGGAAAACAAGTGAAGAAAAGGATCGAGCAGCAGGGGCATGGCTGAATCATCGATAGCTCAGCCCGTTGGTGGCTGGCAGAGGAAGGTACTGAGCATGATTTGCTTTTCTCAAAGACTGCTTCCACACAGCAGGATGGCCTTCATCTTCAATGAGATGTGCCTGACATGCAGAGAGAGGACACTAGCAGCCAGTCACAGGGAGAAGGGCACGGAGGCAGCACACTTTATCTCTGACCAGCAGAAGATCTGATTATACCCTAGGAAACCACAGCTTTGAACACCTCTCTCAAGCCCCCGTTGACCTGGCACAACAGTTTGTAAAACCAGGGGAGGAGTGAAAGCCCTTGGAGTCCCACCATGATCTGTGCTTGTCTGCTCATGGCCCAAGGAGCCAGAGGTGGCAGATGGACAAGGTCCTGCCTCTGCAGGGTGTGCCACCTCCATGCCTGGGAATCGGGGAGCAGCCCCAGGGTCCTGGCTGGCCATGGCAAAGCACAGTCCTGAGTCTCAAAGCTCCTCGCCTTGCAAAGTACAAACAGGTTTCTAATCATCCTGCTGGTGGCTCGGATAAACATAGGATGCCTGGAGAAGTCTAAGGACTTACGCGTTACAGCATGTTTTCAAGTTATGCCAAGACAGAAAAATTAGGAAGGGATTCTTTTTTTATCTGTTTTTGGTAGATTGCTTTTATTTGTGGTTTGGCAGAGTAACACTGTAGATCTTTCAAGGGTTGAACTGAGTAGGTCAGTGTCCTTCATAAAAACACTGTCATGAGCTGGCACTAAGGTCTGGTACAGCAAAAAAAGGACAGGGACAAAGGGCAGAGACACACAAATGTGATGGCTGCTCTGTTCTTGTGCTGAAGCCTCTTCTTCGGATGGAGTTTGCCTGCATCAGGAAGAGATGAAGATGGATGTTGCTGGTGGAGGCTACTGTGATTTTGTAGCAGTGCTGGAGTGATGAGTAATTTCTTGAATTCCTCTTCCTCAGCCTTCTACCCGAGAAAGAAATATTCTCGTATTCTGTGGCCCCCGGTATCTGTTGCTTGCTACAAGAGACGTGTGGTGGGTGCTACTCACTCAGCACAGACAGGTTTCATTATCAGGCCATGAAGGAGAAACCCTGATACAAACAAGCACAGCAGGAGGGGAGAGCTGCTTTCACTTGTCTCAGTGCCTGAACATAAGCAAGTACATATCTGCCTGCACCCAAATTAACAGGGGACACCTTAGTGTCAGCTTGCTGATCCCGGCACATCTCTCTACACTGTATTTAGCACAGCTGAAGGATATTGATTAAAAACACTTTTGCTTTTGTAGTTTAGGATGAAAGAGGAGAATCAGATGGAGTGGTTTGCTGCTCTAAAGGGTCTTTATTGCAACCAATGGGTTTTAGAGTAGCCAGGATCTGGAAGAGAGAAGCTTGGGGGAAATGAGGAACACACAGAGGGTGAGCACTCGCTTTGTTAACGGAGAATTCCACTAATGTGATCTGAGGAGGCAAACTGAATGATTGTGGGCGCTGGGCACCGCGCCGGGTGGCTGGGCTGGAGCAGGGGCTGCGAGCCCCCAGCGCTCAGACAGGAAACCTCTGCGTGGGGGTGCCTGGGGCCTGCTGAGGTGAAACCAGTTTGCAAGGCGCTGTGGCTAGCAGCAGTGTGATCTTTCCTTACCCTGCAGGGCCTCAGCAGAGAGGGGAAGTGCTTGTAAGGTGGGCCAGAACAGAGACACCCCACTGAGCCCCTTCTGAAGCAACAGACTTTAGATGATAGGCTATTGAATATTATAACTAGCTTTAAATAAATACTACAACTTTAAAACATGTTGGTAGAGTATACAAAGATGGAGGAAAGAAACTAAGCTCCTGCTGAAGAAATATTTTTCCCTGATTCCAAGATAGGAGCATCTCTTTAATTTTCCGAGGAGTATCCTCCTCTCAGACTGACGAATCATTTATTTTCACCCATACTGCCACAGGCCCCATCATTTGGCTCTGTCTCTAAACACATACAAGCCAGACCAGGAACCAAGTGTACCGAAGACATGTCGCCATGGAGGACACACACAGCACAGCATAGAGGCAAGCCAAAGCTTTGAGAGCTCACAAATGACACAGTGAATTTCCCAGGCACATCCGGATGGGCTGGAGGGATGTGTGAGTGCCTGAGTGCAGTCTGATGCTGCGCTGTGAAAACAGAATTGTGCTTGACTTGTTTTAAAAATGATGTTTTTTTGCCTGTGGTCTTTCTCCCTGTTGTTCTGTGACTGACATGAAGTTCTCTGAAAGAAGGCACTTGGTGCAGAGCTGCCACAGGAGCAATGCAAACAAACTGCAGTGCCAGGATGTTCCAGGTGGGCACATCCAAGGTGCAGTGGGCAGTCATGGTGACAGCAGGGCCTCCATGCTGGGAAGAAGCAGTTCCTGTGCTGGAGCCTCCTCCCGGCATTGGTCTAGTTGTTCTTCAGGGCTTGAAGCGCAGGCAGATGTCAGCAAGGGAAGCAGTGGCAGGAGAGGAAGAAGTAATGTGTAACACAGGGCAGTTTGCACAGTGCTGACAAGCCAGGGTTATCTTATAATTGGGTTAATTCGTTAGTGCTCAGGCCACATCTAACATAATGAGCCCAGCCAACACGATGAGCCATCCCAGTTTCTGTTTGCCTCTTGCATGGCTCATGTTCTCAGTGTGGACTCTGTGTCCTCTCCGCCTCAGTAAAGGTTATCCATGCTGGATCCTACTACAGCTCCTTGTCACACAGCTTGAAAAGACATCTTTTTGGTTAGCCCCTGAGGGATATTCATAAAATCCCACCTCACAGTGGAGCTTGACCTGGCTCTACAGTCTGCATAATTCAGATTTGGATTTGAAATTCCTTAAATTCTCAGGATAGAAGGAATGAAAATCAGCTCATCCTTTTGGATTTCGATACTGTAACTCCATCTTCAAGGGATGCAGTGTGCTACAACAGAGGAATGATTAGGACATTATCTGGCAATGCTCCTAGTAATGAATTGTCATCATATTTGACCATATAGGGTATTAAAGCTCACAGTCCAAAACTGTTTTAGTAAGAAAACAGCACAAAATCTATATTTTGCATCCCATAAAACTTAGTATTTGCAAGCACTGAAATGAACTTGTGGCTGTATATTGTACTGAGAAATTGCTCCCTGCATTTTAACTTGTTGTTAGAACATTCCAAAATTATAACTTGAAATAACACCTGCAAGTGTTATCTGGACTCTGGTTATGGTTAATGAGGACAGCTGTGATTTGCAAAATGCAAGGAAAGCATCTTTCAAATACCTGCTGCTCCTGAAGAAGATAAAGCATTTAACGCAGAAGAAAAAAGTTAGCTACAGCAGGGATATCACTTCTTGTCTGCAGCAAGAAAAACTGAAAGGATTTCTAAGTTCCAGGAGAAATATTTCATTTTATGAAAGGTAAGCACATAAAAATTGGTTGCTTCCTACTTTAGACGCAAACCAGAGAAAAGTTAAAACAGGATCATTAAAATCAGGCCTATTCTATATGGCAAAAATAGGTTTATTTTCCATATAAAGGCAAGATTAAGAAGTGCTGCATTGTAGATGCTTGGTTACGATAAGAGTGTATCTGACTTATAACTAGACAAAGATTATTAGAGCTGATCTACTCTGTCCAAAGTCCATATTAAAGGAGATGAAAATGGAAACAAGATTGTTTTCCCCTTTTTCAGGCATGCAATGCACAAAAAATAAGTTTCCATGGTATCTATGGAGGTAAGAGATTGTTTGGCTACATTAATGATTCCTTGATATCCTTCCTCAAGAGTCCTCAGAGAACATTCTTCCTCCTGAGATGTGATTTCTTGATTTCCCTTTTTCTTCGATTGTAGGACAATTAGAAGAATAGCAAGATAAATCTTTGTTACTATTTAGATTTTAAGAAATTAAACTAGAGTCAGTTCTACATCAGGGACCTTCATACATATTTTTTATGCTTTTCCTCTTCCAGACTGAGGAGAGGTGAGAACAGGGGGGTCAGTGGTTAGGACAGCAGCTGCAACAGGTTATTAGGACTGAAACCACAGATGCAAACAAGGAGCTTCTGCAGAACTTCTGATAACAGAGGGTTATTTGTTGTTGGTATCTGGCAATACATGACAAACTCTCTCTTGTACTGAACGGATGTTCCACTGATGTTGTAGGACATCATCCCCAGTGTAGAGCCTGTTACCACATCTCCTAGTTCTTGAACTTTTTAAACTGCTCTGGATATGATTTGAACGTGCAGAGAGCTTCAGGGTTTGTAGAGCACATTTGGCCAGGACACTGGGCAGTGTTAGCCTCATCCCAGGGTTTTGCTGCAAGCTTCCCAGCCTTGTGCAGCAAGTCTGAAGATTCTTTAAAGTTTGTACATGCTGACGTAAACAGAGCCCCTCAGTGCAGAAACAAAACCGAAGAGAATTTCTGGCACAATTCAGAATGGTGCATAGTTTTGCGGTGACCTCTCCATAGCAAAAACAAAGTTCTGTCTCTGCTGGGCACCAAGTGTCTGGCATGACTTTAAACACCCCGAGGACCAAAGAACACGAGTCACTTCGTAAGGTCCTTGTCCCCAGCGATCCCTGCAGAAGCAGAGAAAAAGCATTATTGCTCGTGGTTTTTTTTTGTTTTTGTTTGTTTGTTTTTTGTTTTTTTTTTTTTTTTTTTTTGAGAGANGAGAGAAGCTGAACTATGGAAAGGTTAAGTGAGTTGCTCAGGGACACATAGAAAATCAATAGCAGAACAGAGCCTCCAAGCCATATTTCCTAAAAGTTCTGGGCATGCCCTTAAATAAGCCTTAAAGAAACCTTAAAGAAGGTTTCATCTTACTGCTCTGGGCCCTTACTGCCCCAGCTACGTGGCCCGGAGCACCCGCTGCTCCTTGGGCAGGTCCAGTCCCACATCAGTTCTGCATCTCTTCCAGCCACAGGCTGCCCTGTTGTTTCAGCTCATTTTCTGGAGCGGAGAAAAGAGAAAATGCTGAACTTCAGCAGCAGCCTGCCAGCAGTTGACCTTTACATGACAAACAATATTCTTCAGCAGCATGCATCAGTTTGCATCAGTTTACATTTATTTTGTTCATCTCTTGTAGGCAACAAAAGTGAAACCAATTGGACTGGACAGGCAGGATAGGATCCCTCAGCATCTTGAAGTAATCTGTAAGAAATCAGCAGCAGATAGTCATTAGGCAGCAGCTGCTGCAAACAGCTTGGGGGAATTTGTCTCTACTAAAGAGCATTCTCGTGTCAGAGGAGGATTGGGAAAGCCTCAGTGAATGGGATTTTGTTTGTCTTGGAAGTACTTTGGGGAATCACAGGGAGAGTTGGAAGTGGCTGGTGGAAATGGCCCCATCCAGGCTTTTACACAAGCCCCTTGGAAGCTGTTGCTCTTCCAGCTTCCCTGTATCTCTTCTAACCAACCCTCTGCTAAAAAGTGAAGCCATAGCTCCATCTTCACTACATTTATCAAAGTACACAGCATGTTTCTTGCTGAAAACATGATGAATTGACACCTAAATAAGAGCATGATGTAGGGATGCAACTCAAAAGCTTTAGCAAGGTGCTCTGCAAATGTACATTGGCTTATTGGGACAGAGGGGACATTAAATTGTCTTTAAAATTTTGCTTAAGGTGAATTAGCCTGGCAGCAGACCTTTGTGTGCTGGTTAGCACATTGCAGGCACTGCAGGACACCTGGACCAGGCTCAATGCCTGTGCTGCTGGAAAACATCCACGTGTGGCACTCAGGGTTGTTCCAATGGGACTCCCAAAGTCATGCTCAGAGCACACTGGGCCTCCCACAGTATGAGTTCAGAAATACTCATCAGACCTGGTCTCGAAGCATGATGTACTGAGGAGGGGTTTGAGAAAGTTTGGAAAGCTTTGGGACATGAGGGCTTGGAATGTCCTTATCCCCATCCACTGTATGAAGTTTGTTCCTTCAACCAGTTCCTGTTGGCATGACCTCTTCTGCGCAGCATTCCCAAGAGGAGCCAATGCATACAAAAGCATGTTTGTACAAACAGGAAGGAGAGAGGAGGCTCCAGCCTTGTCTCATGCCGAGGTGGATCCCAGTAGCACTGCGCTGGATACATCTGCATCCCGAAACAGAGACAGCAAGGCACTAAGGTGGCACTGAGTCTTGGCCCAGCTTCATCAGCTCCTTCACCAGGATAACTTGAAGGAAATGCCAGCAACCTGTGAAGCTGCAGTGAAGTTCTGTCAGCTCAGCACTGCCCCAGTCCCAGGAGGAAAAGAGCAAGAGCACTCTACTGAACCCAGAGTAACACGCTCTTCCATGCGTCAGCCAATGCATTTATTTTCATTTGCTGCTGTCAGAGCAGGACAGCAGGATTTGGCCTTTTGGCAGAGTTTTTGGCTGTGTTTTATGAGACTGCAGCCTTCTGACCTCAGGAATCTGTCATGCAGTGATTTGGTTCCATGGGGGAACCTCAGATGAGAGTCAATTCATCATCACAGCCCCTGGCTTGCCATCAAATGGCCTAGGTGGGAGAACTGGACCAGGAGAACAGTTTTGAGTGGATTGCTTAAGAGGAGTGTCACTGTGGGATTAGGACTAGAACACTCCATTGCCACATTACCACTTGTATGTCTGAGGTAACAATGAATAATGTACTCTGGAGGTGTCAGTAAGACATTCTTTCACGTCTTACATGTGGATATGTGTGTAGATCCTGGACATCCAATAATGCAGTGATGAATCTCAAAAATCTCTCTATCTCTCTCCGTCTCTTTTTTCCTTTTTTTTTTTTTTAATATATAGATTGGGCAGTATCCAGTTTTGGAATTAAAAGGAGAATAAACAGGAAGACCATTAGAAAAAAAAAAAAAAAGGATTGGCAGGGTTTTTGTTTGTTTGTTTAGATCTTAATTAGAACTCAGAATTAAAATCAGAATATAATGTGTGTGTGTGTTGGCACTAAAGAATGTCAATGTCATGTCATCATGGGTATGCCCTCAGCAATAATTAGATTTACGCTCAGGTTCGTATCCATGACCATGTCACCTGGATATTTACCCCAGAAATGTCAGCAGTCACACCCTAGTCGAGACAAAGCCTGTAGATTCTGATTATTTAAGGGGTGTTTTCCCACTTCAGCCACTATCCACAACATCAGCATCCCCAGCACTGCAACACAGCTGTGAACTGGAGCTCAGAGGTACAAGTGGTCCCACTGCTCCCTTCTCCCACTCTGTAACAACACTTGCCCAGCTTGTGAGCCTTTCAATCTCTCCATCCGTCCCCGTCCATCTGACGTTAGTCTCCCCACTGTGGTTTTGCTCACTCTGCCAGCACAATTCATATTGATCTTGACTGGTTGTCAGTCCATCCCTTGGAATTTCTGTATGTGTTCCAACTATGAAACAATTTTGCACTAGTAAGCACTCGGCCACCAGTGACCTGATGAGACTGAACTGCTGTGAACCCAAACATGTATGAAGCAGCTCTGGAAAAGGGCAAACCAGCTTTTACTACATGAAGCAGGATGTAGCACTTCTGAGCGCTTCAAGCAATAAACCCGTCATCTCCCCTGCCCTGCTCCCACAGCGAAGAACTTGCTTTCCAGGAAGAAGAGGAACAGCGTGCTGCAGCAGAGCGGTCACACGGAGGACAGGGACAGGCAGGCCACTACAGGCTGCATAGTGTGAGAGCATCCCCCAAACCAGCCCCCTGGGATGTCCCATTCAGCTGTAACCTCACAGCAGAAGATACCATGGGCGTTCCACAGGTATGTGGAGCCTGGAGCTCCGTAAGTGCGGTGCTGGACTGTATTTTGCTTCGCTCTGTGGGCTTCCCCTTATCAGGAGGCCTCCCAAGGGATTTGTACAGGGGGCTCCCAGTGTGCGTCCCAGTGCATACCCAACTGGGCACTCACCAGCATGGCCAATGAAGGGCTGAGGGCAGCGTGCTGAGTGAGAGGTTTCATAGCATCGAACAGCCTCCACACGGTCTCACTAAGACACAAATTGCCTCATGTGGGAAATTAAACATCTCATAGGAAAATGCAAGGAGAGCTGAACTGCCCAGAGCAAAGGTCCAGCTTGACCGATATTCTGCCTCCAGCTGTGACCATCCGGGGAGGATCAGGGAGAGATAACAACAGCAGAACAGAACTTGCACAAATCCTTCCTGAGAGGCACTCCCTGTTCTGGCAATGGAAGGAATTCCCAAGCCAGAGGTTGCATCCAAACCACAGACACGAGCAGAGGTGACATATCAGAAATAATAAAATCTGCAAGCTTTGCTTATGAAGTAGGATCATTGCAGAGAAGAACTAGCTGCTCATGTTTTCAGAGGAAACAGAGGAATACCTCTCTGGACAGCCCATCAAAGAGGGGAAGTCAGACCCCTGACATCTGGACTCTCCTCGCCTGCGCTGGGGATGGGGGAGATGCTGGATGACCTTTGTCTAGAAGGAAGAGATGTGTCTGCATGAGCTACATGCTGTTGTGTGCTTTGCTCCATATTTCAGCTTTATTGGTTTTACTTTGTTCAGGTTTGCAGCTCTGACCATGCTCCTGTCACATGTTTGTGTACAGATTTAATGAAGATTCCTTTAACTGGTCATTACCACTCATGTGGTTACAAAGTATTAGGAAGTTGTAGCAGAGGACTTGATCAGAACATAAGTAACAAACAGGTGATGTGTTCACCATCAGCCACAAAGCACAGCACAACCGATGCACTGCCTTTGCATGCGTAGCCCTCTCTTGATCCAGAGGCATAAAAGAAAATAAAACTGGCATTGCCAGGACCATAACAGACTAGCAGTTGTGTTGTGCAAGCAGTTATTTATTGCAGTGCCCTGAGTGTCAGTACGTACAACATACCCACCATTTCCCTACTATTGACTGATCTCCTGCCCCTGCTGCACATCTCATCAGGCAGCTACAGAGTCCATCAGCACCAAGGTTCAACCCCATGTGAAGTCTCCGTCCCGGCAGGCATGGGGAGGCTCCTGCAGCCCTAGAGCTGTAATGTGAAAGGCATGAGGAATGTCAGCACCTCTGTGAGCAGCACCATCTTGTTTTCAGCTCTTCAGTGCTGAGTGAGCTGAAAAAAAAAATGTATCACATGCTCTTTGTTCCCAGGGCAGACTCTTGTTTTTATTAGAACATCTTGGACAGAATCTTGTCTCAGTTACATTGATAAAAATCCGGTTATGCTACTACAGACAACTGAAGTATTTCAGACATATCCTGGTGTGGCTCAGAGCAGCATGTGTCCCTGCACTCACAAGGGACTCCTCAGGGAAGCTGATAAACAGCGTCTGGAAGTATAGGAATCCATACTTTGGATAAAATATTGCACAAATATCGTATGTCAAGCCATTCACATTGCAGAGTTAACAGATGATGACAAGATTAGGTAGACCTTTTCCAGCTCACGTCTGCATTTATCTTGCTGTTGAAACACACTGTTTTGGCTGGGGAACCATGACAGAAAATGATAGGGGTTTCCAAGCTGAAAATAGCTAAGGAGCAACATCTTCAAGCTGTGACCAGAGTCCAGCCTTGGTAAAGTAGGTTCATCACAGTGACTTTAATTCATTTCTAGAGGAAGCAACAGAGGTAAGACAGCTAAAAGTTCATTTTGTTCCCAGGCTGGACTGCTGAAACTCAAAAAGCTACAGCATGGGTGCTGCTACCACCACTTCTATCTTTTCTTGAGAGAAGCCAGATGAAAAAACTGAGGAACATACCACAGCCTAATGTAGTCCTGTCAGGGAGGCTGAAACATCCAGGAGTTAAGGGGACTCCTGCAGCCCGTCTTTGTCCTGGACAAGAGGCTCCTTTTCAAACTCCTAAGGAACCTCTCTGTGCTTTCTTGAGGATCATGCACAAACTGTACTGTCTCAGCTGGTGCAAGTGAAGAACTGTCTTCCGGCTGAGGACACAATACACAGAGATTGAACTAAAATGTGAAAACAAGACAAAAATAGTAGACTGCAAATCTAGCAATTTTTTTTTCATGACTGAGTGCCAGATAGGGCCATGTGATTTTGGACAGATATACACAATTATGGTAACAGAGCAGTTGGACAGATCGTCCAGCCAGCAGTTTCTCTAGCGCTGGTGCCCACATGGGACCAGAAAATCAGTCCCTCGATGACTCCAGAGAGACCTTTCCAGGAACTGTGCTTCCAGTTACAGACATGATACTAGGAAGGTTGTGGACAGGGGAGAAAGGAGGGGAGAAGGAATTTGAAATAATTCTGACATTTCAGAAATGGGAAGCAAGGATGTCTGGGACAAGGACAAGGATGGGTCCTTGCAGGGAACAGCTCTGTTCATGGCAGAATGTGTACAGCCCTGGAGATTGGGCTGTCCCTCTTCCGAACAGCTCCTTCTGCTGCAAATGAAATGCAGATACCAAGTTCCAGCTGAGGTGGTAAGTGAAGCAACAGCTTCACAAGAATCCTGTATCCGTGGTGCACAAAGCACAGAGGGGAAGCTGGTACTGTCCTACAGGAGTAGGCAAGACAGCCCTTGCCTTCAGATTCGCTTATGCTAATGAAGCAAAGGATGCAGTTGTACCTCTATGCTAGCTGGATTTAGGACAAGAGGGAGGAGCAGACCGCAATTCATGACATAAGAGCACTGGCTGGAAGTGCTCTTTCTGTGACACTGTGAGATAGAGGCAGGCTGTCCCCAGCCAAACCGCTGCACCGGCTCCCGGGGGGAAGCCCGCAGAGTTGGCTGGTTTAGGCAGGAGAGGCTGTCAAAAGATGTGATGGGCAGATAACCTACTTCCTGCTGAAGTGTTGTTTTCTCTGCTCTGCAGGAGTATTTGTGAAGGGCTTTAGGTTTATTCTTGTCTATCAAGATGGGATGCACCACAGATTTCAAGAGGACAGAGTTCACGGCCACCTAAGTGTAACAACCTGTTATTTAGTGAGGGCTCAGCTCTTTTGTGAGCTCAGTGTAGCTCTCACCCACTGTAGTAGAAAACAATGCCCAGACAGATGACATGGCACAGAGACGTGGGCAGAAGCACAGGGGTGGGTAAAGTGCTGAGCATGGGTGTTGAGTGCCAGGAATATATTTAGCACCCAGCGCACAAGAGGATGAACAGGCATCTGTCATGTGCCAGTCACTAGCAACTCACCACAGCCACAGGCTCCTTTTTGAGTGGGTGACCCAAGAAACACAGAAATCTTTCTCAGCAAAGCAGGTGGCAATGTGCACTGTTGTGTGGCTGCTGTTGCTGAGTGAGTAATATCTGCCACACATGTGCATGTTGTCCCAGTGTCTGATCTCTTAACACAATGCATTCTGAAACACTTGGGATTTAGAAATACTAAAGGATCTGTAGAAAGTCCAGAGATTTTTCACTCCTTTTACATGCTCATTTTTCTGTAAATGTGAATTGCTTTCACCTGAAGTCTTCGTAGTTGTCGTACATGTGTGATTGAATTAGTGGTATGTGAAAGGGGATGTCATTGTCCCACCTTCACAATCTCCATCAGGTCTCTTCCTCCATCAGTTTAACATTTCTCATATGTAACTTGTTATAGAATCTGTGACTCATTTATACCCCAAAGTATGTTTTTTCTATTAAAAAACTTGATTTAAATTTTACAGTGACAACAGAAACAATCACTTTAAACTATGTGGTTATAAGTTTCTCTGCATTAAAAATGTGAATGAAAGAAGAAGTGTGCGGGACATTGCAGGAACACCATTGAAAAGTCGGAAGGAGGTCCATGTTCACTGTTGGCTTAGTGGTCTTTTTCTGTTTCTGCCCAGCTGACTGGAAACCTTTAACCTTCCCAAAGAATTTGTGCAGCTACCAAATGAGTCAACAACATCTAATCTGGGAAAAACAGCCAAATGTTAAGTAACATTAATTGCCTTTTTCCATGACATGTGCTGAACAGAGCAAAGTTCACCAGAGTGTGGTGGGAATTATCCACGGATAATTGTCAAAGCACCCTGTGTGTGCCTATGCACACACACACCTTCCCAAGAGAGATTCTCTTGTCACTGATGATTTATATCTCCACTTTGGCAACAATGGGATATTCATGATTCTCCGTAAGTCAGCCCTACAAACAGTTACACCTCTGTGTGTGCTTCTCAGTCAACCTTTACCACTGCTCCAGTGACACCATAGTATTCAAACATCCCAAAAGCAGCTGTATTCAGCAGGCTGGAGGGAATTTCCATTCAGCAACCAGTCCATGTTCTCCTTCCCACACCAACATCTCAAAACAGCACAAGAAATCCTTCAGAAGTTGCTCTCAGGTGGGCATATGTCTCAGGAAGGCTCTTTTCTCGCCCTGTGAATAGGCGATCAGAGGAGCTGTTAAAGGTTGACATTTTCTACCTGGAGAAAAAACAAAACAAAACAAAACAGCACAAGCACAAGCACAAGCAGGTGTCATTCCTGGGAACTGTCTCATGTGGATTCGGGACGGTCTCAGAACAGCCATCCTCTGACCGATCTCAACAGCAGCTGGGCCTGGTTTCTGCCTGCAGCCAGCCCAAGCTTTTGCCACCTTTGCCAGCTGGTTCTCAAGATGATCCAGGATGTGGGGTCAGGAAAAGGGAGGACAAAGCAAACTTGTGGCCATTCACAACATGGAAATTGGGGGTGAAGAGACAGAATCCTCCGTCCAATCACTAGACACTGCCATCTGATGCATTTCTCTACGTAGTTACGTCAGGCAGTAGATTGAAAGAGCATGCTGTGTGATGTGTACAGCAAGCAAACTGAGGACCAGGATGGGCAGAGTTTTCAGAGAAGTTTCCTGCCAGTGCAGTCTGCCTGACTGAGGAGCGGTCTCCCAAAAGGATACCAGTGGGAACTACTGGCAAGCTTTAGAAACCAGCCAAGACTGTACAACAGTCCAGTGTTCTTCAGAAGATGGAAGATTTAATATGTGATTTCCACCTCCACTATAAAGTACTTGAGCTCCACAAATGTAGTTTCCTCCATTTTTCCTGATCTCAGCCCTCTTGACACATACGTCGAAGAAACAGGATGAGGGGCTCTGCCCCTCACCAACCAGCTTCCAGTGCTTCTGCACCATCCATTCAGCTAGCAATGACACTGCATGGAGACAGGCAGGGATGACCAGTTCCCTCAAATCGTTTTCCTCCGAGCTGTATCCCTCTTTTCTGCTAAAATGTAGTCCATTTCAAGGGGCTGGAGAGAATTCAAGATCAACAAAACTCCGTATTCTGGGCTGCCTTGTTTATTACCAATAATGTTACTATCTTCCCCTGGGCTTAGAATTTCACAATGCAAGTTTTGTCAAGAGGCCATCTCTTTTCCTGTTCCTGTGGCACACTTTGCTCATTGGGCTTAGGTAGTACTGCCAGAACTGCAGGGGACAGAAAGGAATGGCAAAACAAGGTCAGCTCCAAAGGGCACTGTCAGAGCTGAAAGCACCAAACCGCCCCTCGCAGGCAGGCAGTGGCTTTCTAGAGAGGCGATTTGAGATCTCAAGATGGTTCTGATCAGAGTACCATCGGAGTAAATGAATCAGAAGATAAATAAGACTTGCAGTGTGGATGATAAAGATAAAATAATGATTTGAAGTTGTTTTCCTTTTTGTTCAACGTCAAGAGAAGGATACAATGCACAGGAAGGGTTCAAGGCAGAGGCAGTCAATCAGTGAGATCTTAAGGCGGATCTTTCAGTCGCTCTTTCAAGGCACCAAAGGTTTGTGTCTGACAAGGAGTTTCAAGAAATGAAGGAATCCCATGGTGAAGGTTGAGTGGAAATTTAGCTGGGATTTATAGACTTTGACATCATGTTGCTTTAAAAACAACCAGAGGCTCAGGCCAGACCAGCTCAGGAGCTGGTGTATTGCCAGGTCCATGGCGGGTTTGAACCTCGAGTGTTTGATCCAGCTTTGAATAGCTCAGGAAACTGTGTTCCCATTCTTCTTACGACCTTGTTCCACAGCCCTGTGCAGTTCACAGTTAGGAATTATTTCCTGACCTTCAGCTTACACTTTCCTTCAATTAGTCACTTTATTTCTCTTAACTATACCCTAATGCTCTACAAATTGATTTCCTGTTTTTTGTTGGTGTGTACACCCTTCTTGTGCCTGCGGATGGTTACAGTGCCCTATTAATCACTGATTAATCTGTACTGCTTCCACTTTTCCTTCGTATGTCAACAGCTTGAGGCCTTCCATTTGTTGTGTTTCTCTGGCTTTGCTCTCACAAGAGAAAGCGGGCATGCTCTCTGGCACACACAGTTACACCGCCTCAGAAGACATCTGAGCAAATAGCACTAACATGTCTGGTCTGAGTTTAAGGCCATCCCCCATTTCCCCATCTCACATCAGCTAATTATTTTCATGTGTGTTTTTTTTTTTTTTTTTTTTTAATTTACTTGGGCTCCTGCTCTCCATGCTGGTAAAGGATGCAAGAGATTTTGCAATCTCTCTTTCAACAAAGGAAGCTGGGAGATGATATTCTACCCTGAAGTACTTGAGGGTAGAGCAATGAAAGCTCCAAAGCTTTAACACAATCAGATGACTTGGGTGTGCCATCAAGGGGTGCTCTGCAAAGGCACAGGAGGGGACAGCAATTAGAAACGATTTCCTAAGATGTGAGTCCCATTGCCAGCTGTGGGCTGACTGCAGGGACAGCTCAGGTCCTGCTCTCAGAGGCAGGTCATCTTCCTTCTCCACTAGGACAGAGCTAGGGGACAGGGAAACACAGAAACGTTAATTAGTTATGCAGAGATCTACACAGCCTTTTACTCTGAAGAAGATGGTGCCATTATTATTTTGCAACTGTTCACCTGGTCTTTTTGCAAATCCTCCAAGAGCTCTTCCTTCCTCAATTTCTTGCTGCAAGCGACGTAAGTGCAGTGACATCGTGCAAAAAAAGCATGTTTCCATTAAAAATATCATCTGCATTCACTCTACTCCACCCAGATCGGTACCATGGGTCAAGCTGAAGAAGAACAGAGCAGTGAAAGGATGTAGCAAGCACAGGTCAAATAAATTATTTGGCTGTTGTTCAGATGATACTCTACTAATTTATTTAAAAATATGATCTCTGAAGTGTGACAGAGTGTGAAGAGGGAGTGTTTCCATTAGAGAAGCACTTTCTTCACACAGAAGCTCACTGAGTGCTTTCACGTTCACTCGCACCTCTGATTCACTCTCCGAGCATTTGCTGTGTGGATTTCAGCAGTTACCACCTCTCCTGAAGAAGCTGCAGGCATGAACTCCTCCTGGCGATGCTCAAACCTCAGCCCAAACCTGCAGAGCTGAGTCAGAGCCCCTGGCCGTGCCTCGCTGAGCCCCATGGCACATCCTGCCACTCTAGCGTACTCCTCTGGCCAGGGACTGACCCAAGGAGGCTGCCTGGGCCCTTTGGGCTTTCCCAGCTCAGGGGATGTCACGTGGTAGTGCCTGGGAGATGATGGAGAGGCACGGAGTGGGGTGGGCACACAGGTCCTTGCAGCCCCTCTGTGGGGCCATTCCAGTCCCACAGTGAGGCATTGAAGGATATTTCGGTGCTTAATCTTTTCTTTTTGTGCATGTCCAAATTACCACACACACAGTCCTGAGACCAATCATTTTTTGATTTACAGAAGGAGAGAACAGTGCCCAGAAATAAATAATTAGGAATAGCTGGCGTGCAATTCCCATGTAAGGCTCTTGGGATGAGGGATGGTATTTCAGACACAACAAGCAGCTTAGCACCTCCTTGGCTATTAGAGGGGTGAAAACAGGAAGAACAGCCTATCCAGAGTTTTCGTTTTAACACCGTTTTCACCAGTCTGCAGCCCGAGCCAGATCACGGAAGCTCCTGCTTCCAAGGCCAAATGAAGCCAACAGCAACTGGCACCAGACTGAGCAAACTGTGTTTGTCCCAGTGAGAAGGTTTTCCTGCAGTTTGCCCCAGTAAGGCCAATAGGGAGCTCACCCCACTCCCACAAACCCAGTGTGAGCGTTCCAAGCTGCACATGTGCATGGGCTCAGCACAGACACCCCTGTGCACAACCCTTCATGCAGCCCCAGAGCAGGCAGGAGTGGACAGAGAGCTGGGACCAGTGACGTCACTCATGCTCCCAGCTGATGGCTGGCAAACCCTCCGGCAGGTGGGCAATTCCCTGCAGCTCAACAAGCTGCTGAGCATCAGCTGAGCTGTGGCAACCCACTGTGAAAGCACATGGAGCAGATTCATGGCCAAGGCAAAAAGCATGGGCTTCAGTGCCTGGGAAAGCTGTGCTTTGCTTCCTTGCTGCTTGATTTAAACTTTGCAGGCAGCAATTCCTCAGCCACACACTCAGCAGGAACAAATTTTGAGAAAATTAACAATATATGCTGTCATTAATAAATTTTTGAGATCCACACACATTTCCGTATGGCTGCCATTGATACTCCTGGGAAGAGCATCATCCTAAGAATGGCAGCTGTTTAAGTATTTTAATTTGCAAACATAACAATTAACTAGTTTTCTTCTGTACATTCAAACAATTCTGGACTCCTAATTTATCTCCCATCAACCCCATTCTGTAAGTGCACTTTTAAACTACTATTCTCCAAACGATCTGTCTCCACATTAAGCTCCAGTGAAACTGCAGAATGGCTTTAAGGTACCTTCTTCTGAAATGTATCAGCAGTCCGGGAGCTCACAGCCCAGAATTTTAATGCATTTGGGAGTTCCTGCACTAAATGCTCACATCCATGCAACTTCATTACTTTCCAAAAAGTGATGTGGGAAACCAAGCTGCATGTAGGTCAGCTTCCTAAGTGGGCTTGCACCCCTAGGAGACATTGATGCATTTTGCAGCATCTCTTTGAGTCTTCTCCCTCTTCACAGACTCCATCTTTGCAGGTGCTTTCCTTCCAGCACTGACATGGGCTTTCAGCAGAACAAGGCAATGCGATCTTTTCTCTCTTCATTCTCGGACCTGGCTTCCAGCCACCACAAGCACAGCCACAAGCAGCACTGGATGCAGCATGGAGCTTTGAAATCCAGAATCCCAATGACAGAGGCACAGCAAGGGGAGCCTTCCCTCTTTTTTTTTTTTTTTTTTTTTTTTTGGCAAAAGAGGGGTCAAAAGGCATGTTTCCTTTCGTGCCTTCAGTGGGCTGCCTGGCTTCTTCCTGCAATGCCCTTCACCCTCAGGTCTGCCCAGCAGGATGCACACCCTCCCTTCGCTCCCTGTGAACATGGTGCATTCCAGGGCTGCTCTTTACAAATTTGGGCAGCTCAAATGCTGCCTGCTGACATTATACATCCTTTGGATGTTGCCATTCCCAGTCATGTCCTTGGTTATAGCAGTGTCTAAGGGGACTCAGGGTCAGGTGCCTCATTTCTTCTGCATTCCCAGGTCTATCCCCTCCTTGGTTTGTGGTCTTCCACCCTTCAGGTGAGCACACTGTTCTTCTGGTCCCAGATCTGCTCCTTCTCTTCCTCCCCAGTGTTCTTTATAGCCCCTTTTCTTGACAAACCCACTCCTCCTCATCATCATGTTCTCTCTCAAGCCCTTTCCCTCCACTTGTAACAAGCCCATGCCCAAGCATCTCCCCTCTGCTCTTTCAAATCCCTCCCATGCAGCACAACCTATGTAAGCACTTAATGTCTGGCTGGCAGCAAGGGAGGTCTCCTGAAGTGGGAGTTCCCTCTCTCTCATTAGGAGGGTTTTAAGAACCCTGCTTTCACACTGTCATACAGATTGGGCCTTTCATTCTCACATAAAGTGGGATGCTGAACTGTGTCATCTGCTCTGTTGCCAGAAGCCAAAATGCTCCTCTTTGCATCTCCCTGTTATCTCATAGCCAGGCAGCTGCATGAGCTCTGGGAACATTAGGCTCCAGGGAGAAGTTTATATGAATCTAAGGTACTTCACAAACAAATTATCAGGATGTATTTCCCCCTGCTTCCCCCCCTAATCCCCCACCCCAAAGGAATCTTTGGGATGCATGCATAACAAGGTTCTTAAAGAGAAGCTCTGGTCTTTGCTAATCCCCTTCTTAGTGCTTCAGTGAAAAGAAAACATGATGGTATTTGCTGGAATTTGCAGCAAACAGAGCTCTCCCCAGATATTTCTGATTGTCCCTGCCTATTTTCCTTTAAAACAAGCCTCTTGCCCTCTCCTCTCCATGGGCAGGGTCTATAAATAGCCCTGAGTGTCTGGCTCCTGGAGTGACGTCCATACCTCAGGGAAGGTATATATGATTACTGCGTTCAGCTTGACCTCTTAAATTAGCTCAGCCATGAGAAGGCACGAAAGAACAACAGAAGTTATGTGACCATCAATGTTTATTCCTGGGGAAATAGGAAGGACAGGAGTTTCATAACATTCTTCATGTTCTTTAATGTTCATGGAAATTATGCTTTGGCACTAGAAAGTGGCAGACGACTGAATCATAGCTACAGCAAAACAAACCAACCCAGTATGCCACAGCCCAGTGCACGCACAGGGCTCCCCACCCAGTGCCCCTGACACGAGAGCAACTTGCTTCTATGGCCCTGACACCGAGCCTGCAGCCCTACAAGGAGAGTCACCACCTCTTTCTAGTAGTCACTACTTCCAAAATGCACATTGGTCTGCATAAAATTCCTTGACTTTCTCCTTGCATAGCTGATGGATTTCACCAAAATAAAGTGGCAGTGCTAAGGAGGAAGACTTTGGGTAGCTTCCTTCCCCTGGTTGTCTTCCTCCTGTGTGGCACCAGCCCATCATCACAACCCTAGCTCACTCCCCACTGCATTCCGACCCCAGCGCAACCTGTGTGCTTTCCCAGCTGATCAGGAAAAAACAAGCACCATGAACTAAGGATCACAAAGGGCCTCCTGGATTGCTCACACACCCAACCTCTGAGAAAGAGCGTAGTGTTTGCTCTAAGATGGCACATTTTGGTAGATTTAAGCTCCTTGCTGTGCTACAGGTCATTTTCCAAAGTCCATTAGAGTCAATAGAAAAGCTTCTGCTGGCTTTGTTAGACTTAGGAGGAGGCCACATTAGAAGGGATTTTGAAGTGAATCCTTAAAGTTATGCACATGTGTCTGACTTCTAGGGAAGCTCAAGTCCTTTCAAGCACAGTATGTCTCACACTCTCAAACCACAGACTTCTGTTCTTCTGGGACAAACAAAAACTGAAGGTTGAGGATTAGACTATCGTATGAGCTCATATGTCTAAAAATGAACCCAGAAAGGAGCAGTAAGTGAATTAGCCTGCTGAAATGGGTTTTACATCGAGCCTCCAAGTATTTGCACACTATTTCCGATCTGAAATCCCTTACCTGTTCTTCCATCGGCTACTGATGAAGCATGCATTAACTGTAAGATCCTGTTGAATTACTCACTTAAGTGCACTTCATAGCCTTGTGAGCAACTCCTGAGGGTTTTTTTTGTTTTTTTTTTTTGTTTGTTTGTTTGTTTTGCAACAACGAATTAGCTTCCTTCAAAACTGTCAAGAATTTAGCAAAAATCTTGGAAGCTGACTGCTGGTTCCAGCAACATCCTGAGGGGACAAGTCCTTAGTGGCTCCCACATATCTCTTATGGATGTCACAGACACATTCAGATCATAATCTCATTTCTAACCACCCAAGACTGATTTACTTCACTGCTGAGGGCATGTGGATTTGGTGCCAACGCATTTGTTCCCCTAATAGTCCAGGCTTTGAGTAGGCTGATGGTCTGGAGGGCTCCAATGACTTAGAGAGCTCTCATAAAAGATGCAGGCTTGCATGGCCTGATTGTAGCAGGTGAGAAACGTCAGACTCCATCCGTGTCTGATAAACTTTCCATTGGCAATGTGGTGGCACACAGGGTTTGGGGCAAATCCATCTGCGCGGTGAGGCCAGGGGCTGAAAGACTGCTGAGACAAACTGTATTGAAGAGGGGCCTTGGAAGAATAAATTCTGGACTTTGTCCCTTCAGGCACGTAAAGCTCAGCTATGAAAAAGAATCACAGCCCTGCAGCTGGTAGGTTGGGAATTTTTATCAACACTATATCTTACTGCAGATGGCTGAAAAACACATCTGACATTAAGCAATCCAGAAAACAACCACTTTAAAATTAAACAGTTTTCTTTTTGCTGGTCATTGTGCTCACACCAAAGCCAGGAGGAAAGATTTTTTCATCCCTTAGCCTGGTTTCTACACTATTTGCATCCCCAACAATGGTACTTCACATCACACTTCCCAAAGGGCCACTGATTTCTCCAGGTTGCAGACTGCATTCAGGGGGTGGGAAAACAGAAGCAAGCACAGCACATAAAATACTGCAGAATATTTTCACATGCCCTTCCACAAGCAATAACATGAGCTTGTTCTTCCCTTAGTAAGACTCCCCACAGTTGTCTGCTAGAAAGCTGGCATGGGCCTGTGGGCCATGCATGTAAACCCCAGCATCTCTGTGCAGTTCTCTGCTGTAGGGTGACTCATGAGAATTCTCTCTTCACATGTCTGAGAGCTATTGTTATTTTTACTTACTTTTAGCACTACGGTAATGCCCAGGAACCCAGAAAGGATCAGGATCTTGCTTGTGCTAAGTGTTATACATCTTTGTCCAAAGACAGCCTTTGTCCAAAGGTTTCGCTGTCTAAATAGCTGAGAAAACAAGCAATGGGGGAAAAGCAGGGGAGAATTGATGGCTGAGATCTGGGAAAGAGGATCAATGCTCCTGGAGATGTAAGTCTGGGAGGAGGTTGTGATCTGTTGTTGCCTACAGACAATGAAGGTCAAGGAAGTGGACCCTGGGCAAGCTTAAAACCAGCACAGTTTTCAGCTATTTTTATCACATTTGAGGAAAATTTTGTGAAAGATCAGTCACACCAGAAAGCTGAGGAAATTACATTGTTGTAGCAATAACCACATGGGCAAAGCAACCTTGCCAAAGGAATATAAACCAGGAACAGAGGTGTTAGATGAGCACAGGACAGCTGCTTCCCAGATATTGCCCAAATGCTGTGGCAGGGAAGGGTCCTGCAGGGCACAGCCTGCACGCAGCCAAGCCCTGGGCAGCAGGGAGCTGGGAGTGGGCTCCTCTCTGCCCGGCTCCCAGGGAATGCAGAAGGCACTGCTGGCACCAGGCTCCTCTCAGAGTTTTCAGAGCAAAGAAAGTTCAGAACACCAGGAAGAGAAGAAAAAGCCCCACAAAATGAAAAGCGTCGCTGTCAGGGACTCCCAAGAAGCACACAATGAATCTCAGTTTCTCAGCAGCGACTTCCTTTCCAGTTGCAGGCAAACAGCTCCCTTCGGTGCCAGGACAATTCTGCAAGAGCTGTTTGGAGTCCCAGGACCTGGGGCCATCCACACTCACTTAAAAGATAGAAATGAGGGCATGTTCTTAGCTGCTAGTTGCATAAACAGCCCTTTGCCATGAGACACCTCTTCCAGTTGGATACTATGCTGTGTGCTCCAGAACACCCTCCAAAAGCTTTGCAGCGGTATAAGCAGGGAGGTAGAGGATGGAAAGGGACAAATATCCTCAGCTGCTGGAAATCTGTTTCTACTACAATTTGGACAAGTCCAAGTGGTGACTGTGGGTTCTTGAAGTAAGTGGAGATTGATGGCATTCAGTTCCCCTGAGCCATCTGCCCCACGCTCACAGCACCTCTAGATCTCATTTCTGAAGCTGTGTTACGGCACAGCATCCCCTCCTCCTCTCCTGCTGAATCTCTTTGTAACAAATCCTCCACCTTTGGAGTCTCCTCCCAAATGCCCCTGCTGCAACCTGCGCCCACTCTCCATGCAGCCAGGACCACAGCACACTTGCTCCCATTTTCACAGCTCCGCTCTCAGCCTGATGGTGAGGAAGCACAGAGGTAGGTCCCAAGCAGTCAGGCACACGGACAGCAATTCCTGTTTTGCAGAAGCTGGGGACGGCGCTGATTCTGAGGACGTGCCGGACGTCAGCAGAGCACAGGCCCATGGCACGGCCATTCCGCTGCGTGAGGAAGCAGGACGGACACGGTGAATCACAGCATAGTGGATAGAAAGACACCTTTGGCAAAACGGACATGATGGAAAACTAATTTTAAAAATATTTACCTTGTTCCTAGAACAATTTACACCAAAGAGCTATGGTTTTAATCAAGGGACATAGGGACAAATTGGATTTCTTAAAGTAGAGTCAATTAACACTCACTAAAAGGCAGTGTTATCATAAAGAGCTTTGGGAAATTACATTGTTTATTCAATATCAAATAATAACACATGGTTTATCTTATTACTGCCAGCTCAGGATCCTCCAGCCTTCTGTCATCTCTGCAGTCTGGGGAGGGCAGAGGGACGTGGGTGCTTCCATGTCTCTCAGGGGAGGCTGTGAGAAAATCTTGGAGAACTTCCAAAGGGACGATGGGGTGGCTGCTCCCTGCCCATGGCTTTGCCTGCCCCTACAGCAGGACACAAGCACAATTTGCTCCTGGAGAGTGCTGGGCCCTTTGCTCCATTGTTTGTTGCTTGTTTTTTCATTTCTGCATTACGCTGGTTTTCCCACTGAGGTCCCATTTTCCAGCTCCCTGAAATCCTCATGACACCTCCATCTCCAGAACATGGAGAATGGTGGGAAAGGTTGAGTCTTCCTGTTTACAAGCAAAGAAAAGCCCTTCCTGGCCTGCTCCTGTCCCACCTCGTGGTCAATGCAATTAACGTCCATAATTGTTTTTCCAGGCAGAAATGTAAAGGGAACATTTTTCCTACTGCTGAAGACATGAAAGGCAGGATACAGAATATGAAAAAATGTTTGGATCTGCTCCACTTCTTCAGGCATTACTTGTCTGTCTCTCTACGTATGTCACTATGTACAGGGTCAGATTGTACTACTGTTTCCAGGCTTTTCCCTGTCCTGGCCTTATTCAGTGTGCAGAAACAAGTAAATTAGCAGCTGCCCCTTCTTCCAGCAACAGAGCTGGAAAAACGGAGATGGTGATGCAGCCTGTTCAGGCAGCCTCCTCAGAAAATACACCTGGCAGCACAGCTCCCTCTTTCCATGCTGAGCCTAGGAAAGAAAAAATCTTATGTAGAAATTTTGTGAGCTGTGGCTTTTCCTTGGCCCCTCTGAGCAACCGCAGTAGCCACCATGGGTTTGCCATCTATTTCTTTGCTCTTGCAAATACCAAGGGTGTTGGAGAGGGATGAAGAAGCTTCAGTCTGGCTGGGGTACAGAATATGCAGATCCTGCGCAAAATCCTCCTGCAGAGCTCCGTCAGAGCAGCCCAGCCCTGGCCTCCTGCCCCAGACTCCAGCAGTGCTGGGTCACTGGCTTCTGGCCACCCTGGAAACAAGATGGAGCAGCGTGCTCTCAGCTCTACCTCTCTGCTGTCCCTCTGCACATCAGCTGCTCCAGGCCTCTGGGCTGGCTGGAGGTAAGGAAGCAAGCAGCCACTTTTGGCCAGGCCTTGGGACACATCCTCTTCTCTTCACAGGATGCAGCTTCAGCAGTCACCAAGATGAAGTCTGTGAAAGAGGCTCCTTTCTCCTCCCGCGAAGCTGCTGGGCAAGGTCTCTGCCCCTCCCTGCTGCCTCTGGCCAGCCTTGCAATGGCACATGAACGAAGGGATGCTGAGCTTAGCTCCTCTGCAGCTTACTTGCCCCAAGCATGCTACATTTCCAGGCATTTTCCCCATATCCCATATGCAGTCTTCAGTAACAATTTCTACAGAGGCGGCTTGGCAAACCTCAGTGCAGGCAATAAAGCAAGGTCGAGCCCACGTAATGGAGCAGCACGGGTGGGTTTGCTTACAGCTCTCAGATCATGAGGTCCAAGAATGATCTTAATAGAGGTACCTTAGGGAAAGTTAGAGACTTTTGTACTTTACTGTCCTCAGGGAAGAATCTTACCGAAAGGCTACAACACTGATCACTAAGCAGTTTCTCTGCTAAGTCTTTCCTTCACACTTCTGGACTTGAAGAGCCCTAAAGTAACAGGATAAAAGGCAGGAGCCTGCTGGTATCACATCGGATCGTTCTTTCAAGTGTACACAAATGAAAATGTGAGAAAGGCAAAGCAAACCTGCACAAGGAATGGTTGGCAGAGAAGCCCTCGGCAATGACACACACCAAGAGCTCCTGAAGAATTTCAGGCTGAGTCCAAAGAGCCATGTCTGCTCCTCAGAGGATCACATCCAAAAGCTATGCAACTCATAAGGCAAAAAATATTGTTTATGAAGGCAGATTAAGTGGCGGATTTCTCTAAATTAACAGTGACATGAAGAGCAGAATGTACTGAATCCCATAGATCAGAGAGAGAAGCAATAGGCTATAAAGGTGTCATCAGAACATCTACACAAACACAGCATTTTATATTGGCAATAGCAACAGATTTAATATCTATTTTTTGGCCGGCAATTAATCTCTTGGGAAAAATAACTAACTTTTAAAATGTTTGCTTTAGTTCTTGTGAAAAAGAGGGAGTGTTAGCCTTGGCTCAGGATACATACACATTTATGTTTAGGCTCCCCAGCTCATCTCCTCAGTGCTGGCCAGCCCTGGCAATGCAATTCTGTCCATGTCCTGCAGAGCTCTGGCCAACAGGAGCGGTGTGTCCTGGCCTGGAGACATGGGAGACGTTCACAGCCCTGCTTGGGTCCCTTCTGCACTCACTGCAGCAGCTCTGCAGGGCTGGGCTGGGTGTTCCCTTGGGAAGGCAGAGGGTTCCTTGTCGTGTTGTGTGGGTGTCAGACCTGCTCCACAGGACCAAGTTAAAATTCCCCTTCACTTGTGAACAAAAGGAACTTCCACATTTGAAATGCACAAAGATGCCGCCGTATCACTGTGAACCCCCAAATCTTTGATATTTGTACATTTTTAAATACAATGCTGAGTGATTGCCAACTAATTAAAGAAGTTAATCAGGCTGCCTTCGTAAAAGCACTTTTGGCAAATAAGCTCTGATTCTCAATTACTAGGGAAAATACTGGATATATGGAAAGTCATCTATGTGTGCTAATGCCACAACTACGTGCTGTCATGTGTAGTTGATTGGGAAAATCAACTGCCCATAGTTGTTTGCAGGCATAAAATTAGAGTCTTTTTATTTTCTTGGTAAGAAGATAAATGTCTGCGAATGTTAAGTTCCAAAGATGAAAAGATAGATGAATATACAGGTAGAAGCCTCCTGCCAGTGACAGGAAAACAGGCTGGCAAACTGGTTTTGCAGACTGGCATTCTTCAGTCACCACAGTGATGTCATTTTCCAGCATGCTGGCTGCTGGCAACCAACGGTGCCTAAATGCCAAGAGTAATTGAAAATCTGATTTCCTCCAGTGCCCCAGATTATGCTTGTTGGGACGTGTTCCTTGCCATATGAATGTCTCACCAAGCTGAGCAAGAGCCAGAATTGTACGAGATCTACTGGCTGCCTCTATTTTAAAAAGTGCTTGTAGTAAACATTTTACTCTAGTTAAAGCATTAAAGTTCTTCCATGCCTAAGGACTTATCTAACTTCCAAGAATTATCCAGGGAGAGGTTTGGGTTTATTTATCCATGGTATCAGGTTGTTAGCTTAAGAAATTCTTAGGTGAGTTCATTGGTGAAAACAAATTCACATTCTCTGTATCTGAGTGGGTCCAGTTCTGGCCAGGATCTCCCTGAACACCTGTACCACACACAGGAGTGCATTAACTGCAGTAAACCTTGACTTGCTGCTACAAACTGCTGCACTTTCTTACCTGATGCCCTAGAAAAGTGTAATGCTTTCTGCCTCTTACTGTATCGTATCACAGTCTCTGTGTGTCTCCCCATGAAACTCTCTCAACCATCCTGCCAACAGCAGGGAATCTCACAGCTGCCTTAAATAACATTGCCACCAATCAAGCGAGCTGGATGTCAGGGCTGGGGGACAAGTGTTCAGAAGCTTCCCCTGGGCAGCAGTCTTTTAGGTCACAGCACCAGAGAGAATATAATTATGTCTGCACTGGGACAAGTCCCAGACACATCCTTTTAAATGGTTTTGAAGGCTCTGTGATTAGTAACAGATTACGGGATATCTCTCTGGGGAGCCTGTGCTGCATATCTCTGTCAAGCACAAACGGGTTTGAATTGCCTGCAGACGGGAGGCATTAATTAGTGATTTACACCCTGTTTCTCCAGGGGCTGGCCTGATTGCCACAGCCTGGGAATCTGGATAAAAGGATGGGGAGGGAGCCTGGCTTGCTAGAATCCAGTCATGGCTTGGCTAGCATGATGGTACTGGAGTGTTGTGGGGGGGGCACAGTAGAGCCTTCTGCTGTTGGTGAGAGGCATGTTCTGTGCTGTGCCAGGACACATCTTCCCCTCTTCTCAGGGGCACCAAGCCATGGGGTGTGCTTGCTTGGAAAAAGTTGCTAAACCAGATTGTCGCCTGCCCTTTCATTTCTGGATGACTCTGCAAACAGGCAAAGTGTTCTCAGCAAACCTGTAGGTAAGTAAGGTACTACTAATAATTTTGCTGCTAGTGCAACACACCCCCCAGGATGCAACTGAGGCTTGTGCAAGTTACAGTGGTGCATTAAGTGGTTCCCCAATATAGTCATAATTAATGGCTTAACAGAGGCTTTCTTGGTCATTGTTCATCAGCTAAGCATCTGACAATCTGGTATACAATCATAGAATGGTTTGGGTTGGAAGGGACCTTAAAGACCATCTAGTTCCAACCCTCCCCCAAGACCGGGTTGCTCAGAGCCCCATCCAGCCTGGCCTTGAATGCTGCCAGGGAGGGGGCATCCACAGCCTCTCTGGGCAACCTGTGCCAGTGTCTCACCACCCTCATAGGAAAGTGTTTCTTCCTAATATCCAGACTAAACCTCCCCCTTCCAATTTGTGGCCATTACCCCTTGTCCTGTTGCTCCATGCCCTTCTAAAGAGTCCCTCCCCAGCTCTCCTGTAGGCCCCCTTCAGGTACAGGAAGGCTGCTATCTGGTCCCCTGGAGGCTTCTCTTCTCCAAGCTGAACCTGCCAACCTAAATAATGTTTTACTGCTGCCTGAAACATGCAATAGAAGGTCTGACAGCATGGCAACTTGTGGCTGACTGAGGTAAGTGGCTGTCAGGGGTTTCCAAGGTGGCTTCAGGAAGCAGAAGAATGTGGTGGGGAGGGTTTGCATCCCCCCTTCCTTCCTGCAGCAGTTGTGGGCTATGGGTGTTCATTTTTATGATGTGATCTTCTTGATGAAGAAGAAAGCCAGCCTCAGCAGGTAACTCTGGGTGAGCCCATAACATGACATGCATTAGCAGGATGTATGCCGGGGATATCATGCGGCACAGTGCTCTTTACAAAGTTTTACATATTACTTCCTTTGGCTACTTTAGCCAAATCAGCAGTATTTTGTTAGGTCTTTTTCTGCTTAAGTGAGCAGCCCGTGCTTTATAACTTTTGTCTTACAGTTATTGGTCACATCTCTCAAGGTAACTGTTGCAATGAGGCTCTTTGTGGAGGGGGATCAGGATGAACCCCTTGCTTCTCCCTGCTTTCTCCAGATTCTGGAAGCCAGCAGAGCATACCCACCCTGAATTACAATGCAACAAATACACGTACTGCCTTCAGTTCATCGTGTCCATCCTTGCTGGAAGGAGGACAAACTGCTACAGAAGGATGTTTCTCATTCCCTCCTCAGGCAACAATCTGAGATTTATCAACTTTGAGTCTATGCAAAAGAGTCTGCAAAACACTTTTTGCTCCAGAGATTTGATCCTTTCCTTCTTCACCTCTCATAGCCACTGTAGATGGCAGCCACAAACCATTTCCCTCCGAGCTCCACAAGCTTTTATTCAAACATTGGTCTTCAGGCATCCATGTTTCAAGTGATATTTTTTGGCGTGTTATTTTATTTATTTTGCCCATTTTCTCATCCCTGCTGAGTATTGAGCCTGCTTGTGCAAGCATTCAGTGTATGTAGTCCATTGGCTGGTGGACAGAAAGTACCATGCAGTTTTTCATGCCAGTCATTGCTCCTACATCTCTCTTTGCTGGAAGAGGGGGAGGCTTTAGCAGAAGTCAACTGAGCCCACTCAGCAGCACCTGACTGGAGGTGGTGTCAAGCAACAAAACACTGCAAGCTGGAAATGGGATGCTCCAGCCTAGTGGTTTTATTTTTTTTTTCCTCTCTCTCCGAAGACCCTCTCAGAGGGAAAGGGAGCTGGAAAAATTAAGACACAGCAGGAAGCCCTGCTGAAGCCATGAATTAGTCGTGGCTTTCAAAGCCCTACAGTTAGATGGGGAGGATGCTGGTATCATTACTGGAGCCCTTTCTCCTCCACAGGTGACAGAAAGCACTGAGCTGTGGGAGATGTAACAGCTGTGAGTGGTTTGGGTGCCTGATGAGGCAGCCTGCTCAGTCTGACTTTGCTCTCAGGTCTAACACAGCTCTTGGAGCACAAAATCTTCTTGAGAAATGGAAGAAACAGCAGAGGTACAGATCCAGTGTAAAGCTAGGGCAAACATTGATTTCTAAATGAGGCAGTTATGTTGCTGATTTTTATTTCTATGCTGACTACCCTTAGGCATGAAGGCGATGCAGAGCTGGCAATGCCACAATGCTGTCCTGGCATTCCTACTGGGAGAGGCAAGAAAAGCTAATTGAACTTGACTGCTGCCCTCCCCAGCTCCAGGGAAGGCTGTGGTATGTGTTTATGGCTAGTAGGATTGCAAATGTACTAATCCTCCTGAACTCATGCTGCTATCTCTAACACAAGCGTGGCAGCCCACTGCTGTTTTCAGGAGTGGAGGCACACCGATCCTATTTGATATCTTATCCTAAGCACGATGGAGATGTCAGATTGCCAGCGCAAGCCACAGTCAGCCTCTCCTTTCTGTCCCCAACATGATGTTATACCATCCTCTGTAACACAGGTCTGCAGTATCCCTTCCAGCCATGCCCTCCTCACAGAAGGGAACTTACCCTCTGGAATTCAAAGGAAATGCTACCAAATGAGGAGGGTGCATATTTGGAAGGGTAGAACTACCATTCTAAAGGAAAGCCTGGGGAAGAGAGGTCTGAATTCACACAGTGTATGGTTGTACAAATAAATGCTAACCTCTAGAAAGCGAGTAGGTAGATCAATGTTTGCTGTCTCAGAATGCTGAATTCCACAGGACAACCTTGCCAGTCAAATACAAATGTCTCTTTCTTGCCAGTACCAGGGTTTGTATCATGCATCCTGCATCTGGTCTGTCTCTGTGAGCCTTGGTCATCCCTTCATGTCCTGGGACAGGAGCTCGGGGCTGCGCGTGACCGCTCATCCTGCAGCAGGAGCTGGCAGCCTGGCCAGGAGTGTGCCCAGGTCAGGGCGGCCTGACCTGCCAGGCAGATGGAGGTGTCAGCCGAAACAGGCTGCTCCAAATCATTTTCTTGCTGCTTCCCTTCACAAATTCCTTTTCAGCCACAGTTTCCAAAGCAAGGCAAACAGACCTTGCGCTGGGATGTCTTCCAATGCAAAGATGAGACATGTTGCTTTTCTTTAAACCATTTGTTTAAAATATAGAAGCCAGTTCCATAGTGGGCCAAGTTCCCTTCCCCTAATAAAATATGGGCTGATTTGTAAGACTGTGAAACACTGCTGCAAAGCTCCATTAGCCCAGGGCATGTTTCTGCCCCCCAGAACCTTCTTCCTGCACCTTAAAGCAACTGAAGCAATGGTTGATCCATGAAGCTGCAGATGCTCCTTGGTGCAGGCAGGCACAATGACAGCACCTACTTCATGGTGCTTGAGCACCTTCAGTGAAAGAGCCTCTAGCTAAAAGAGAAGCTGGAGGCGGTGCCAAGTCTCCAAAACGTTTCTGTGCTGTTAATACACGGAGGTTTGCTCTCGGCTCCACAGCAGCCTCCAGGAGTATCTCACTGTGGTGCCAAGGGAGTGACTCTTCCTGGAAGGAAGGGCTTAGATGAAGTCATACACACCCCTGGCACTGCTGTACTAAAGGAAGGTGCAAAGTTTCTTCCCCTCCAACGCGAGTCTATGCCATACAGCTCCTCATGGAGAGCAAGAATACAGCCCTAACACTGTGAGATGCAATACAGGGAAGAGACTGTGCTGGTCTTGCCTGTTCTCAGATGAAATAAGCCTTAAATATCACCCAGCTGGCAACACCGTAGTATCAAAAAGGTCCTGGTCTTTCCCTAGTTTTGAAACTCTTTCCCTTCCTCTCACAAGTAAAGAACTCTAAGCTGTCAGTATCCATATCCCTCTGGTGTCTGGATGGGCAATGCTCTAGGGAAAGTTATATTCAGCATCATTTTCAGCAGAAGATGGAGACTTCCTGTCTTTGCACAAACACAAATTGATTCTGATCAGTATCCCAAAATTTTTGGCTGCTTTTGAACTGTCTTAATCACCAACCCCTATAGCTTTATTATCTCTTTTAACTGCTTGTTTCCTTCAAAATGGTCAGCAGCAAGGAAGTGCACTTCACTGCTCATGGCCAGAAGCTGAAAGTGCAAGAGAAGCCATAACGCCCTGCTGAGAAAGTATGAGGCAGAAACTGGGAAGACAGAAATGTCCCTGAAGGTTAATGGCCAAGAACTGGGAAGGATGCACACTCCCTGCAAACTGTTTAAAACAGGGTGCAGATGATGGGGCCAGCAGAGAAGCTTTACCACAGGTCAAAGAAACTGGGTGATATTGCTGGGTAACAAACACCCTGAGCCCTGTGACAGACTTTTCAGAATGGTGCAACGTCGTGCAAGAAGTTTTACCACCCTGAGCAAGGTGGTGGTTGTTCTGTTTACTTTCAAGCTAATTTATTTCTAAAGGTTTATCTTTAGAAGTTCATTTAAGATAGACTCATAGAGAAATTACTCCAGAGTGTTTATTCATGCTGATAAAGCAGAGCATTTGGCTTCAAGCCTAACAACATGCCAGTCATGAATTAATTCAGTGATAATCTTTATCAGTTTGCAGTATACACAGCAATAAACCTTCACCCTGAGTATATTAATAATTGGAGTGACGGTGAGGCATTGCGTCAATCCCCAAAAGCTGCTTATTGCATGTATCCTGCCCTGCAGAGAGGCTTACATAGCCTGGTCAATGAACACCCAGCAAACAAGAGCTGCGTCGGGAGCCTTGGGTTTGGGGCTCCCGGTGTGAGAGCAGAGGTGCTGGGGCTGGCGCAGTGCTGCTGCGTGTGCCCAGCTGCTACCAAGGGGCTGGCTGCTGCTGGCTGGACGCCCTGCAGCCCATCCCTAGCAGCGGGTTGCAGCAGATCCTTGTAATGCATAGCTTGGTTTTCCAGGCTTGGCATTCAGGTGACCAAAGGGCTTTTGTTACTCCTGCCGTCGCTAAGTAAGGCGAGCCAGCTGCCAGCGGCGTTCCCACCGCAGCCGTATCACAGTTAATTAAGGATGATTTGAGATTGCCGCTAGCAAAACTGTGACAGTTGTTCATTTCTTTTAGCTATCAAGATCTGGAGGTTCCTATTTTTAATTCTCCTCCTCTCTCCTAATTGCAGAGTGTTTCTGAATGGTAGAAAACTGTTATTTCTGGCTGGAGTCCGGTTTCTTTATATAAAAGCAAACATTCCAAACTCGTGTTGGCAGCATCACAGCCTGTTACTGGTGGGGTAACTGTGAGCACCCAGACCTGGCTGCGGAGAAAAAGATGCCCTGAAGGGCCAGCAACTCCTGTTGCCCAAGAGCCATAACAAAAGCACCTGCTTTTTCTGCCTCACAAACAACTGAGGCCAAGAGGATGTATTTCCATGAGTGTGCTTCAGCCCCACTGTTGGCTTTGGCCATCGGTGCCTGGAGTCTTGGCGCTGGCTGTTGACTGAAACCCAGCCGAGGGCAGGATGCGTCGCTCATCCGGAGCCACACTGACCCGCTCTGCCGTGCTGGACCTGGCCAAAGAGTGTCCCCTCCTCTGTAAAGCAGGACACTTTGTCCCAGCGCATGAATTCACCCTGCCGCTTCTGATAAAGTAAATTAGTAGCGCAATTATTTTGATGGCATTTTATTTTAGGTTTTTTCAGAACACCAAGGATTTACAGAACAATCATCCGGGGCCAGGATGTTTTTGTTTCCCAGGCGGGCTCTCTATGTTAATGACTTGCAACTGGTCAACAGGAACTGAATTCCCATGGTGTCTGAAGGCAGAAACCATGGCATTTTGGCATATTTCACCATGCTCAAATCAATCACCTCTGAAAATAACACCATGAGAGAGAGATTGGTTGAATAAGAAAGTTGGAAAAAAGAGAATTTATACCCTGTTTCCTTCCTCCTCCACCACAGCGTACATAACTGCAGCACTTGTATAAACCGTGTAGGGAAGAGGCTCACACTCCTGTGCACACAGGGGTTTGGGTCTCAGTTCCAATGGACCAGGAGTAAGGCTTCTTTTGTGTCAAATATTTATGATGGGTCCCTTGAGACTTCTTTATGACTTGGAAACATGTATAGTGAAAGAAGAGGTGATGGCTTCTGTTGCTTTTCATAATCTGTTTACATTTTTTAAGAACAAAATGCAATGTAATTAAATATCCTAATATTAATATGACCACATTTAGGAATAATCTTCTGCCAGTATCATGTACAATAACATAATAGTGGAGTGACACAGTGGTGGAATTCACTCACTGAGAGAATAACATGTCTTCTGGCATGTTTTCATCAGATAATATTTCCCTAAAAGTTTTGTTCGGATTGTAGCCAACTTGATTTGTAAACCAAGCGATGGTCAGGCGGAGGCTGCACATTTTGTAGCACATCATGTGAACATAAATATTTTGTTATTCCATCTGCTCTTGTTAATGCTGACAGCAGTTGCCATCAATAAAGCAATATTTGCTGACCATTGCTATCCAGGTGCTCCCTGAGATAACATAGTCCATCCCTACAATACAAACTGGCAAATAACTGGGCTGTTTCAGTTGCAACTGTGTGGGCTCTACCGATAGAGGCTGACTTTTTTAATGCCATGTGCTATTTATAAACTACCAAACAATTCACAAATAATCTAAGCCCTTGAATATTTTGGGCCAGACATTTACATATTTATTCTGCCCACTGTTCACATCAAAATATCACTCTCCACCAGTTTAGCAATCATTACTCAACACTTTTTTTGAGTTCCTAAAGAATTTTATCATTCTACCAGACCTGCTAGTATGCAGTTTACTTTATAAAGATTGTTCTTGCCAAACTTTGAGCTGATCTCCAGTAAATATCAGATGGCTATTAGGACAAATATGCGTATCTCCAGTGTAAAATGAATTTGCAGCCTTTCTTTGTCATACCTATATATGTATATTATATATATATGTGGGTTTGACACAATTCACTATGTCAGCTCCTGGGCTTAAAGCTGATGTCAAATTTCAGTGCAATTTTATTGTAAGTGAAGTCATGATCCTTTTTACACAGTGCTCCAAGGATTCCCTAGGCTATTTTCCGCTGAGTGAGTTGAAACTTCAGACTGACAGTAGGTTTTCAGACTTTCCACTCTTGATCGCTCTAAAATTTTTTCAGCATAGAAAATCCCATCTGAAGTTTTCTGTCATTTAATTTAGAAGAGTCCTATGACCTCTGTGTGGTAGGTAGTAAGTTCATAAAATTTATTTTGCCTGGAGGAAAGAGGTGAGTGGACATCACAGATGTTTAACTCTTTAAATTGGTCCTGGGTGTATTTTTTTCCAGAGCGATGAGAAAGGTTTTCATGCACAGGACACGTTACACCTGCATGACTACCACTCAGCTCCTGCACTGGCTCCAGCATTGCTTTTGTATGTCAATAACTGAACATGCAGAAGTGATGAGCAGTTCCCTGGTGTGGTGCTGAAAGGCACTCTTTGATTCTCAGGACGGCCAGTTTGCCAAGAGGTGGCAAAGAAGGCATTTTCTTGGCAAGACTTAAGCAGCTCTGGAGGAGGATCAGGAGGCAGGATGACCTACCTGCCGCCCCAGCAGCAGGAGTGGGAGACAGCTGTCTGGGCATCTCCATGCCCAGCATCCAATCTGATCTGAACATCAGTCACTGCAAGTAGTCAGTTTTCTGTGAGCAGCATCACTAACCGAGCAAGAAATTGTGCATTCATTCCTATAATATGCAACAATTCTTATTTGCATAGGCTTTTGGCTGCATGAACCCAGACTGAGATGTTTTGCTCCTGTTTCAGACTGAAACTTAATCTCATACCCAGTTTAATTGCCTATAGGATATTTTTATTTTATTTTATTTTATTTTATTTTATTTTATTTTATTTTATTTTATTTTATTTTATTTTATTTTATTTTTTTCACCAAACAGCTTTGTGTCGAGGGTTGAACAAGTTAACCTCCAGGAGTCCCTTCAAACTGGAATTATTCTGTCTTTCTGACCAGAGCAGAGCAGTTGGTGCATCAAAATAGAATTCAGGTGATTATTTCGTGCAGAAGATGAATTGCAGTCATGTTTTGCAGTAATTCATTAGAATTCAAACATTCAAGCATTGCTGACCAGCAAAGCTCAGAGCTGGATTTTCTCTCAATTTTCTCAAAAGCCCCAAATGCAACTGAGACTTTGCTGCTTTCAGTGAAGTGTTTCTTCTTTGCTGCCATCTCTGTTCCTGCTTTGACTGCAATTGTTTGTTGTCTGATGGGAAACACTCTGAACACTGAGGCACTTTTTACTTTTCTGGTATTTAATGAGATGGAACAGTGGGAGAAAATGAAGAACTAACTCCCTGTTTAGTCTGTATCTAATGTAATGTAAGAAAACTGGAAAAAAAATGTGCCAAGGCAGGATCTTATCTTTCTTTATCTGCTAAGAGAAAAGTACTTGAGAAACGATATCTATTACATTGAGCATCTTTGCCTGTTAGAATTTCTTCTATATTTCTTATGAAACATGAGAAATATCTGATTGAGAATGTTTTTCTCAAAACCTTAGTGACAGTTTTCCTCTCCTGGAAGTCACGCTGCAGGCCATCGGCTTGTGTCCAGGGTAAGTTCAGTCCATCATTTTCATTCCCACATCAAAGCATAAATCTAAGAGCAGCACCCACACTCCAAGGCCATTAGTATGCCTGGAGCATTTTGCATAGGGGAAACATGAATTATCTTTCTATACCAAAGCTACAGCATGAATTAACGTTCTTTCTTAATTTCCTGGGTGCAGTAATTTCACACTTGAGGGATAAATCTTCCCTGGTGCCAGGGAGCTCCACAGCCCTGCAGCCTTCTGAATTTGTGGCAGATCGTTGCCCCGGTAAAGCTGGCAGTGAAAGCAAAAGGTCACAGTGCTGCGGGTTGCTCATGCCAGCATCTCCCTTTTCCCTCTGCAGACAGCCCAGTGCTCTCCAGGCTCCAAGACAATGATGTGTCATCATTAACCACCTTGCTGCCTGAGCTAATTACAACAAATGGAGGAGGCACAGCTCTGAGACAGAGACCTCCGAATTCGCAGCACCAAAACTTTTTGAAAACTGCTTGGAAGAGATACCAGTCTACAGAGGAGCAGAAAGATTATAGTGTTGCCCTAAAGCCTAAAGTTCCTGAAAATTTATTCCTCTTCCAAACGGAGTCAAATTAGACCCTGAGAAGAGGCACCAGAATAAAAGCTGGAATGAGCCCCTCACTGCTCTGGATGTCAGGCACTGTAAGGGAGATGTGGTCCTTTTGTACTGACTTTTCCCAGGCTGCAGTAGGCTGCAAGAAAGGGACTCAGCCTTTTCAGCACTTGCACATGAGAAATCTTGGCTCCTTGGGAGCAACTAATTTCTATGTACTAAAACAGTCTCATTAAGTTCTAATTTAGGACAATTGCATGGTATCTTCCCTGCTACTGTGGAAGACGCTGTCAGATGCCAGAGTTAAACCCAGCAGCCCTTGCCTCAAAGCTCACATTTCATGCAAGCATTGCCCCAGAAGGGCAATGGTGTCTCACCCAACATTTTTCAACAGTAGATCTGAGCCCACTTTACAAGGGAGATTTTCACTATCCCCATTTTACAGATGGGGCAACCAAGGTGCACAGAAAGAAAATAGCTGCTGGCTACCTAGCAAGTCCTGGAAAGTGGTCAGGGTGTGACTCACCAAGCCTGAACAGTGAGATCAGGCAGGTTTACTCTGCTTTCTGGTCCATCTCCCTTTTTTGGCTTAAACTTTGTGGAAGCAGCTAATAAAATAGCAAAATGACTGCTTAAAATAACGATATCAAATGAGTACCCTAAAAACAAAAAAAAACCACCAACAACAAAAACCCACAGTTACACAATAGTACTGCCAACCTCAGTTTGAAAAGCAGAGCTGAAGCCAAGACTAGCTCGTCTCCACATAACAGACGAGGGCTGGGAGCTGAGGGTGTCACGTTGTGGTGTTCAGGCGGCACACAGCAAGGCAAAGGAGACAGCAGCTCCTGGAGCCACACCTGGGGAGACACCAGGCTATGCCACGAGACCGCAGCACTGGCACTGCCAGGGTGCTGATATCATGTGTGGTGTCACCCACCACACCCTGGAAGAATGTAGGTCTTTTATTCAACTCCTTGGCAGAAGAAAGAGAAAAGCTGCTACCTGTCATCATCCAGTGCATTCCATCTCCTTTACCACTGAGACAGCCATTCCAAGAACAATAGGTCTCTCCTTGGTGTATTAATTTCCTTCTCCATCCTTCTTGCATGTCAAAAACAAAGGCATTTGTAGTTCCATTCTGCCATGTGCATTTTTGTGAGCTAGCAAATTCTCCTGGCCAGGTTTAGATGCAGGTGGGATTGCACTGGGGGAGAAGAGGGAAGGAGATGTTTGGGAAGTTTTCCACCACGTAGGAACTGCCAAAGGCACTAACTCCTTCAGGCTTTTAAGCAGCCACACACATGCACACAGCTGTATTCAGCAGGACTTGCAGTGTTTGGGGGGAAGAAATTATTCCAAGGTTTCTGTAATTCATCTGACCCCAGGGACAGGATAATGGAGATAATGGATGAGATGGACCAGCAGGCAAACCAGGATGACGATACCTTGCATCCAGTCTCTTCCTGCCTTGCCTTGATCAGTTGTCCCCTCCTCTCTTGATCTTTCTGCTCCTTTCTCCTTGCCTTGTTTCTTCTCCTGCTCCTAGGTGAATGGCAAGAAAGCCATGCAGATGTAGACACAAAGCAGACGTCACAGCAGTCAGGGCTGGCTTAGCCATTCCCAGCCCACAACACAAGTCCCACCTGGGACTGGACGCTTGGCAGGGCTGCTGGGATTTTACTGCTGAGTGCAGAGGCTTCAGCCTCCCAGAAATCAGCTTCAGTTTGCAGAGAGTCTGACCTCTGTTTGTTGAGCTTTCTCAGTTGCTTCCCTTGTGCTGGTTGCTGGCTCACTAGTAAAACAGTTCATCAGCGAGGAATCTTTTTCTTTCTGTTTGCAACCTAAGAAAAGTGTACTTTAATGGTCTTTCAAAGAGGAGAGAGAGAGAGAATCCATCTTGGACAGATATCAAATGGATGCCAGCCTGGTTCAGTCTAATAAAGACCATAATTGAGATTAAAGTTGACTTGTTTATGCTGTCCCTACTGGAAAAGGTGCTCCACGATAGCGGCTACGATGTTCCCGGGACCTCAGGAATTATGGAGAAATTTCTCCATGGCCCAGAAGGCACTGACCTGATTCCTCTGCCCTCCCACGCCCAGCAGTTTTACAGGTTGATTGGGAAAGATTAAGGTAACAAACTGTTCCCTCCTCATTTCCCCATCCCTAGACAGAAATAAGCAGAAATCCTCAGGCCAGAGATAAGACAATTTGTTCATCTTGTCCCTGACGGATCCTCTTGTCATGTTCCCAAGAGTGGGGTGGAACTATGAACTGGTGGGCAGGGAGAGGAGAACACCACATAGGAGAGAGGGATCAGTTCTCCACCTTTGCTGTCTATTGCCAGTAACATCCACTCGTGGGATCTCCCTGTAAGTTATGCACATGAAAAGCAGTGATTTAGGAAAAAGTGTTCCTCTGGGAAATTCTTTGGGAGTGTGTCTACTGGGAGGAAGCACAAACTTGCTTACTGTGTTTTTGGGGATGCTGACAGAGCCCTGGGCAGCATGGGAAGAGACATTGCAGCCGACCAAGAACTGGGGCTAACAACATGAGGTGCTACCCCCAGGCTGGGTGCTCGCTGTGGCTCAAGAGGTGGGGCACAGCCACTGCGCTGTGCTGAGGTGCGGAGCCTGCCTGCTGGCACTGGTCCCCTGAGCTAGAGGGGAGGCTATGCCCTCTTCCTGCCCTCCACCTGCTGCACATCCCCCTGACCAGCCCCAGCAGGGATGCTGGTGTGTCTTGCGGTGGCTGCTGCCCCCAGGCAGTGTTCTGCTAGCAGGGACGGGGCGGGGGGGCACGGGATGGGTGCCTCTGGCTTGGCAGGTAACCGCAGGAAGCAGTGTACTACTGAGCTCATTTCCACCAGGACCAAGGTTCATTAGGAGCAAAAATAACCCTGGAAAAACAGAGCCAAAGCCCCATCATGGACTGCCTCAGTCACTCAGGCTGGTTCTTGGTCAGCCCAACCCAACCCTGCATCCTCCCTTTCTGCCCTGCCTGCACAGCCATTACTTCTTTTGCACCCACAACTGTGACGGTAAAACCAGGACCAGAGGAATCACCCTTGGCACATCAGATGGTTTGTATTGCCCTGCTCAAGCCAACTTCTTAAATAACAGTCTTTGCCATTTCTAAATCAGAGATGTTGTGTTAATCTTTTGCAAAAGCTTCAATTTTACACTGAAGAAGAACAGAAAGGCTTCTAAACAAAATGCTCTGTCTTGGTGTTATTCCTCCTGAGATCCTCTTGGATATTTTCGAGGTCCCTTCCAATCTCCAACATTCTGTGATTCTGTGATTTCTTGCAGTCTTCTTACAGTTTGAATAAGGAATTTTTCCAGCTCATTTGCAAGTATGCCTCGTGCAGCAACTAGAGCTGTAGGAACAGCTGATTTTTCAGTTTCATTAGTTAACAAAAAAAAATCAGAGAAAAACATATTAGCTCAGCCCAAAGAGAGCTGCCTTTTTGTTTTGCAGAATAACAATGAAAAAGATGATGCACTAGACCCAAAACAAGAGACTTATCTGGAAAACATTAATTCTTCTTTTTCACTGTTTCTCAAAACAAACAAACAAACAAAAAAAAAGGTCAAGTTTCAAAATAAAAAAGTGGTTGTTCTGAAAAATTGGGCTGAAAGGTTTCTTTCAAAACTGTCAAAACAAAAAATTTCAGCACCTTTGGCAGGAGTGGAAGGGGTACCTTGGAAGGGGGAGCATTTCACTAAACTCAACCCAAAATGTGTGGATAATTTCCTTCTCCTATGAGCTGCATTCTTCCCAAAATTTGTTATCCATTGAGGGCAAATGCTCAGTTTCCCAGTTAATCTCCTTTGCAGCACTACCCTGGAGTAAGGGATAAATCTGTACAAAGGAGAAAGCCCTTCAAAGAAAGACATGGAGATCCTGGGACAAAAAGCACAGAACAAAGGACAGAAGAACTCCTAGCAGCAAATTAGTTTCCTTCTAAGTCAGATATTACTGAATTTTAAGCCATAGTGAATGTACTTTGCTCAGGGTTCAGGAGTCAGTGATAAATGTGGAGGGCTATTTCTCACCCTGCTTCTAATAAGAAATGTTTCTGATAAGAAATGTTTGTATGCTTCCCCTAGAGGAATTAAACTGTATGAAATCCAAATCTGGCAGACCTTAGTTCCACTGTGTTGTGTACTGGAGAAAATGAAACAATTGAGCTTAGTCCAGATCTAGCAAAGTATTAGTACTGCAAAATTAATAAGGAGCTGCATGTGCTGCATGTGTTTGCTAATATGATCACATTTCCTGTGGGTGAAATCACAAGTTGACTGTACATTGCTACTTCTTCTGGCTCACATTAAATATTCATTGAAATACCAACTTTGCAGAGAAAAGGCAGTGATCTTCACAATGAAGTAACATTTCAAAGCAGAAGTGTCTTACAGTACTCCAAGAAACCTTACAGAATGTATGACTCAGTTCTCCAGGAGTATCTTTGTTAGCTTGCTGATGTTCTTCACTCGGACATGCCAAAGGAAGAACGTCTGATGTTCTCATTTCCTCATACCTCAAGTCCTCCAGATCCTTGTATTTTCACAGCAGCCACCTAACAAAGATCTACTTGTCTGAAAAGAGGACACCAAGATCTCCTAAGTCCAAGATTTCCTCAGATATCTGTCAAAGCTGAGAGCAGTATTTTAAAGCTGAAAAATGGTGATAACCTTTCCACAGCCTTGTCTTGCTGGCACAAGGTTTACTTGGGAGCAACTGCCTAAACATTGGTGTAGAAGTCACGGGTTCTCTGTTCCATCGTGCCACAGTAGGAACCAAGTGTGAGTCATCTTAAAGACTGTGACCAGCAAACAGTCCCCTCCCCAGTGGCCCCACAGAGTGGCATAAAGGTTTTTGGTAGTTTTCACAGAAAGGAGCTGCCCAGTGAGGGATGGGATCAGAAAGACACTCTCAGATTCATTTTTGTCCATCTGGGTGTGGAAGGGTCACGTGAGTCCTTCTGGAGCTGCAGCTTTGCAGTCATTCCTGCACTAATAACGATGAGGATAAGGTCCCCTTTGGGAAGGGGCCAGTGCCAGGAACCCTGAGCTGCAATGCCACCGCAGTCAAGTGTAGTGTAGGGATGGGGCTGTAACAAAACCCAGTGCCAGGGCTCAGGCTGGTCTTGCAAGCCTTCATATTACACAATGGGGAGAGAGACTTATATTAATTGTTCTCTGGGCAATTAAACTTTGCAAAAGCAGATCAAAGAAAAAGTAGCAGCATTCCAAAGCAGGTGTGTTGCAGAGCTCAGGAACAAATCAAAGCCATGTGAAGAGCAGAGATAAAGTTACCCCATCTCTGAGAAGAAGCTTATCAAAACCACAGCAAAAGCTCTGGGTTACAGCAGCAGCGCTGCAACAATTGTAGTTCCTGTGGAGTCCACTCTTTATTAGAAGAGCAATTGGCTATCACAGTGGAAAATATTTCAACAAGTGCATGGAACTTCAGTGTGCAGCAAAAAGTATATGCACTTGCTGAAAGATTTTCCACTGAAAAAAAAGTGTTTTTTTTTTTTTTCTCTAAATTAAATATTGTTAGTCTTTTAAAGGGAAAGGTGCATTTTTTTATTGGGGGGCTATAAATATTGGGGGAAATAAATATTTTTTAATACTCTCCTGTTTGAAAAAATAAATTATGATGGGTTAAACAGTAAAATTAAACAAGATCACATCTTATTTTCTTTTCTTTCATCAACATTTTATGCAGGAGTGGATAACAGCTTATTACTAGCTCTTCCAAAGCTCATGCACATGACATCGAGGCAGACAAGCACACCCAGGACAACAGTGCTCCTTCCACACCTCAGAGGCTGCTAAGCTGTTACAGGCTCTGTAGTGCCCACAGCAGCACTGTCCCCCAGACCTCACAGAGCATGCACAGATGCAACCAACAGGGAGAAGCAACCTGGGGAATGCACACAAAATGGCAGCAAGAACCACCCAGCCGCCGTGACTCTCTGGGTTTTCAGATGGGGCTGACACTCATCCCAGAGTGGAGCCAGCCCAAAATTCTGTCACCCTGAAAACTTGCAGGGTAGGGCAGGGGGAACACTCTGAAATGGCAGCAGGGGACTGGCATTGCATCTGCTGGTGGTGACAGGAACTCTCTTCTCTTCCCACAGCAGCCTAGTGCTACTGTAGAGGCTGTTGGGGAAGGATGTGACCTTTTGTAGAGCATATTCCAGCTGGGGAGCTTTATTATTCCATAACAGCAACAGCCTGAAGGCAGATTTAGTTGTCCCAGAGTCAAAGCTGATCTCTGCAATGTTCCTGCCAATGCTTTGTCAAGGCAGCAGTGGATTTAATGAGGTGGTTATCCTGGTCTGACAAATAGCAGTGAAGTCAAAGGGCCCAAATCATGTTTGAACGCATCTGCTTCAGCCAAGTAAGGACTCATGGGTTCCCAAGGTGGGATTGCTCCTCAGAATGGTTCTCCAAAGAGCAGTCCTGGGCTTGGAGCTGGCATGGAGGCACTGGACAGCTTAAAACAGGAGCCACGGGGGTACTGCAGCACAGAGATCTGGATCTGCAGAGGCACGGGAGAGACATCTACACAGCCTGGTGCCTGGCAAAGCACAGGTACCTGAGGTGGCCATAGTCACGCCATACCCTGAGCGACATCCTGAAGACCTTTTCACACAAAGTTAAGTCAGAAAGACCTCATCTTCCCTGCCAGGCCATTTGCCAGATGGTCTGGAGAGGCCATCTGTCACTTCCACCATTCCACCACGTGTCCCTCGCCAGCCAGGGTGATGACTCAGCCCATCGGCAGCAGCAGCAGACTCCCTCTGCTAGAAACCAGGCATCCCTGTGTTTGTTCTTCATGTTTGTGCTCTGCTTGCTTGTTTTTCCACCTTTTGCTTCCAGGAGCTGTTTGCGATGCCAGGAAAAAACAAACAAATAATAATTAAAAAAAACAACAAGCAAACACAATCTTGTCTGCTCCAGATATTTCCATCCCTTCATTTTGTTCTCAGCTTCTTTCCTGAATGTGTGACCTAAACTAACACAAACTCTTGAGTTTGGCTCCTCCTCCGTTCTCCTGAGATGCACCACTTGTTGGGATCACCTCCGTCTTGCAGGCACAGGCAGCCACAGTGACTTTCTACCACTAGCACAGGCAAGGCACTACCCTTGCAAAGCCAATAACACCAGAGCAGGTTTATCTGCCTTTACCTTCTTCCACAAACAGTAGGTGAGCTGAGGACTCGGTTAGTGTGTGACACAATCCACCTTCAGTCCTTTGCCCACTGCTAAATCCAACTGTGGATGACAAAAGCTCGATTTGGCTATGGGCAGATCATGGCACTCACAGTTCTAGACCTGCTGATTAAGATCAACTGTTACCGTGACACTTTCCTAATTATGGAGAAGAGGTTCCTAGAGGGGACTCAATTCCCTGCTCTGGACTGATGGGGAAAATAATAACTTAAATTGTTCCAGTACTTTTCATCCTTTAAGATCCAACAGCATGCTGTAAATATAATTTATGTGCAGGGATTATTCTGCTCATCATTGAAAAAAGGATACTGTGGGTTTAGGTCAAGTTTTGTGTCCAAAGAGGGGCCATCACAGTCTGGGGGAAGGAAAATGTATTTGAAGGGGAATTCAAGAGGTTGGGGGCCCAGAGTCTTTTATGAGAAACACAGTGTTTGGTGAATGCTGCTGGTTAGGACCATGAGTTTTGCCTCTTTTTGGCAAGCCATCAGCTATTCCAAAGTGATCCAAGCACCATCCTCTGCAAGTTTCTCTTTAAATTCAGCCTGGGGCTTAGCAGCACCTTCATGGGGAACACTTGCTCAGAAACAGCTTGGTGCAGTGGCTGATTCTCTGACAGCTCAGCAGAGCGATCTTCTCCATGTGCTCTGCACCCAGGTTACGAAAGAGAAACCCAGGCCTGGCCAGGAGAGCAGGCAGCCACGGGAGCCAGGCGCAAGCTGCAAACAAACAAAGCCTGGGAAGGAATCTCAGCCTGTCTTTTTGGGTGGATTTTATACGACTCGGGTTACACAGATCAGAGCTACAGATGTCACCATTTATCACTTCATGTCCAAAGCACCAAGAACATGGGTGTGCAGAGCACAGCATTTCGCTGCAAGCAGGACTCACTCCAGCAACCTCCCTGGTCTGGTCACGCATGTGGCCCTAGCCATACATCCTCAGCCCAGCCTGGCTGCCCTTCTGTCCCTGGTGCATTTGCTGCGTGGAGACATGGAGAGTGACATGCCGGGATGGCTCTGCCATCAGGCTGCAGGGAAGGGAGCAGCACGACCCAGCACCCAACTGTCACCCTCTTGCCCAACACATCTCTGTGGCTGGATGCCGGCGGTTGCTGTCCCCTCACACAGACTGGCAGTGGCAGGACCCAGCTCCATCCAGGCCATCTTTCCCAGCCTTCAGTCCTTCCCCAGTTCCAGCCCAGAGCATTACACTGCTGATAGCCTGAGTTTTTCGGGAATTAAACATAAACATCTCTCCGCAGCACATTAATGACTGTTTATTTGCCTTGTGCTGATACCTCCTTTCTTGGTCATGGTTGCAAGACAAGACTTTTCTTTTTTAAACTTCAATGGAAAAGCAAATTAATAGTTTCCTCCAGACACTGTCTACTGGCCAGAAAGAGCAGCTGTCAACCGCAAAGGGTGACTTGTGACCCTGAAAATATTGGCAACAGGTCTCCAGGCATCGAGAGTGCTCTGGGGTCAAGCAGGAGAGGTTGCTGCTTCTCCTCAGCCCAGGGTCCCTGCGAGAATGGTGTGTCGATGAAAACTCATCTCACTCTGTGAAAAGTCATCTCACTCTTCCCCCTGTCACTCCACCGCCTTGGCTCTTTGCACCGTGTCTGGTTATTTATTTCTGCATCACCTGTCCACGTGTCCTCACTGTGAGTGTTTCCCTGTGTCTGTCAGGCTGAAATGGGAGCCTGAGCCCATCTTTTCTTTCAGAGCACCCATTCAGATGGAACTGCAGGACAGGCTGTGCTCCTTGGCCTACCTCCCGGGTACGGCTGGAAGCAGCTCAGCACCACCGCAATGCTGAGCAAAGCAAAGCAGCACAGCAAAGCCCCGGAGCTCCTTACTGAGCTGTTTACCGACCTGAAGATGGTGAGGTGCCACCTCCATTTTGGAGCTCACCCTCAGGGGCAGGCAGCTCAACACCGAGGCCTTGCCCAGCCAGACTCGTTCTGTGAAGTCACCATGACCCCTAGAGGGAAGAGGTGCACAGTTTTCCTGAGGCTGCTGCACACTTGCTTTGCCTGCTTGGTCTCCTACAAATCCTCCTCCTCCTCTTTCCCATGCCAGGTTCCCACTCCTGCCGAGCCTGGATCTGGCCATGCTGGGACAAGCTCCACATGAGCCCTGTTAAATGTTTTTCTGGATCTGAAAATCTCGCCGAAGATCACAGACTTTCCTCTCCTGTAACTAACATTTGTGTGGGTTTTGTTTTTCCAAGAGTAACTCAGCATTTGGTTTGTAATTGTTTTTCTAGCTAGAAGAAAGACTATGTTATGTGGCCCAAAGGTGGCTTCCCTAGAATTTGGCCTCTATACAAAATAGCTTTCATGGGAACTCTCTCACTGCTCCATTTTTCACATTTTCTTTGGATCTGTTTCTCAGTTTGCCCTATTTTCCATGTATATTCACTGGAAGTTTTCTTCATCTCACAGACATCTTATTGTTAATTGTTTTTCCCCTCTTTTACTCCCTCTTCTCCTGTCCTGCCTGGAGTGCTGTGGTGGGCCTGAGCCACCAGGGCTTACACCCCACAACCTTGAAGGTCAACCTATGGTAAGTGAGCCCTGGGAAATGGCTCATGGGACGTTCAGAGGCTTTAAAGGTCCTTCAGCTTACCAGGTATGAAAGGCAATTCAGGATGGTGAAGGACTGAATGCCAAGGGTTAAACCATACAGCAGAAGACAGCCATGGAGAGTGCCGTGGTACAGCCTCGCTCCTGGGGTGGATGTGGCAGAGCTGGGTGCCATCACACATTTGAGGAGAAGCTTTCCCCCTCCAATTTTCACTGTGTCAGGGCCTGACTCTGCACATCCCCGTGGCAATGTGTTCCTGAGGGCCCGGGCAGGAGTTACATTCGGTGACAGTTTGGAAGAGATTCATGGTGCACATCCCCAGTATGACAGTCCACTGCATCTCCACAGCGTCTGCACACCCAGGAGTGCCATCTGCTGGCACTGGTTCTGAGGCATTCCCCTAGCACATGGTCTTGCTTTGTACAGAAGTTGGGACACACTCCAGGTGATGCTTGCTACTCCAGCTCTTCCTGAGATGTTTGCCTCAGGCTCCCCTCCTCTAGCTGGTTTTCCTCTGCAGATTTCCATATCACTTGGCATCCTGGCCCATTCCTGCAGGCTGCCACTAGTTAATGTCTTTTTTTTTTTTTTTTTTTTTTTTTTTTTTTTTTTNTTTTTTCTGTCATCACTGCACATTCTGTGCTCTGTATCTCCACTCCTGGCTCATCCAGGAGGACAAGATCTTCCTGGATGCTCTCCTGTGTGGGAGATGCAGTGCAAGAAGGTAGGCAGACTCCTGAGCTGGGTGCCCCAAATTCTGCTCCAGAAACAGAGGTTCCCTGGCTGGGGCCAGCCGCAGCCATCTGCTCCTTTGCACCTGCACCTGGGAGCCTGGTACACACAAAGTGGAAAAACACTGGATTAGGAGCAGACATCCAATCTGTTTGCAGGCAGGAGAGTTTTCCTAACTGTTTGCCTGGCATGTGGTCACGCCTGTTACCAAGCACCATGTAATGCAGGCAGCTAACCAGTCTTCTCAGCATCATTTTTCAGCCTGCAGGTTTCATTTACTCTGGCCCCTTTTCAGTGCTCTGGGCTGGGGAAAGCACTGCCTCAGCTCTTTGCATGTACTGCCCCAGCACGCTGCTCAGTCCACTTTGTTGCATCTGGATTGTCAGCTTGATCTGTTCAGTTTCCTTACATTGTTGTATTTCTTCCAGTGAGATAGGGATGACAGAGGGCAGAAAGCTCTCTATTCTGCAGGGACAAGTGAAAAACAAACCCAGAATGTCTCTCTTGGGCTGCAAGTCTGGAGCTTTGGGACATGTAACGTCAAAGTTTTTTGGTGATAGAAGGAAAGAGCTGCTTTGAGGATTGCCCATATCTGTGGATGCTGGTTGCCTGATGGATAAAAGGCCTGGTTTGGTTGTTGGGAAATTATAATACCATGGAGTAGTAAAAGAGACAGTATAACCAGCATGTGCTGGAGTTCAAATATGGTTGTTCCTGTTCTTTTCCTAACTAGGCTACACGTCCATCTCCAACCAAAAAGCAGTGGCTGGAGGCAGGATAATGTCCTGTCCATAGCCTTTTCAGTGCACCTCAGGCCACAGAGCCTCTGACAGCTGCTGTGCAGTATTTTGACGGCACACTTGATGTGAGTTTTGTCTCTGTGATGCCTTAAGGAGAGTCACATCTGCTTTGAAGAGGGATGAGCTGAGAGTAGGCTTCTCCAATCACTCAGTTCTTGCATGAGGTACAAGGAGCTCTTCAACCTCCTCCACTCCTACCCCTGTTTACAGAATAATAACTTCAGTGATTAATAATACTCCCCGGATATATTAATTTCAAGCAGTAAAAACTTGCAGCATCAGTGCCTGTATTCGAAAACTCAGGGTACCCAACTGGAATAATCAGGAGATTAAAACTGGAGATAGGAAAATTAGCTGCCAGGCTTGTATCCAGAAGGACATCTGAGAAATCAGGCAATTATATTCCAAAGGCATATCTTTTTGTGTTCTCACAGATACAAATATAGCACACAGAACAGGCTCTTCTCTGGCAGCACGTTATCTATTTCGCTCATCACAATAGTAGCTGACCAGAGGATAAAGATCTTTGCTGTCAGCCCTTTCAGTTGAAAAATGAAGCTTGAATGAACCTTTTATAGACAAACAACTGGAGGAGGCTGAAGCACAACCATGAGCTGAGCTGTGAATTAACTCCAGGACTTCAGCAATTCTTCTTTCCAAGCTTTCACAGCCCTCTAGCTTTTTCAGTGTTGACTCCATTGGCCATCTCCTCACTGAATTTCCATGGACTTGAAAAATTGCTTCAGAGCCAGGAGAGTTCTCCAGAATTCAGGTACATCCCACCGAAGCCCCAGGGATGCTAACAGCCAGATCCATATACTGCATACCAAGGATGACACCATAAAGAAATCTTCCCAGATTTCACGGCTGTGGTATTTTCAAAACAAGCTCCTTACTCTCAGAGAGCTGGCTTTTTCTGTCCCTATACTGTTTTGCTCTTCAGCTGCCCCAGCAACAACTACAGGCACGTTGCATAAAGATCTCAGTCAGGCTGGAAGCTGCTCAGAAAAGTCTCCAGTTTGAGAGCGCTTTATGCATTGTATGTTTATAGAGAAAACAGATACATGTAGTGGAGATATTCAATTCCAAGGATGCATTTAGATGTTTTAGACAGTGGCACACTTCAAATGTGTAAGCAGTCGCTGCTTTTACTGCACTTTCTGCAGAAGGATGTCACAACAGACAGCACTTATATGGCTGATTGATGCCTGGCCTTTCATTCCTGCTGGTGGGGAGCTCCTGCTATAGGAGCTGGCATTTTCTTGGCGTGCCACAGCCTCTGAGGCCCAGGAAGCTAACCAGGAAGATAATTTGTCTGGCAAACAGAAAAGGTCTAGTTAACCCTAATCAGAGGGAATCTGACTGGCGGAGTTCCTCACAGACACGCAGCTAAACTCTCAGATGAGGAAAGACCTGAAGAGGACTTCCTCCGCCTCCATGCTCAGAGCCTGCAGTGCCTCCATAGCACTGATCTCTCTGCAGCTGCCACCGTGTGCCTAGCGTCGGGGCTTCAGCACCTTCAAGATCCTCACATGCCTGTCAAAACTAGGACATCAGGTATTTCCCAGGGCCATATCATAAATGTTTTAATACAGGATGGAAGTTTTGAAGACAGCTATATTTAAGCCATCTTGGCTTTTGCAGTCTTGTAACAGTGAGTTCTGCAGATTACCAGTGACTTGCGTGGAAGGCATATTACTGATTTAAAATGCATTGCCCTTTGATGCTGTTGATTCCTCTCTCACCTTGCATTTACAGCAGAGACAAGTTTGCTTTCTTCCCAGTACGCCTCTGTTGTATTCATCCTTAACTCTTTGTTTCCCTAGAAGCAAGGCCTAACCGTGCGCTCAGGGCAGCAGGCCCGATCTTGGCTTGTTTTCACCAGCAGGCCTCTGAGCATTTTTGGATGTTGTGTTCCCTCCCAGCACATGCCTTTCTGGGAGAGGGCAATCACAGCTAAGCAAGGCCGGGGAGATCGGGGCCCCACCAGGTTACACAGCTGTGCGGTGAGATTTCCGAGCCCAACCTGCAGGCACACTGCCATCTCCTTTACTCTTCGGGCCAGCGCTGCACAGGGAGCCTTGCTCTTTATGTGGCTGTGTGCATATGCCCAGCTCCATTCCCTTTATGGGTACTGTTCGTTCGGAGTTCAGCAATGCTCTCACTGCACAAGGTGTTCAACCCACTCCTTCCCATGTGACCAATGGGATGTGTACGATGTGCTGCTTGTTTGTCTGAGTGTCCCATATCCTTTAGAAATTAATCAATATCTTTCCTGGACTAATTTAAATTCTTTTTTGAAATGCAAATGTGTTATCGTTCTCCACTATCTATGCTTTTATCTTGTAGTCAAATAGTAGACCAGAGGAGCACAAATACCCTTTATAGAAATCATGCTTGTTTTGCTTCTTATACCATGTCTATTTGGGGGTTACACAGTGCTTCTTAAAGCCAAAAAGCATTCCCCAGTTTCATCTTAGACATTTTCTAGACCGAAAACCAGGCATTTTTCCACCAAACAGTCTTCTGAAACAGTTTAATGGCAATCTTTCTTTGTTAGTGCCTCAGCTGCTTCATCCTATTTAGCTACAAAGAAAACTATCCATTTTTGGCCTTTAGCTTAAACTTTGATGTCTTTCTAAGTGTTTCTCTACTGCTTTCATTTATGGACTGCTAAAAATTTCCCAGCAAAGATAGAGACTTTTTATTATCAGTGTCACATATGGGTTTTGCTATGAAGAATGTGTAGCTGACTTCCTTAGAAGCCTTTTGTGGGCTCCAGTTGTCTGAAGACTTCAGCCTGAAAACTTCCTCTGCCGTGTAACACAACCAGAAGGAAACAAAAATGGAAGTGCCATGTGAAACTTCATGCCTTACACTGAAAACCAAATGAGAACCACAGTTCCTTCTTGTTTTAAAATCTGTAAAATTGTGAACCATTGTAACACCTCATGAGTGTCTGCGCAACCCCTCCCTGCTCCTGGGGATAACTCCGCCTGTCCCATCCATGGAAGCTTGCACATTGCTTGCAGTCCTTTCCTGAATCAACACAGAAACTCCTAATAGCACTTGTGTTTTTGGTCACTCAAATTCTAGACAATTTCTTCATCTTTATTGCTTGGATAGAGTATCCTGAAAGGTACAAATCGCTGCCAAGTCAATAATCTCTTTTCTGTCTCATATTTGAGTTGACAACTTGATTTCTTTACAGCTGGCTGTGCTTGGGATGGATTGTCATGTTTTGAGTGGTACTTATCTGATGCAAATACATTCTTATGCCTTGTCAGCTTTTCAGTTTTTTTCAAATTTTTTTTTTCCAACTCCTGCCTACCATTTCCACATGAGACTGAACATTATGAGTTGCTACAGTGCCTGTCACCAACCTGCCTTCTCTACTTGGACTTCCAGGAGCTTCTCCCCTACCCCTTCATCTTCCTCCCCTCCTTTTGAAGCCAGGACACAGTGTTATTTCTGGGGAAGCATTCTTTACACAGAGACACTGAATTTCATCACCTGCTGCTGTTTGCAGCTCAGCTACACCAAACAGCACAACCACGTCTCAATGTCTGGAACCAGTAAGACACCAAAGAGGCTGACAAACATTCCAGTTGTTAAGGAAAGGTGAGACTGAGTTTATATTTACACCAAGAAAGGGCTTTGCTGGGTAGCTTTATCAGGCAGTTTGCCTCCCTGCAAGGGGCAGAGTCTGCTTGGGCAGAGAGGCTCACATTTCTTGTTCCTGGAGCCCTCCTCACATAGTAACCTTTTTCTTATTTACTAGTGTTTTCCCCTCGTGCTTGAGCCACCCTGGATACGTTCTGCTGCTCAAACCAGTCCTGCTAACGCCTCTCACACATAAAGGACAACATCCAGCTGGGACTTGGGCTGGGATTTAGCTATTTCTTTCTCACTGGAGCAGTTCAAAGCAGACTGCGAGCCTGGCCAGAGGTTTACGGTTTCCTAGCAGCCAGTATCTGAGGCAGCTGAAAATGCTCTGACACAGTATTTTTGCCTTGCTTGTGTCAAAGATACTTTAGCAGTCCTGTTTTCTACCAGGCCTGCCTGGTAGGTAGCAGGGGCAGCCCATATACGATGAGATGGTCTCCAGAGCTCCTTGTAAAAGAGGCTCTGACATACGGCTCCTAGGGACCCATGGCCCTAACTGCAGCTTGGCAAGCACAAGCAAGCCTGAACAACGTGAGATCAAATCCAGGCTGCAGCACAGGGTGTTGCTCGCCCACAGCCATCTCCAGTGGTTCCCAGGATATCACGTTGTGCCTCAGCTCCACGTCAGTGCAGAAGCATCCACAAGGCTGGGCCAGCCACAGTGCAATGCACTGCATCGGAGCAGGGTGTGCAGGGCTCAGCCTACTGCTGGCTTTCCCACAGAGAGATCTTCCTCATGAAAAAATGCTTCTTTTATGCTCTTTGTTGTCTCTGTGGCTGAGGAGGGTAGATGAAATCACTCGGTATTACTTAGAAAAATAACTTTGGCCACAAGGTTCTGGGTAAAGAAGGGCAAAGATGCTGCAAGTGTGTGAGGAATGTGCACACAGAGCTGGCTGCAGCCTGCAAAAGAAGCTGCAGCTGCTGAGGTATGTGTGGGCGAGAGAGTCCAAGGTTCCCCAAATGCCAGGCTGTGGTTTGCCCTTCCCAGGGTCACAGCAAATCCTCCTTCTTTAAAAACAGGGAAAGCGAGCCCGGGTTTTGAAGTACAAGAGAAATCTTTGGCCAGATAGTATGGGAATATGGAAGAGAGGAAGCCATGGAGCTGACACAAGATAATTGTTCACCTGGGGCTCAAAGCACACCTTCGCTTTCCAGTACTCTGAAATGTAGCTAACACATTGCCCTCTGCCATAGCCCCTGCACCTCTGTACAAGATGCACGGGGTGAGATAAACTGGAAATCCCGACTTTAGCCATGACACCTTTCTCCATGGCATAGCTCTCCTGTGGAGAAAGTCCCAGTACTGAACCTAGTGATGAGGGTCCTGGTGATTAGGACCCTTTTCCGGCTGGTCACACACCAGTTTAGGTAAGACCCTATGCACTGCCATGCCTCAGTTTCTTTGTTTGTAAGGTCAGAGGAAAAGCAGCTTGTCTGGCTAGATGGAAAGGGATAGGTTGTCATTGTTTGTCCTGTGCAGGTGGGAAGGAGCCATAAAACAACCAGGAATTACGATTGACTTTATCTTGGTTTCGATACACACCCATCCTGGGCTTTCCCTTTCCTAGCACCTCTGGCCGACCTGCACTCCTCTGAGCTCAAGCTCGGCACCACTTCTGAGCCTTACCAGAGCTGGCAAGAAACCTGGACTTGAGCAGCCCCTCAAGACACTTGGGAAGATGCTGGCTTTTCCTCCCAGCACCCACCTTATCCCAGTCCCACACCACCACAAGCTGTCCCGCTGCAGCAGGGAGCTGCCATCGCCCACCTTCTTCACAGGCACAGCCTCGCCAGGACCAACGCCGTCAATGTGCTGCACGCTCCAACAACCTGCTGACACTCACTGTGCTTCCTCCTGCCAGCCTTGATAACAATTATGATGCTTTATCAATTTCCTCGGTCTGTCGGTGCATTCCCAGGCTCAGCCTGGTTTGGAAGGAGGCAGATCTTCAATGGGCAAACCCACAAAAACGGGGCAGAGTCCTAGCAGAGTCCTTGACCTCGCTGCAGCCCATGTTTTCGGTACCTTTGCTTCTCATCCAAGCTGGCAGCTTCCTCTCCTCACACCTGCCTGTGGGATCTCCGCTCTGTCTGCTCCAGTAACGCTATGACAGCAAAACAGCTCAAGAACATTAATTCCTGGGGCAGTAATTCTTCAAAGAAATGTTCTCCCTTCCCTTCCTCTTCTTTTCCTCTCACATCTGTTCCCTTCTTTCTCTTCTTCTTGCTTTTTCCCTCACTCTGCTCACTGGAAAAAAAATAAAAATAAAAAACAATAAATCTGGGCATATGCCCCAGATGTTCCCATTATTCTGCAAGCCCTTGCTATTGCATTTAGACACTGTGAACATGGCCCGGGCAAGCTTGCAGGCTGCTCACCCAGCCAGCTAACCGCTGCAGTTGTGTCAGCCACATACATTAGAGCTGAAGAGAAGGTATGTCGACCAGACCTGCAATCGCTGTGTGCTGAGAAAAGCTTCCTTGCTACAAAGGTAGCAGGAATAATCAGAGTGCTTTGAGAGGCACTGGAGAGATTTAAGGACAGTTTACCTGCAAGTGATTTCCCCACTATTCAGGGATTATACCTTCACTTATGGCAATAGAGAAGTTGCATCAGGAACTCAGCTTTCTCAGGGGAAAATAAGGTTTTAGGCATTTGCAGAGCTTAAAAAATTCACAGCAAGTAAATGATAAAGATCAGGAATTAAGTGAGGCCCTGATGCCTTTGAAAAATCCTTTTTTTGCAAGAAGGAAGGAATGACAAAATAGGAACTGACTTGCAATTCTGAATACATAGGGTCACACTTGTCTGAGCACTTCTACATCCTCATGTCAGCCTTTATTTCCCCTGTTCTCATCCGTTCCTTCCCTACACTTGTCTGCCTTGGCCTCCTTTCCCCAGCTCAGCTCCCCTGACAGGAGCCACGTGCTCTGAGCACGCTGCTTTTGTCCCTGCAGCAGGCAGATGAGCGCCCAGAGCACATCTCACAGCAGGGTTTGGGTGGTGGTTGGCAGTGGGGTTCAAGAGGTAATGCGGCAGCAGAAGCTGAATGTCAGCAGAGGAAATCACCATGGATCATTCTTTATCAAGAACATTAAAAACAAGAGAACCTGTTTTTGAGTTCTGAGAACCCAGACATTAACCACGCTTCCTTCCTGTAGGTGCTACTTATCAGCACTGTGCAAACCTCCTCAGTACTGTGAACTCAGAGAACAAAACCCTGGGGCCAGATCCTCAGCAGTGTAGATCTTCATGGTGCTGCTGCCACGGGTGCTTGCTGATGCCACTTTACGCCTGCTGAAGAGTGGCTATTTTCAAATCTTCACTCTTCTTATTTAGCAGCTGGAGATTTGTCTCTTAATTTTCTCACTACAAGATGCCTTCCATGTCCTCTAAGTAGCCAAAGAGTTACTCTGAATCCTGAGCATGGGGACACAAGAAGCAGCCTGGTGCTGCAACCAGACGGATCAGCCTCACCTGGCTGCTCGCCGAGTGGAAGCTGTGTGTGGGACCGCAGGGCTTCGTCACCTCTGATTTGGGCCATGCAAGCCCGCGTGCAGGGCCTGGTGATTGTGGACTGCAGACAGTCCTTCACTTCTGATTAACCCAGGCCCTTTCAACTGCCCTTGAATTTTGCCACCATAGGAATGGCAAGGAGCTGTGGAGCCGACAGTGACTCCAGTTCAGTGGAAATTCAGACTTTTGCAAACCACCTCAGTGCATCTCTCCCTACTGTGTCATAGAAGTTCCTCTCTTATACTGCTCTTATCTTGATTTACAGTAGCCCAGGTGCTTCTTTGTATTCATGTAATGGAGCATCAAAACTGCAGAGCACCATTTTTCATCTCACTAAAGCTGCTGACAGCTCTGCTGACTTCTGCTTTGAACTGGAACTGCCACGTTTGGCCCAAAGCGATAGGACGCTGCCACTCACAGCTCAGCATCAGCTCAGTTGTCATCACCGTGATGCCTTGTGCTCTGCAGAATTAATTCCCTCTTAAACCTTGTGGAATTTGTTTGTTTTCCTGTATTCTTTGCCCACGAATGCATTTGCTTGTGCAGCAAAGTCAGCCTGTGGATATCACACAGTGCCCAGTCCTGGTGCAGGAGTGGGGACAGTGCCCTGCACTCTGCCCCAGCCTTCGTACTCCACTTGAATTTTCCAGCCTTGTTCCACCAGAGGAGCAGCTGATCTGATTGTGTCCAGGCTGTTCTTCCATCTTTAGCTTTTGCTGAGCAAAGGAGCAAATTGGCTGATGTTGGCTGAGCGGACCTGCTTGGTGGTCCAAGCCTTACTCAGCTCTGCACAAGCAGCTCTTCTGCATGCCCCTCCAGGGCCTCAGTTCATGCTGCACCATGGGTTCAGGCATGCAGAGGACAGGTCTGGCTGGGATCAGGGAGGAAGAAGGATTCCTGATGATTGGCTCTGCATGCCATGGAAAGCTACTGCTGTTAAAAAGCTCAGCTTCTCCCAGGAAGGTTCAACAGACACAAAGCAAGCCCTGCTCTGCCATTCCACAGTGCTAAATAGTCTTAAATGTCCCCTTCTAACAGCAGTGTTGAATTCTTGCAAGCTTGGGACCTTTTATAGGATGGGAAAGTTACCTGCTGCTCAGCTGCACCTCTGAGATGACTTCTTGGAGTCTAATGCTGCCAAACCACAACAGCCAGCGCCTGTCCTGGATGGACCATCAAATGGAAACGCTTCCACATACCCCAGCTTAGATATTCTCACTGAGAAACTGCAGGTTTTGGGTCTCAGGGTGATGTGTTTGACCACTTTTGCTTTTTCTTCACCAAATCCATCCTTATTCCACCTCCTCCCTCTTTTCAAGATTTTAATCACAGCATTTCAAAAAAAAATTCCTTGTGAATATGTACAACCATGGAATAGTTCTGAGTCTTCTCAGTTGGAGTTAATTCTGAGAATAATGGAGGAGCTTTATCTATTAATTAAAACTAATGACTTTATAAAATTGCAGATGTGTTAAACTTTGAAAGATTTGCATTGGAGACCAGTAGGAACAGGCAATTTGCAAGCTTGAATAATAAAGGAAATTGCCTTGAAATGGATATAGCAGCAAGATGAAAGCTGCTCCAGCTACTAGAAATTGCGAATAGAATTAATTGTGGCCGTTAGTTCTTAGATTACCATGTTTACCACTCGATTTCAGAGGTATGTCTGGGAATATTCCACTTGTTCCTTGCCGAACTGGGAAAGCGCATTTTTCCCTTCAAGGTAAATTCAGATACAAGCCATTGCAATGATTCCTATTTGTTTTCCTCCAAATTGTTTCCAGATTGAGCCTAGTCATTTTGCAAACATAAAGGAGTCCAGCTGGATGCTTCATGCTAATCACAACCCCACCAGGTTTTGGAGGGACAGCAGAGCTGCACTGGGCAGAGCTCTCATTGCTGGCAGGGTTATGTGGTGTCTGAGGGCCAACCCACCACCACCTCCAGGATCTCCTCCCTGCCCTGTCTGCGCATGGCTCATGGAGAGCTGCTGTGCTTGGAGACCAGTCCCAAGGACCCACTCACAACTGTCTTGGGCAGAGCCAGGAGAAAACAAACCCAGTATTCTCTGACAGCAAGCAAGCATTGCAAAATGTCAACTGCCTGCTCATTGCAGCTGCTGTGGGTGTCCTCCAGCAATCCACAGCAGTGAAGAAAATCATGGCAGCAATACAGAGAGCAAAAATCTTCTATGAAGGGGAGATAACCCTCAGCAATATACACAAATTTCCTTGAGAGCTTTCCAGTTCACATACGCCAAGGAGTGCAGGTTAGCTATGATCTACTTCACCCAAAGATGCATCCTAAATCCAATCTGCAGGCTGCACTGTCCCAGATGTTTCCTGTAGCTGGATGCTGGCCGACCTGCTGCCTGCCTTTGCCAGATGTGCAGCCTGCTCCTGTGCTGCCAAATGGTTTGCCTGCAGAGCATGTTTCCTCGTCTTTGTTGGATTTTCCTAACTACTCGCCTGCCCTGTGTTCCTGCCTTTCATAAATTATTTGTTCCTGCCAGGCATTAAATCCAATGGTTGTAGGAGGTGTTTATATGGGAATAAAAATGGCAGGCTGACAAATCCCTGGTGGCAAAGTTTTCTCTGGTGGACCTTTCAGAGTGAAACAGAGGAAGATGAAGAGTGCTGGGATGAGAGCCAGCCCTCCAACTGGTATTCTGAAAATTAACTGTGCTTCTCTTCTCTGTGCAGTGGCTATTAAGCTTGAATTTAGCATGGTGTCAAGTGCAGGTTTCATGATCTGAGCTTGTGTTCACCCTGGGTTGCGCTGAGGAGAGCCTGGCAGCACTTGGAAGAGGCACAGGCACTGTGGCTCCAGCTTTACTTATTCTGGAGCCAGAGCAGTGCAAGCAGTTTGAACAAAGGAAATATTTCTAAGATAGTTATGGGGGGTTTTGTTCTTTAGAGAGGTTGTAGATTTTAAAGTCTTTAACGAAAGTTGTGCAGTTTTTATTGCAGTACAACCTTAGGTTCTTTTTCCTTTAGTCCAGGTGCCTTTCTGCATTAAAAAATCAGAGGACCAAAATGCGGATTCTAGACCAAACTCCTGACAGCAGTCAAAGATGATGCAGTGGAGTCCACGTCACTTTACAACGTGAACAGAAGCAGGCATTGCTTTCAGAAGTGTGAAGATCAGTGGAGCTGCAGCCGCAGCAGCCTGTCCCCACAGACCTGGCTTCCCACCCTGCACAAGGTGCAGCCTCAACCCTGCCCTCCTCCTCATTGCCCTGCCAGCTCTCAGGCTGGCTGAGAAAAGAGAGAAAGCCCTGCCTGACTTCCAGTCCATACAGTGTGCACACATTCGTGTGAACATCAGGAGGCACTGAAACAGGTACTGTGTTTGCTGAAACAAGCAGGGAGGGAGAATGCCACATCAAGAATTTAGCAGCTGAACTTCTCCCTGGTCTCAGAGTCATCTGGGGGTTTCACTCACTAACTTGTCTTCTTTTGCTTCTCTAAACCCAACATAACTCCTGATCTTCTGACAGCGTGCGCAGTTTCTCTTCCAGTTTATTGCCAGTGGTGACACCAGTTGCTATTTTGTCACTGTCTCCCTGCCAACCCTTTATCACTCTCTCTTATTAAGAAAGAAACATTTGCATGGATTAGTCAGGGAAGCATCTCTGGGTGAGATGCTCTCATAATGCTAACACATACAAGAGGTGGTAAATATTGACTCTGTCAGGCTTCCATCTGCATGGAAGAGGAGCGATAGCGGCATTGCTGAGGCTGATGACAGCCTCACTGACCTGGAGCTCAGGTGTATGTACAGGACGACACACGGTAATCACAGCTCCTGGCTTCTGCCTCTGGCTGGGCAGCATCCTCCCAAACGTGCACCCAGGTGTCCCAAATCACGGGCCCAGGGCTGAGCAGCAGCTGCTGGACGCCTGCAAAGAGCTGGCTGGCACCGCAGCACTGGCTCTGCTCCTTGTTTCCAGCTGCTACTTCAATTAGAAATAGCTAAAAATACACAAGTGCTTTCCCAATATTATTTTCCACGTATGCAAGAGGAGACGGATGCTATGCCAGCATGAAGGAGAGGTGTATGGCTTGTCCTCGTTTGGGGAGTGAAGGGAGAAAGGTCTGAGTGAAATGAATTTCCTCCTCGACGCAGTCTCAGCCTCCAACATGAAGGCATGTGACAGAGGGAGAGCTTCAACTCTCTTGAGCCCCATGGTCCAGCTGCTGGCCATGCACCACTGCAAACCAGTGGAGTTAGGCTGGTGCAGCAGTTGAGAAGTTTGTGTCCCAGCCCAGAGGAAGGGAGACAGCCCCTTCGAGAATGGTTAGGAGATGGAAAGGTATCAAATGCTGCCCCCAAAATAGCAGCTATTCCACAACACAGAGCTTGGAGGCACTGTCCAGATAAAAGCAGAAGGGAATGGCAGTATATGGTGGATTGCATGATGCCAAGTGGAATTTTTCCAGACATATTCGAGGAACTCAGGTCCAAATGCTGCTTCGAAGGCCTCACTCATCTCAGAGCCTATATATAAACCATGCTGAATTTGCTGGCAGCAAGGATGGGTGGACAGTGCCCAGCACCTCCCTGTCCCATCACTTCTCTCTCAGAAAATCCTTTCTAAAGGGCTGAAAGTGCATTCTGGTACAAAGGCAAGGGTCAGATGGAAACAAGTAAGGAACGCACACAGTTCAGGGCAGGTCAAATGTGCTTTCCTTCTAGTAGTGGATGCCACACCTGCTGGCAAGAAAGTGCATGGGAGCTGGGGGTGCCTCCAAGCACCTCTCCCAGACATCCTCACACTATTGCTTGAACAGTTTTCTGATTGTCTTAGAGCCCTTCCTGGGCACCTGACGTGCCCAGGAGAGAGCATAGCCCTGGCTGCACTCCTCCATCTCTCCCTGGAAGAGAACCAGCCCATCGACATCAGCACCACCAGCCACCAGCAGAGCACCCCCGTGCAAATGCTCCTGCTCCTGAGCATCACAACCCAACGCCAGGCCTACATGAAAACTTCTGTATTTCCCGGCCTTACTTCAAGCCTTAAGATTCGTAGACAGCCACACATCAGGATGTAAAGCTGGCTGGATTACTCAGGCTTTGAGCACCATCTCCTGTCCTGGAGCTGGCTCAGCTCCATCAGGGTACAGGCACAAACTGCCTGCAGCCAACAAGCAACAGGCTGTGCTGCAGCAGATACCAGGGCTGGGGTGCTGGCCCTGGTCCACAAACTTCCAAGCACAAACATGTCTTTAATGGGGTTGTACCATCATTTCCAGGTCTGGATAAAGAGTCCTCTGGATTTCTTAGCAGCAATTTCGGAGCCTCTTCACACACGGGCTATGAGAGAGGACGAAGTGTGGGATGGCAGGTGGAAGCTGTCTGGGTTAACTCTGGAGCTGATATCATACTGGGAGCCAGCTCACTTCTCCCAGCTCTGAAGCTTTATCTTGTCGTTATTTTAAAGGAGGCCAGCGCTGTTTTCTGTGAGGAGCTTGTAATTATGCAGTCTCTCGGGAGCTCTGGCATTTATCGCATTAGTAACAGCTCCAGCACAGAGGCATTTTCCCGGAGCTAAAAGCTGCTCGGCTGTAACACAACACCCAGCTTTGACGGGGGTCAGATTTGACGTCAATAACACACGCTGGCTTCTGGCCTGGGCAGTATCGATGCCCAAGCACCCCCCTGCCCTCGCCTTCCCCTCATACCTGATCCCAGGAAGGAGCTGGAGCTGCGCTCAGGACCGCGTGCCAGCTGCCACCACCCCGCACCACGCTCCATCTCCCCAGGGACATCCAACCCATCAGCTGGTGGCTGTGCCAACATTCACATCCCCTCCCTGCTGCCTGCCAGTACCACTGGAACCACAGAGCTGCTGATGGCAAGCAAAACAGGAGAGAGCACGGCCAGAGTGCAGCTGGGACAGCCTGCACCCTGTGTCAGCCTTCATGTAGCGTGTTCCTCGTGTCAACACGTGTGTGTGTGCATGCAAGCTCAGCACCAGTTGCTCCAGCAAACGTGATGCCATCCAGCAGGGACTGCAGACCTGATTCTTCCATGGGAGCAGCTGTTACATTGATGCTTGGAGCTGGAAGGCCGTTTGGGAAGTGCCTGGGAGCCCTGTTAGCCTGAGGAGAGGAGAAGCCAAAAGGACAAGCTGCAGGATGGCAGGAGGCCACAGTATCAGGGCGTGAGGCAGGCTGGATACACACATGGCCCAAATCAGAGCCAATTCCCAGGCTGCCTCCAGCAGCTCCACTCCCCCCTCTCCCAGAAACCTCCTGTGACGCCTCAGATCCCCCTGTACCCCCCTTCGCCAGCTCAGAATTCTCCATCCCACTCATCCCCCACAGCAGTGGAGGCTGGCAGGCCAGGCGAATCCTCCCCATTTTCTGTGTGCATTTTCTGACCAAATGGGGCTTGGGTGCTTCTTCTGAGCCAGGGCGTCCCCTACACTTTCAGCCTTGTTCAGGTACCAGCCAGGCTTTCTGTATGGATGTAGCATACTTCTCCATAGCTCCATCTTCTGTTAGGTTCAATGTTGTTTCTAGAGCCATAGCTGTGAATGGAGATGCCTCAGAATGGCTCCGGTATTTAAATGCATGAGCACCACCAGCCAAGGCTGTGCTTTTTTCCCTGCCCCAGTTGGGTGTTTGTGCTGGGTGAGAGGGCAGGACTGCCTGCTTCCCACCGGCCTCACCATCTAATTTCTTGTCCCCGGTCACTGCTTATGACTGAGTCTCAGCTTGGCCATCCCAAAAGTTTCCCACTGTGGGCACTGCTTCACAGGGACACTGGGCTGGATGTGCCTCAAAGGGTCTCCATATCTCATCATATAGGTTATCACAGGCAGTCAGCCTATTTTAATCTTTTCTCGTTGTTCAAACACAGTCTTGATAAAGGCTTCTCTTTCCAGCAGCCTTGCTCGGCTGCTGGCCTCCTGGGAGAAGGAATCAAGGCCCTCAGCAGTTTTCCTTATTGAGGAACTGAGCCTTTATCTCAGCTAGCTTGTGGACATGATTAACCTTTCTCTTGCCTCTCTCAACAAGATAAGGGCCAAGTCAAAAGAGTCCTTCCAGCTCCTCTCCATGGAAGGACTTCAGTCCCTGGAGGGATGCCAAGTGTGCTTTGAGCTGAGAACTCAAGGTCCAAAGACTGCAATACCAGGCTGTGCTCACCTTGCTGCAGGAGACTCCCGCAACACCTCCTCCCTCAGCCCTGGGGAGAAAATGCTGATGATTTCTGTGCCTGCACATAGAGACCTCTGCGACCTTAGCCACAGACTTCCAGACGATTTAAGGCTCATTTGTTCCTCCCATTGATCCTGTTTTTGTTCCTGCTGAACCAGATTTAATGTCAACATGGCTGCTCCTGTTCTGAACATATAAGCTATTAGACTTGAACGACTGTGACTTTGCTCTTTCTTCCTCTGAAGAAAGTAATATACAAAATGCTGAAAACTTCTGCTGGATGAGGCACCCCTAGCATAACTCCAGCTGCTGTTATTTGAAAGCTCAGATGTGAAATTTTCAGTTTGCAGCTGCACAGGCCTGTTGTGTGTCAAGCCCCAGTCTCATTTTTGGTTTAACATCAGTTTCGTTGTAGTTTCTGGCCAGACTTGGAGGAAGGAGACAAAAAGAGAGAAAGAACATCATAAAAATCAGAGCTGGAAGACACTGCAAGAAGCCAGCTGGCCCTGTCCCCTGCCCCAAGGTAGTTTCAGCTTCTCCTGAAAGAGCCCAAGGGGGTGCTTGATGCCCAGGCTCCCCAGGAGCCCTCCCAGCTTTTCACAGCTCTGTCAGCACCAGCACCAAAATTGAACTGCCCCTGCGAGCACAGGAGCACGACTGAAAATGCGAGATGAGCAGAGCAGGAGGCTAGAGGATCAAAGCAGCCAGGACCTGCTGGCCCTGGGACAAGAAGATGAGCAACTTGTAACATTTCCTTTACTAGTTCTGAGCACCTCAGTGCTTCCAGTGCAACCCTGATCCTCTCACTCCCTCAAATGGAAACAAGGAAATGTAATGCATGGTGCTTTTATGAAACAAAATATCACAGCGTATTAAGACAGTGAAGTTACTTCCCTTCTGGCAATCTGTTTTCAATTCCCTCTGGTTTGGTAATAATGTTATAACTGTACCAGCAGTTATGAATGGTCTTGTCTTCCTTTCCTATACGTTTTTCCCCTTCTCATACAACAATGTGAAACCTGGCAGGGTTTGGTGATTTTCTGCAGGAAGCGCAGGGCTGAGGCACACTGCTAGGACTGATGTGTGTTGGGGAACCTGCAGTCCCTAATGAAGCCCACTCTGCTCCTGGGGCTACCCACTCCACAGTTCTACAAATGAAGCCAAATTTGTTACTGTTTTAAATTCAGATAAACAATTCACACAGCAAATGGTTTAGGTACAAGCTGCATAATCAGGTCTAAAATTAAATATTCAGAGAAATATACAGAGTAATTCTGACCATTACTGGAAAAAATAGCAGCACATGCTAGAGGAGCTAAAGCAGGGGAAAATACAGAGCCCCCAAAATAGCACCTATCAACCAGCTTGTATTTTTAGCCTTGTGTGAGTCAGAGTGGGGACAGGACAGGGATAGAGACCTCTGTGCCCTTAGCTGAGGCACACAGGATCCGCCCTTGGGCAAATTTGAGCTGCAGACTATCCCTACAACAGCACAAGGGAAGCCCCTTGGATGGCAGCAGATGTTGTCCACAAGACAGATGCTGAGCCAGCAAAACTCTCTCTTGTCCGTACATCTCCGTTCCCACCACAGCTCCACGGGCACAGCAAGCCAGCCTGGCTGGGTCAGCAGGATGAGCCAGGGGACACCTGCTCTGAGGCAGAGAAAAGAAGAGGAGAAACATGATCCAGTGGGTTTTCACTGCTCTTGATTTGGAAATGCCTCATGATTCTTAATGGTCTATATATTCACAAAGAGCTTCACTCTGAACATGAAACCTCTTACAAAACACTCTTGGCTAAAATTTCCAGAATCCCTGTGGTGCACTAATACATAAGATGAATGCAGGGATGTGGCAGCCTCTCATGTAACAGCTGAATATGGATGCCAAAGTGCAGAAATCTCAATGCCTTGGAGCAGGCAGACTGTGCCCAAAGTTTTGACATATGAGCAACCTCATGAAAACAAAGGAGAAGCAGCTTTGCACTGGAAGCCAGGCAGCATCAGCAGTAGAGAAAGGTCTTTAAAACTCCATCAGTTCTAACCAGAAGGCAGGACCTGCCCACACAAGTTTCCTGGGTGCCACAGATAAAAGCACTTACATTGATTACCAGAGGGAGAAGGAAATATGGGGACTGTTTTTGTTATCATTCTGCTTCAAAGCTAGCGAAAAGGCATTGCAGATCTGTAGCACGGCAGAGCTGTGGCTAAGCAATGTAAAATTCATCCATGAAATCTAACAGCATGGCTGGAGAGGAACAGTTAGAAACTCAGCTGTGCTCTTGGCAGGCATCAGGGGAAGTAAGTTTCACTACATTGGGCATTACTGCCCACATGTACTCAACCCTTACAGCTGTGCCTGATTTCTGGGATGACCTGTTTGCTTCCGCAGCCTTGCAGCTCTTCTCTTCAGTGCCACCTGTTCCATAACCTCCCTCACACTGCCCTCTGCGTGCATGTAGCTGGAGAGAGCTTGTGCATGCTCATTTCTTCGTGCCAGGGACTCACCAAAACAGCCCTGGCAGAATCAGTATGGCCCTGCACTGGTGGGTTTTCCCAAGCAGTTCACTTTGTGAAGTGAATTAAGGATCAGACCTTCTATTTTTATTTGCTGGTATCCATCTATGTGGTGAATTCAAAGAAGGGAACCTGCTCAGTGATGGGCAGTGAGTTACAAAGCCTTCATCATAACAGACACCATGAAGTGTTCTCAAGCTCCAAAACGTGTCTTAGAACATCTGCTCCATAAGTCTTTGGGTTGCATAAAATTTTGGTCTACAGACTGATTTCTGGAGCTCTGGGAACACAATCAAAGCTGGACCACAAAATTAGGTGCACTGTATACCCCAAACTCCAAGCCTGAGCTTGAACACCCCCTGATCACACCATGCTCCAAAGTCAGCCCAAAAAAAGTCAGACTCAGGCAAACCTTCCCCCAAATGGCCCAGACACTTCCAGAGCATTTCCAGAGCTCTGCCAGCTTCTGCAACCTGCCTGTTTGTACCTTTGCAACCTCTGGCAACAGCTTGTCCTTACTCATCGCCTCAGAGCAAAGTGGTTTTAGCCCAGGGACAGATGTGTCAGGTTGTTGGTGACTAATGGAGCCCCACTCCCATTAAGCCAACACGTTAATCTGCTGAGGGTCACCGGAGAGAGCAGGAGCTCACTGCCTCCACAAGCTAAGAACCTGCTAGTGCACATCTCACTCCCAAGGCTGCACGCAGGTGATAGCCTCCAAGAAAGCCTCCAACGTGCAAGAAGATAGATGGCCCTGACAGGAAGCAGGAGGAGGGATGAGCATTAGGCTGTTTGTCAACGAAAGGGGTCTAATGGCATGGGGCTGCTGTTGGCCTGAGGGACAGGCAGGGAGAGGGGATGTCAGCAAACACTGAGGCGCAAAAAGCCAGAAGCAAGCCCCGCTGCAATATTCCTGGCCACATCTCCCTCCTCATGGTTGTAGAATAAGTGTCTGTCTGCCTCCATGTGCAGTCCAAAGTGCGCTCAGAGGAGAGCATTCAGACCAAGGCAGGACCCATGCCAGCACTAACCCTGGCATGGAAACAAGGAGTCCTTCCTGCGATGGGTGGGAAAGCAGGAACGTCAATGCGGAGCGAAAGAGCTTTTCAGTTCCCAGTGCTGGTGGCTTATGTCCAGCCCTGGTACACTGGGTGGTTTGTTCAGTGCCCAGTGTGAAAAGATGGATGGAGATGAAGAGCCGCGCAGTGAGCCACAAGGCAGGTTCCCTGGGTGGGTGTTTGGGTTTGGGACCATGATGCCCTGCCTGCCCAGCCACCCGTCGCAGGACTTGCTGTGACAGCTGGATAATCACTGTGGCACAGGAGGTTCTGTCCAGCAACTGTAACCAAACAGCAGCAGAAATAACCTCCCCTAGTGAAAGGACCTAAGCAAGGTCCTTTCTGGGGTCCGCTCTGGATTGCTCACAGTCTCTGTCCTATTTCACATTCAGGTGCTGTGATGAATTAATAACGACAGAACATTAATGGCCATGCTGTTTTCTGTCGGCCAAGTTTGGCTCGCCCTCACCCTGCTGCCTGCAGTGACTGCAGCTGGCACACAGCTCCAGCCCTGGAGGACAACTCACAGCCCCTGGCAGGGCCTGTCTGCCCCATGCACAGAGCTTGGTTAATGTGTTTGGCCCCAACACAAACTTTTTAAGCTCCTGTGCCCATAATAGTCTTGGCTTCTTGTCCAGCCCAAGAACACAGCACAGTCACCAAAAAGCAGGGAGACAGAAAACAATGATGTAAGGCAGCAGTCTTCAAATCTTAAATGATCTGCAGCTGAATTACAGATTGCCTTCTGTGTTTCCTGATAGGAAAAACCCCGTCCCAGCTCTGCCACGCCTGGCAAGGGCACCTATCTCAGCAACACTTTCAGAGCAAGATTTATGTACCCCAGAGATACTTGTGTGGAAGGCACATCACAAACATTTCTCAGTTAATGTTGGTGATGTTGATGGGCAAACAAAGAAAAAGGCACAAACAAAACAAAAGTAACAAACAACTTGCTGAGGGTCCATACTTGGCAAACAGGCTTGCACCAAGAAATCAGGCTTTCCCAACTCTTAATCTGAATTTATTTCAATATAACAACTGATTGCACAGCTCTTAAAACACCTCAAATCTGTCCAGAGCCTGGCTTTTCTGACTGGCACATGGCTGGACATAATCCCAGCTGTGGGACAGAGGGAATGCCCCACTACACATGAGCTTCATGACTCTCAGCTGCAGAGTGCCGCAGTCCTTACGTTACAATCTTGGGCAAAGTGGCATGGGGTAAAAGAACATTTCTAGGAAGAAAAACGTTACTTAGAGGGTGGTGAGGCCCTGGCCCAGGCTGCCCAGAGCACCTGTGGGTGCCCCAACCCTGGGGGTGCTCAAGGCCAGGCTGGGTGGGCCCTGGGCAACCTGATCTGGAGAGTAGCAGCCAGCCTCCGGCAGGGGTTGGGGCTGGGAGGGCTGTAATGTCTCTTCCAACCAAGCCATGCTGTGGTTCTACGATTCTATGACATGGAAGTAGGATACTAATCCTGGGCTGGCTTCCATATAGGCAGGGGAGAGTGGGAAAAGCCTTGCTGCTTCCCTGCTAATTATTCCATTGTCTGCCTGGTGCATACCCTTCTCTGAAGGCAACAAAACATAAAACATTTCATGAGCTAGAAGAACAAGGAAAGTTTATAAAGAGCTGCTGGCACTATATTCACAAGCACGCAGAGGGAACAGAGTGATTTTTATTTTCCACCACACTTAAATTATTATTATAAAGCTCTCGAAGATGCCTGGCACTAGGGGATGCAGCAGTGGGAAGACTGATTGCAGAGCATTGCTATAGGGCAAGCAGCGCCTTGTGCGGGCCATGATAAACAGCTCCGCAGGTGCTACTGGGAGCAGCTCCCTGTGGAACTGGCTGGGCAAAAGCACACATTTTTTCTCTGTACTAAAACTTGCAGAAGATTGTTGGGCATGGTCAGCATTTGTATTTGTATTTACTGCATCTATTTTCCCCTCTGCCTTCTGTTCACACACTGCCTCACTGTCTGGCATTGCTTAGTGAATGAATAAGAAACCCTGCAGTATTTCTCCAGACAGTCATCCCCTCCTCTCCCGGTGAGCTGCAATGATAGGAACTTAATAACCATTGGCATGTATTTTACACAATCCATGCAGCCTCTAGAGCAGAGGAATATCCTGGGGTCTGAAAGTGACTTTGACACTAACTGGCGGAGCAGCCATCCCAGTCTGCTGTTCTTTCAAAGTCTTTTAAAAAGACAGCTCTCGGTAATTAAGGATCTCCTCAGCCAAACCCTAATCCAAACTGTCTGCATACACAGTGGCTTTAAATAAGCAATACTGCAACCACGAATAATATATGGTGAGAAATAGCTGGTCGATTAGCAGTCCTCCTCCTCCCCATGTCCCAGAGGAAGCATATGCAGGACAGAATGTTCATATGCTGACATGACTGCACTGTTTTCCTTTCATTTCATCTCACTTTTGTAAACAACCCCATTTGTGTGTCTCTGAGGACAGGGATTGTCATAAGGCCTGTTCCCACCTAGGTTCCCCCAACATGCCATCACACTTCATTAAAAATGAGTGGAAGGATAAGGAGCCAGCCTGCTAATTCTCCTGGTGTCACTGGGGTGAGAGGTCTCTCGTTTTCACAGGGCCAGCCTCTGCACCAAGTGAAAATTAACTATCGGCCTCTTGGGATCGCTTATTTCCTAGCTGTGGCAGCTGCTGATAGCCTCCTGCTCCCACGTTCTGCAGGGCAGCACGTGTTCAGGCACCTGCAGGACTGGGGAGGCCACTGCTTTATCCGCTGCTCTGCTCAAGGTGTGGCTAAGGTGAGTGCCTCTGTGGAGATGACAATCACTATCTCCAGATGCCTTTGCAACTGGCAGTCTTTGGGGCTATAGTGGGGCTCCGAAATTAAATGGAGATACAGAAAAAAAAAAATCTTAATTTTATAAAACTAAATGCAGATAGGAAAGTATTAAACCATCCTGCGCTCTGGTTAGATTCAGGTACTGCATTAAAGATCTTAAGTTTTAAGCTTAGTTCTATTATTAATTTGACACTAGTGTGCAGGCTTGGCCAGGTTTCCTGCCTACTCTATTGATTTTCCCACCAGTAACAGCAGAGTAGCAGCATGGAGCACTACAGATTTGTCTGTCAATAGCTGTAGACCATTGGAGATCCATTTTCAGTTCTTGTTTATGGCCTTAGAAGAGTTCCAGCAGTGATTTCAGAGCACACTGTGAATCTGATGTACCTCCTAAGAAATGGACTTGTCCTCTGTTCCTTCGTTCTCTTGGTAAGATCCTCTGTGCCAAGGAGAGTAGTAACAGAGCAAAAGGATGGAGGGTTTAATTCTTGGTGCATTTCCCAATTCATACGAAGGATGCAGCTCTGTAGATTAGAGAACATCACTTCCAGGTGATTAACCGATATCCAAGCTCAGCGTACAAGGTCGGTGTGCAGCGAGCACTGTTTGCCTCTGGCAAAATGACGGGAAGGCAGACAAATACAAACATGCTAGATACACGCAGGCTGGAAGAAGAGAAGGCAACAGAAACTGGAGTCAGCAATGGTTCTGTGTCCGGTGGTTTGTTGTTGTGTTCAGATCCCCCAGCCTGAGCAGGATTTTTGACATCTGAAGCATCAGTAGTGACCTTTACACATGTTTGTACTGCTGCCAGCTGCTTTCACGTCCATGCACACCCCGTGCCCAGATGGCCAGGCTGAGCATCCTGACTTTCTCCTCCATCGGCTGAGGTGAGGGAAATAATTGCATTAGGGGACCTGTGATGAAAACTAACATGCACATAGATGAAAGGAGAGGATCTGAGTGGCGATTTTGTACTCTGCATACAAGCAGCATCCATCAGCACACTTTGTAGATCTTTGTAGATTGTGACTGTGTTAATCTAAACCTTCTTGAAGAAAGCAGTGTTTCACAGCTGACAGCAGCAAGGCTGGTGAGGAGTGATCTATTACAAAACAGGCTGTGTAGCTGACTGTGTAATTGGGACTTGCTGCTGAGCTCCATTGTTCGGAAGGGCATTTCTAAAGCACTTCTTATCACAATTAATAGGAGTCTGCCAAAGCATGCCTCCCCTTCCCCTCCTACAAGCCATTCTGATGGGAGAGCTCCCATTTCTGCCAGCCAGCACCACTTGAAACCACCCCTGTGCTAACAAAAGTGTATGCATCCCATAAATTTCAATAAACTAAATATAGCTGAGGACAGAAATTGAAAGTCTTCTTACTGAACAGGGAGATTTTCTTATTAAAAAGCGTTCTGAAAATGAAACCTGACATGATCCAGCCTCTAGAAGAGAAAGTAAATATTTATCACCAGCAGGGAATGTGAAGAGCAGGAGGCAACTTGTAGTAACTCAGCATGGGCTATTCAGAGAGTCCATTCATTTCTCTACAGTCAACAGAACCTGGCAAAGAATGTTTCTTGCTTGTTCTCTCTCCTTGTAAGTCCTGTTTCCTCAGGAGGGTCCTTATGGCCTTTGAAATGCTTTAAGAGGTGAGACAGCTCAGCAGGAAGAACTGCAGGACAGAGGGGGGAAAGCAGCAGAGGGAAAGGCCATCAGTGGAAACCCACTGAGAGGAGGATAGTGGCTAGATAAATAATATCATATTAAGTAGAATTCAAGAGCCAGACTTGCCACGCTCCGCTAACAGAGAGTGAATAATTACAGGAGAGGTTAGGAGGTGAAAGCCTGTCTCCTGTAGGGGATGAGGAGAAGATAATAAGCTTAGCACACTCACAAAGGCAGCCAAGGAAATCTGACCCCTTATCACACAGTTATCTGTAGAGAAGTAGATGAGATTAGGCCCATAATGGGATTGGTGCCACATGAAGCTTTGCATTTCTGACGTTGCAGGGAGGTTACTGACACCAATCCCTGCTAATTTATGGAATTGCAGCAATAAAAATAACTCCCCTACTGAAAATAGCAGAGAGTAACTGAATAAACCTCTTGAGTAAAAGGGGATTCACTGCCCGAAGAGGATTTGCAGGGCACTGCCGTTATTGAGTTAGCAGGTTCAGAGGCAGCCAGCTGCTCCGGAGCGGATTGGAGCTGAAAAATGATGTTTCCCTGGCCAGCCTGTTCCCAGCCGCTGTGTGCGGGGAGCCAGCTCCTGCTGCCACGCCAGAGAGAAGGGAAGGGACCTGCTCAATGAGCAAAAGTTTGGATTGCGTTTGTTTCTGTGCCAGGCTGGGGCAGGGCTCAGAGCAGGAGCGGGTCCTTGTGCTCCCCACTGCTCTCCTGGACCAGGGTGCTCGTGATGCTGACCCTAGCCTGGATACCTCCACGATGGCTGGGATTACCCTCACCCCTCCTTGCCCACCTGCCCCTGGCTAGGCTGCCCCAGCGTCTCCATCCTGCTGGGACCACGGGCAGCAGCAGGTCCTCCCGGCTGGGGATGCAGGCGGTGCGAAGGACCCACAGCATGGGGACTGCCCCGCTTCCCTGGGGATGCTTCCCTGGGGATGCTTCCCCTCCTCCGACCTTGGGACCAACTTTTCAGGGACTTTTTTTTCCACTTTGGAAGACACTTTTTGTTGTTTCAGATGATTGACTTTTTGCCCCCCCAGTCTGTGAGCTTCCCATCATCTGTGTGGCCCAAACACATTAGTATCCCGGGAACTCATGACAGCTATTGACAGAAAATATCGTTTAAGTAGTGGTGACTGATAAAGCACAGATGGAATGGGTTGAAGTTGGCTGTAAAAAATTATTGTGTGAAAAGCATGTGATTACAGTAGCTCTTTGAGGGTGAGTCAGCTAAAACAAGTTTAAGATGAAGAAAGTTGAGAATAATACTGTGGGAACTGTTTTTCAGAGAAGATTTACACCACAACTACCACTACCACCCAAAAAAGAAAAAAAAAAGCTGAATTCTTTGAACACTTCCAGACACAAAAGCATTCTGATAAAGTCAAAACACATTGTTTCAACATTTTGAAAATCCGATGGTCTGCTCAGGGGCTAAAAGTGGTCAGATTCTAATTCTGATTTAATTCTGATACAAACTTTTTGTCAAAATTGGCCCGTTCTGTGAAAAAGACACAAACAAAGAAGGGCTTGAAAGAGTTAAATTATCCAAACATGAAACTAAATGAAAGGTTCTGAGTTTTGCCAAAATAATATTCTTCATCTTTTTTCATTTCAGAGGGAAATAAAAATGTTTTGATTCAGTGCGGGCTAAATTTTTATTAGCTTTTTCTATTCAAGCACCAATCAAAAAAATAATAATAATAAACACTCCCATTTTTCCCCTGTGCTAATAAAGAGCATTTTTGGCAGGAGAGAGTAAAGCCCCAAGAACCAGCTTTTCATTTGCGCTTCGTGGTGTCATACCAAGAATAATTTTTCCACTTAACCACGCCATAATTTGGCACGTTTAGTAAATTCCTCCCAGAGGAAGCTGGGATGAAGCAGGAGGCAGCGGGGGCCAAGAAAGAAGCGCTGCGGCAGAGCGCTGTGGGAAAGCAGAGCTGAGGTGTGCAGAGATCTGCTCTGTGCTGACATGCTGAGGGGAACAGCAAACAGGGCTGCTTGCCCCCCTCTTACATTGCATTCATCATAGCTCATCTGCATTTCTGCACTGATGTGGGGATACATTTGGGGGAAACTTTCAGCTCCATAATCACCCAGCTTGGAAAAAGCCAGTGAGCATTGCAAACAAAGCTTTCAAGATGACAAACAGAGATGGACTTATTCCTTGCAGAGGACTTTCTTCTTCATGTTGCTGCAAAGACGGATGGATAAACAGGTAGATGAAACAGCCGTCCCCACAGGGCAAGGCACTGCAGGCACTGAGTTCAGCTCCTGCATCCCATGGGAGCAAGGTTCAAGCCTTTCAGTCTGCAGAGTGAACCTTGTTTCATATGTCCCAAATATGATGCTAACATAGAGTAATTTAAGAAAGAGTCCAGGAATCGTGGCAGTGTGAGCAGGAGTAAAGGAGAATTGCAGGTGCAGGGCGGTGGGAAGCTGGGTCATGTCATTCAGCCAAAGGGCAAATCTGGAGCGCAGAAGGTGGGGTGTATAGCACGGAGTGGACCCTGTAGGACAGAGACACTCTTTCTCTTGGAAACTTTGGACATTTCACAGTGACGATAACTCAGAAGAGTGCTTGCCTCCCACTGTCAGCTCATTAAAGAAGCAGCCTTCCCTGACATGAGCAGCCATTGGTATGGAATGTTATGAAAGCCTTACCCTTGCTCTTCTTAGTAACAGAGTTTTCCAAAACAGCCTCAAACACGAACTTCCAACCAGAACAGGGTTCTAGTCTGCAGTGAAGCATAGAACTAGCTCCCTGTCCCAAGCCCCAGCTGGCCCTCCAGTACAGCAGACTGATGCCATCTTCCCTCCTGCCAGAGCTGAAGGAACAGGTCCTGCCAGCAAGCAGGACCAGACTCAAGATGTGGCCTCTATGCTGCAACCAGCCAGGCTGCAATGCCCCTGCTCCCAGCGTCAGCATCTCAATGTTTGGAACCAGACTGAAAGGTTACCATTTTGATTTGCTTGCTTCTTATTTTCCAGGCATTTTCCACTGGCAAAAAAAGATGACACACAGGGAAAAACACATGCTGAAGGCCCTCCTGTCCCCCCTCCCCTCCTCTCGTGCAGCCCCTTCCATTTCTTTCCAGTCATTTAATTGGAAAGCATATTTGCTCGCCCTTGCTTTGTGACGCGCTGCAGATATCATGTTTCCTCCTGATTTTTTTCCCCTTTGTTTGCCCATATATTAATTCTCACAGCTCACTGCCTGTGGCTGCAGAGCCAGCCCCTGCCCGGAGGACAGCCCTGCTCCGGCTCCAGCTCAAGTACTGGCGGAGGCCTCCCAGCTTTCTCACTGCCCAGTGAAAGAACACCTTGTTTGGGATGGCAGCTTGGGTTTCCATGCCTGGAAGGGGACACACACAGGACTTCACGGGAGGGAGGTGGTGATGGAGTCATGCCTGTCCATAACAGGAAAATAGGATGCCTATGATTCCTGGCAGTAACAAAACCCTGCAGCCCCAGGAATAAAACTTTTAGAACCAGGACATCTCGTGCCCCATCCTTTGCAGTGCCGGTGACGTCCCTCAGTGACCTCAGCCCTGGAAAAACAAGCAGCACATGGTAACAGAGTTTCATCTTTTCCCCGCAGCATGGAGGATGGATGCATGCACTTCCACCATCTCAGCTTTTCCCTTTTTCAGCATCCTTACTCCCTTGCTGCAGTTCGGGGGGCTCCCAGCTCAGTGCCACGCAGCGGTGCAGGAGACATCTTGCTGCTTCCTGACATCTTCACCTGTTGCACATGGTTCAGAGACAGCCCTCTCTGTACCAGTGCTGTGCCTCCTGCAGCATCCACCTTCTGAACAGGTGGCATCAGCAATTTTGCTCAGATGTCTGGAGAGAAATAAAGATATTTTCTTCTGGCCTCCTCTCACATGTTTTGAAAGGTTTCCTCTATAGATGAGATTGATTGGAAAACATCATTTATAGGAAAACTCGAGAGTCTGGTGCAGAGACTGTGGCTGAGGTGGGAGGAGCAGCTGCAGCTCTTCCTCACTGCCTTTGCCACGGGGGATGCAGCAGAGCCGTGCATGCTCCTGTCTGCTCTGCTGCTGCAGCTGCTTTTGTCTGCACCCATCCCTCACTGCTTGGTGCCCGCTGGCAGCATCCTCCATCACCCACAAGGTGAGGAGAGCCGCAGGTGGTGGCAGGACTGTCACAACATCCTCAAGCCGTGCCTCAAAGTCATCTCCTTATTTAGGTGGTGAATTGCACGAAGTGAGGATCATCCCTCCCTGCGCCCCTCAGACTTCTGGAACTCAGCTGTCTGTAGCATAATTATACCTCTCATCAGCTCTGTAAACCATAATAAAGCCTTGCAGCACAAAAGGCAGTCTGGATTACAAGTTTATCAGTCCAGATGTGCAATGGAAAGGAATGCAGGGAAAAATCCAGGAACAGCTTGAGGCAAAAACTAATTTCCATTTATTTAGCTTTGCACTGTAGCCCAGCAGTACCAGCACAAAGCAGTAAAAGCACTTACATCTTACAACACTACTCCATGCAAATATCTTCATAGAGTGCTTCCTGGGTATTATTTTTTCTCTATTGCCTTACCTAGATAAATTTTCATAAATGAAAACTGTACTTTTGCTGAGGAAAATCAGGAGATAGCAAGATAACAGATCTATTTCCCAGATGTAAATTTTGCCTGGGAAGAGGGAAGGCACAGCTCCCCCTCAGACTGCATGTTCTGCATCCCACCAAGATCAAAGTCTGTGAGCAAAGCAGCCTTCAGCCCTTCACTGAGGTGCTCCATCAGCACACAGCTGTGGGGTGCACCCCAGCACCAACGCACACGCGTGCACAGATGCCACACTGCGCTGCCGACCATCCCTGGGTGGGGTTTGGCCAGCGCTGCCTCAGGGACCCTCTGCAATGCCGCACACCCGGCATACAAGCCAGCGTGTACAGGATATGGACTGCTTCCCTGCAGCCATCTGCACCCGTAGGCTGGCTCCTGCGTCCTGGAGGAGCTCCTCTTCCTTTGGTTGATGCCAGCAGGCTGCCTGAGCTGAAGTCCCTCTGCAGCTCTTCAAGGCTGGATGGAGAGCAGAGCTGAGCTACTCTCTCCTCATTTACAGTGTCCAGAACCTAGAGAGATGTCACACACATGGTGTGCTCTGCAGTCTCTTGCCTGCTGCCTCTGAAGTGCCCATGGACAGTGCTGCAGAGAGCCCCGTCTGCACTGGGACACTTGCACACATCATCCTAGGCAGTGCTGGTACCCAAAGATGCAGCAGGGCAGCACTACCAGGCACAACATGTGTACACAACACACTGCGTGTCTGCCACAGAGCCTGGTGCCCCAGGAAAGCAATGATGAGTCCGGACTGCCTGATTTCAGCGAGCGGTGGCTGGGTGCAGGTTCAAGAGACCTGCAAGAGAGGTTGTGCTCTGCCTCGCAGCAGTGCCTCGCGGCACACACGTGGCTGCGCATCCCCATAACCACATCCCATCTGTGTCTGCCCCAGTTCTGGCTGAAAAACAGGGAACATAAGCACATCAACAAGGCATGAAGGATGAGGCTGCCAGACACGCACACCCTGTCCTTCCCCACTGGAGTGAACAGAAACATGGAGCATTTGGGGGCCAGAAAAAGATATCCCTTTTTACTTTTTCTGGCTTTGGACAGTGGAGAAATTGTTTTCCTACAGCTGATGAGAGAAAAAATGTTTCCTGCCAACACCCTGCTGGATGAACAGATGCAGGAGACGGGGAACCGGGTGCACAGTGTGATGCTGAGCCCCCAGCTCAGGCTGTTGCTCTGCTCTGCTCGGGGCACAAACACCAAGCACGGAGCCACACAGACAGAGCCCTTTGTGCAGGATTGTCTTAGTGATTTGGGGAGCACTTCAGAAACTGAAGCTGATCGACCATTTGATTTTCTGCATTTAGAGAAAAAAAAAAAAAAAAAAAAAGAGCATTATATTTAAGTGCTTGAAATTATCATGATACTCTGTAAGGTTGCATTTCCCTCCCAGCTGGGAAGGGCAAATGATGGCCACCTGCTTTGTGGGAAGAAAAGGAGGAGAAAACACACCACCCAGGTGGCTGTCTCTCATGCCCCCCACAGCTACCCGTTGTTCCTTCGCGCCAGCACACCCTTTGCAGGCACATCGGGATGTTTCTTTTACACCTTGCTCAGTGGTCCGAAGGCAAGAGTCAACACATTAGTCTGCTTCACTCTCCGGTGTGACTCTCCCAATGTGCTTGTGACCCAAGCCAAGCTTGGTGTCCTTGTCAGCTATGTATGTCACCGGCCTTCAGACATGTGAGTAAAAGTCTTTTAGCCACACAGGACTGTGGTGTGCATGTGGGCTGATTTTTGTCACACCTGGGAGAAGGTTCATGCTGCGTGTACCTTCAGTCATGGTGCTGCTCACAAATACACACTCAGACAAATTTGGCTATACAAATGGGCATGCAAAAATGCACATACACCCTGTTCCTTTATCTTCTGGTCCCTGGCTATTTTTCTATACACTGCAGGAGCTTTTGCCCCAAATATCTCTTGAAGAGGGGAGGCACCCATAGGATGCCATTGCAGCACTCCAAGCCTCATGTTCATTAAGCCCTGAAAATGTTCTTCCTTTTTTTTTTTTTTTTTTTTTTTAATGCTGTATTTACAGCGGGTTCTTTCTAAAACACTGACGCCCAACAAAATATTTCTCCCCGAGAGAGCTAATGGAGGAACAGGAACAGTGTCCTGCAGTGGAACAGCCTTCCCAGCCAGCGGATTTGAGGGGCTTCTCTCTTCTTGTTACTTCAGAGCTCATAATGGAAGCAACAAAGTTTCCAACTTGGCAGCTTCTTCATACCTACTTAGACTTTGATTTATAAAGTGCACCTCAAACTCCCTTTCCAAGAGCTATTTGCTGTATTGATCAGCTTGCACATGGGGATCAGATGTGGATGCAGGGCTCCCAGTACAACTCTCTGTAGTGCAGGCTACAGGGCTCTGTGTCATTTCATACCTGGTTTCCCATCGATTATCTCATGGTTTTGCCTCAGCCCACGTTACGAGATAGATGCAGAGGTTCCTCAGCACTGACTTCGCTTGGCAAACATCCCACCAGCAAGTAGCACTGGCCCTGCCGTGTACGCAGTGCTGTCTCACTCCTGGTCAGAGGGTGTTTCAAGCTGACACCTGGAGAGATCCCGTGAGCAACGAGAGGAATTTGCTCGGTGGGGCAGGAGTGCAGAGAAGCCCCCAGGCAGCATGATGGGGGCAGCGGAGGACAATGAACGTCCCCCCCCCCCCCCCCCNCCCCCCCCCCCCCCGCCAGGGGCAGGGATCTGTTCTTTTCCTTTGCTTGAGGGTGGGTGGGGGTGGTTTGGTTTGTGTTCTTTTGCAGTTGTTTTCACTGGCCAATTGACAAGGCAAGGGAAATGTTCGGTATCCAGGGCTTCCTCACACAGCAGATGGACAAAGTACCTCCCTTCTGCTTCTAACCAGAGAGAGTCCAGCTAGCAAACTGGAAGAAACGTCTTTTGGTCAGCAGAGCCCTTCCCCAGTTTCTCCCCTGATCTGTTCTATTAAGCCCCTGGGAGCTTGGAAAGACTCTTTAGGTGTAAAAATAGTGCCTGCAAAGTCAGCAGTCAAGCCCTTCCCTTGGACAAGCAGAATGGTGTTTTGTGTTGCTTTGTTTTGTTTTTTTTTTTCCTTTTCTTTAATTTCCCAAACCAGTTCCAACCTCTCTTCAAGGAAGCAGTGACTCTCCCTGGCCATCCTGGTGTATGAAATAATGAACAATATTCCACCTGAGCCTGACTTCCCATTGCAGGAAAGAAACTGCAAAAATAGAGTTCCTGGTAAACTGAGCTCCAGTCTGCACTACAGAAATGGTCCCAGGGCACTCACAGGGGAAGACCAGAAGTCATCACTCATCTGCCTGGGGTGGATGTAGCCAGCAGTTCCCAAAGCGGACCCTCTGTCTCAGCACTTCCAGCCCAAACTCTGGCATTTAGCAACATGCCTAATATCCTCTTCAGAATCCTTCATGCAAAAAATTCCCATTTCAGTAAATCAGCATTTTCTGACCAAAAAAAAAAAAAAAAAAAAAAAAAAGCTATTTCTTCAGAAAATTCTCAGTTGTCTCAACCACTAATAGCCCATACAAATTGAAAGCCCCTAGGACATCTTACTTTGTCATGTTCTTGGAATCACTTTCCATCTAACTTGCAAATTGTTGTTTGCCCAGCTCTCCCTCTAGCAGACCAGGAGGAATTTTGGCTACTGCAGCAGAGGAAAACAGTAGCAGAGTGTGTCCATTTCTGCTACTTCAGAGCTGTTCAACCACAAAATAATGGAAAATTGTTTTTCTTTGGTGATGCAGTGTAAGTTATTGGTGAATAAACAAGCCCAGAGGCCGAAGGATGAAGTATTTATTGATTTTTGCAGTGTTTATTTCTGAGTTAATTTTCAACCCACATTAAGAAAGAAAGAAATCACTGCAAATATAAAACGTGCTTTATATTGTATATATTATGAAAAGGGTTTCAATAAAAAGATTATTGCATCTTTCTGTGGGTGTTAACTGGGTTTGTTGTTTTCACATCTGACAGCAAAATGTGATCAAATCTTAGCAGTTGCGAGGCAGACCCACATGACTTTTATAATTTGCTTTAAAGCACACAGATGCATTTTGCAAAGCCAAAATTTAGTGGAAGAAGGAGATGCAGAGAAGCATTATTTCATTTCCCTTCCAGACCCACTAATAGTCCTTTCTAGGCATGTACAGACATCTGGATGGGCTTTCTCTATGTACACCAAGCTCACATTGCCATCTCCTTCTCAAATTTTCAGTAATGCGGAGATTACAAGACTTAATACAGGAGACTGCTATGCTCTGCCAACTCCGTCTGACTGCACTGTCTGCCAGAGGTCCCCAGCTAATTAACTATTGATCTAAACTTCTGGGGATTTTATTAGAATCTTGTAGATGTCACCTTATTGCTAATAAGGCTTTAACACATAGCAGGGAGAGAGCTGGCTGTGAGGAAAAAAAATGCCAAAAATGATCATTTCTCAGGAAGCATTGCCATGTGTGCAAGGCGGGCTGCGAGCGCATGTTCGCTATTTCCATGTGTGTTTGCAGCAAGCGTCGGCTGGTTCAGCTGCTTTACAGGACCCCCAGGACACCGTGAGACCCTGTCTCCTGGTGTTAAAGTCATTGGACACAATGTTTTAACACCTTTTATCTGCCTGTAAGCTGGCCAGCAGCTGGCTAAACGGATTCCATGAGTACATGTGTTGTGCAGCAGCAGGGAGGAGGAGGGAGGAGCGCTGGCTGGGCTTCCTGCGGCACACAGAGGTTCAGCAGAACTCAGCAGGCATCTCCCATCTGAGGCTGCATGTCCCAGCCCCTGTTCTTCTTAGGCACAAAGCAGGAACACAAAAGGGGAAGAGAGACACCAAGCATCCGATTACCAATGGGACTGGACTGGCTTCAGCACAAGGCACTCTGAGCAGCTCCCTCAGCCTGTTGCCCAGACGGAACAGCTAAAACTCCCTGCTGGTTTAAAAGAAGGAATGTGCTGTAAGGTGAGCTACCCCTCCCACATCAACATCCCTACAGCATCACAAAGGGCACATCCTCTCCAGGCCAGGTCACACTTCTTTGCTAAACACTTCGCTACCGGTGAACACACAATGTTGTGTGCTCTTTTAGAGCAGGAATTGGCCAGCACTTCTGAAGCAGCTTCCAAGTCAGAGATGCTGGAATCCACTAAATAAATACAGAGAGACAGGTCTAAACAAGCACAGCTGAAGTGGCACGATTCATCTAGCTTCCTGTCAGGGCCTTATCTGTTAGCCTTTCTATTTCTGTTCCTTTGCTATGGCACATTTTCTTTATTTGTACTGCACTTTTTGGCAGTAGTTCTCTAGCACTGATTCCAGCTACCTTCCCACAGGTGCTCCAGCACACGAAGGGATGATGCCTAATCACTGCGGCCTCAGTGATTCACAACAACAACTCTTTCTATCCAGAAATAGCATGCAGTGAGGAAGAAAACAAAATTCCTGTGCTCTGAACACTTGCCCATAGAAAGGGAGACAGCAAGAAGTTTTGGTGCCTTTGCGCTCCTCTGACACACTTAGAAAAGGCAGCACCATAATGTGCCTAACTGAATGCTCTGTCTTTACAGGAGCTTTCCCAAGCGCTCCTCGAAGCTTTGCCATGGTAAGCACTGCCATGCTGCTCTTCCTCATTCAAGGCTGCTGGAAAGCTTCCTGAACTTCCAGCAATAAAACCAGCCCATCATATGAAGAGCCACAGGCCAGCAGAGGGAAATACATCCAGTCCGTTTGCTGCTTCCCACTAGGGGTGCTCTGTCCTGGCTGCTCACACTTAGGCTGGCAGCAGGGCCATGTTTATCTCACATCAGGGCCACATTTATCTCACATCTTCTTGCTGCATTGTTCACTGCACGTGACTGGAAGGATGCCGTTGGCCTTGGCAAACCCACAGCACGTTACATGGCTCCTGAGCACTGTGCTTCTTTTGCTGCTCTGCAGCAGGGAAATGGTAGAAACTCGTGGTGGCTTATTGTTCATATCGCAGAAAATGTAGCAGAATCCTTTGTACAGATGGTACCCAAAAAAATCCCCTTCCACTTTATCTCTGTTCTTCAGGCCAAAAAGGAATGTGTGGATGATTTTAACAGGGGCAGACTCTGGAGTTGTCTTCATTATCTGCAAGGAGCATCTGCAAGGCCATGTTGCTGTGGCTGGAGAGGTCCTTCTCCAGCAGCAGGCATGCTGTGCACTCATGAAGCAGCAGAGATGGCAGGAGCACGACAGACATCACACTGCTCTTCAGGCCACCCAGAAAACCTCACTTTAAAAGTAGAGTGAGTGCAATTTGTGGGATAAAGGTACTAGTGGTGGCGAAATCCGGCAGTATTGTGCTAGGGGTGGACAGTAGAGTGACTGCCTGGCTGAATCCAGAGCAACATCTCTGCCTTCTCAAAGCCTTTCCTTTGGTGGTGAGATGGGTTTCAGGGGCTAATATATATACAAACATGAGGAATGAACTTCTCCAGTCTGTGTTCATTTTCCTGTTTAAATCTACGTGTTTTACCATAGCAACTACCAAATAAGGAATCAACGTTGTTTGAGCAAACAAACAGTTATTAGAGCACTCTTCTGAAATATTTATGCTTTGTTCCCAAAAGCCCACTAAGTGCACTGCTCGAGCAGTGCAGTGTGGCACAGTGTGCAACCAGGAGTGTCAGGAGAGCCTTTTCTCAGCTGCCTGGCAAAGTGGAAAAAATGTTCTTCAGCAGGCTGTTTGTCAGCCCCAGAGTGTAACCATCAGCACACAACGTGATGGAGAGACCGGGAGGGGGAAGCCACTCCATCAGGGACCAGGGCATCCCCCCTCCTTCCTTCACACCAAGGGTAGAGGCTGCAGACAGCCTTGGCTGCAAATTCCACATTGTTTTTTTTTCAGACTCCCTGAAGAATTCACTCCAAAGTCTAATGAAACAGTTTTCGTCAAAATTTGTCATTTCTGTGCTGATTTTTATAATGAATGGAAAGAAATAAGAAATGCAAGAGTGGGGTGGGAACTGGAAGATGTTCAAGAAAGGAAACAGGTTTACACAGTAAAATAGGAAAAGGAAACATTCAGAGATTGAGGATGTGGGGACATAAACACTTTTTCCAGCAGTGAACACAGCCACTTGCCCACCCCTCCCCTTGGTCCTCTCTGCTGCCTCCCCAACACTGCAGATGCAACGCAGAGGCTGTTCTGGCAGCTCTGACAGCTCTGCAGGATCACCCTCCTTCAAACAGGAATAGGGGTGGACAGCATGGAGGGAAGGAAAGACTTTTAAAATGGATTTTACTGCTGTGTAATAGCAATCTGAGAAGGCAATTTGTCTCTCTCACCATCCACCATCCATCACCCAAACCTGCAGAATGGGCCCATGGCCTCTTCTTGCCCAGGAAGGTAAACACTGAGGACTGCATAGGCACCTGCTCTTCTGCTGTGCATCTTCCTTCCTCAGGAAGCAAATCTGATGGCATGTTCCCAAAAACAGCCTCCCTCAAAACTCACTGTCGCAGGCACTTGACATGTCCCTTGCTCGTCACTTTGTGCCAAGTGTCCCCTCCTTGGCAATGATGGAGCTGCTCAAAATCAGAGCCATAAAACAGAATGAAATTGCTCTGATGAAGAAAAGTTGTTTATGATTGTGTATTCCTGGTGCTGTCAGCCAGCTCTTATGAGTAAATATTGTTTTACAAACGAAAAATTTGTGTGAGCCTGCAGCTATTGCTGTTTTTTGCCTGGGGTGAGTTTTCTGCATAAATCAAGACAACAAGAAAATTGCATGCCATTGCACTGACAGGAAGGTTTAAAACACCCGAGGTATTCAAACCGAACTTGAAGCCTTCTCAAAAACACCAAACCTGCAACAAGACCAAAGTGATACCAGTTCACAGCTCCACTGAAGTTTTTCCATTTGCAGCTTCCAGGACCACCCAATGCTTGAAGAGAACGGCCATACGAGAAAAGAAGTGCACATCTGTATCTCATTGTATTTGGTAGTTGGTGGATCTGTGGGGAGCTGGGTGTCAAGGAAAAAGTGCCCATTTTCCCCAATGTTTTCCTTTGAAAAGAAGCAACACAACTACACTAAGAACCACATGTCAGAGCACTCCAGGGAAAGAGGCTGCTGAAGGAGGGAGCAGGAACAACTGGTGGAGCAAACATGCTGGAGGATGTCAGCCTGGCCGGTAGGATCAGCATCAGTCCAGGCATGCAGCCTGGAAAAGTCCAGAGAAGATGACTGTTCTCCCTGTGCAAAGATGATATACACATGGTCAAAGTATTTCAAACATCCTCCAACATGGGAAGCAAGGTAGTAAGAGGCAATGGAAGCAGAGGAATGAAAATGAGGCCAGAAAATCAGGTTATACTTTGCCATACATTTAAATTGCACTGCCATCAAAATCCTGGTATCCTTCATCCCAGATTCACTTGCCTACATGCATCCTCAGTGATGCTCTGCAGGCACAAACACCCCTGTGCCCATGGAGGGAGCTGCAGCAAACCCTCCCGAAGCGGAGTTTGCAGTGAGTCCAGCCAGCTGCCTGCTCACCTGCCCTGTGTGCTGCGTCACCTCCTGCTCACAGTTCACTGCAGGGTGGCATGGTGGCTCTAAGGGCTGGCTGGAGTCTGGGGAGGTAGCGACAGCTTTTCACAGCAGCACTGCCAGCTTGAGTGCATAGCCAAAAGAAAGATCTCGTTTTAGTCTTAAGGTGCATCTCCCTCCACAGCTCATTTGCTGATCCTAGACACATGAGGGGGGTCTTCTGAACAGGATGCCATGGGATATGAGAGCTAACTCTGGCCATAGTAATGTAGCTACACTAGCATCTTGGTCAAGCAAATTTCCATGAAATGAAATACCTAATCTCTGTCCTGTATTGCATTGTGCTGTGAAGACACAAACAGCACTGATGGGAAATGTGGCTCTGAGGCAGGATTCCTGTAAGATTTATTTCAATGTAGTAGAGGGTTTCAGTCCTTTCAATCCCCACTGTCACAAAATAGCAGCAAGGCATTTGGAATCCCACTGCCTAAAAATGCTGGGAATGTCTCATTCTTCAGACCTAACAGCTCTAATATTTAGTTGTGAATTGGGTGCTTACAGGGCAGGAGATGAATCAAACCGAAATGAAAATGTGCTGCAGCGCATGGTCCACGCTAGAGCAAGGCAGAGATTTTTGAGTCCAGCTTTGAGGAGGAAAGGCCAGTCCCGGGAGCAGGTCATCCTACACAAAGCCCTGTGACAAGGACACGCCACTGCCAGGGGAAACCTTCAAGAGCTGGAGTGCTGTCCCACGGTATCCATGGGCTCAACCTGCTCTCAGATAATAGACCACATTTTTCACAGTTTGTTCAGGGCGGTAAAGCCCCCTGAAGGGCTATTCAGTGTTTGACATCGATGAATGCAGGGGATAAATAACAGCAAAGTGCTGGTGTTGGGAGCACACGAAGGGAGCAGGGAGCGTTCTGTGACCATTTAACCTAAATGGTGCAAGGCTGACTGTGCTAGCCTGCAGAGCCCTGTCTGTTTATCCAGCAATACCATGCACAAGTATCTGGCAGGCTTTTCTTGAACTATTCCAAGAAGTCTTTTCCTGAGGAGCCCCAGCATCCTTTGCAATGTTCTCTAGTGCAAGCATTCCCGAGGTGTCTGCAATGAAGGTTACTGCAAATCACTCAGACACCTAGTATGGAAAAATGAGGAGGAAGGGGCACGATTTTACTTCATGCATTTTTAATTGCTTTGTTTTTGCCGGTGCCAGCTTCTGCCATGAACTCAGGCAGGCAAGTGACTAGGGAGAGGTAAGTGCCACCAGCAGCTGGCCAGATGCAGCCCTGGTGTCAGCAGGGGATAAACCACCGCAGGGACTACCCCAGGAGCACGCACTCATATCACACACATACTGGTCACACCACACAACGCAGGGGCTAGGAGGTGGCCATTTACACACACACACTGCATTAACCACCACCACAAACCTTCCAGCAGCGTCCAAGGATCCCATCCACGCATCCCACAGAAGGCTCTGTATTTCATCCCACAGAAGGCTGTGTGTTTTGTGCGTCGCCAAAGATGTGGGTGAAACCAGACATCACAGACAGCACACCCAGGTGAATCCACACAGGCCATTGCTAAAGGACAAGAACGCCCCATGAAAGGCAGAGGAACATAGCTCACAGGCGAGTTAGTCACCTTCTGATTCTTTACAGACAACTGCAAAAGAGCTTTTTTAACAGCCCCTGGTATTAAATCAAGAACTCAGCAGAGGTTTTCATGGCATGCTACAATTGTTGCCACCCCTCATCTCCAGCTTCATCTTCCTCAGACAATAGCACCTTATTTCCAAGCAGGAAGCCACCATTTCCCACTTCCTTGTTCACCACCTGCCCTTAGTCTCCACTCCTGATCAAGTTCAGCTCAGAGCTATCAGTCTCAGCCTATGGTCAGCAGTAAGTTCACTCTTTCTATTTCAGACTTAAAGAAGACACTGCATCCAAGAGTTCATCTGCCTTTCTTTTTCCCATGATATCAATCTAACAAAAGGTATTATTTTCCTCTGCCAACTCTGTCTCACTCATACTCTTTGATCATTGATGTCACCTACAAAGACTTCACAATTACAAATTCATGCCTTGATTTTTTCTAGTACCAACAAGTTAGTTGGTACCTACATTTGTACATGTAGGTACAAGTTAGTACCTACATTTCTTTCCTGAACATGATTTAGCACAGTTTATTCCATGAATGGACAAGGCTGATTCTTTAATAGGGGACTGCTAGCTGTGTGCCTGCTCTGCCCAAATGGCTGGCTACATAAGTTCTGGCTCAATGTCAACTCAATGCCATAACATGATTCCCAGACTGGAGCTGGCTTACGGCTGGGTGGCTCAGATCATTGGCAAACCAGTTTCCCTACAGCAGCCACCAAAGCGTGCCCTTACACGGAGCAGTTGACTCCAAATCTAGACTGAAATGTTCTTCATTTGCTCTTCATATTAACTCCTCTAGCACAGCACTTCACATGTGCTGCAGGCTTTCAGGAGGTAGGCAGCCCCTTGGCTCATAGGCAAGGGGAAAGGGGAAGTCCAGAGCTGCTGGGCATGAGCTCTAATCACACATTTTGATTTGTTTGTTCTGGATCTCATGATCTGAAATATCATTTCCATTTCACGCCACAAACTGTTGGCATTGGCTATGGTCTGGCTCACCCTAGTGGTCTGAAGCTTAATGAGATGTATGCAATGCTCTTTAATTGTTTTGGGTGATTTAAGTATTAAGGAAAAGTCATCTGTTCACTTTTGAGCAGTTAAATTAAAAGCAAACTGGATTTTGCTAACTATGGTGTGTTTCTAGGTGATAAATGCTTTTTTAACAAATCTCATAAAACCTCCTCTCTCTGCTGCCCTGAATGCAATTTGGATTTTTATGGTATTTTTTTATAGTTTCTCAAATAATTTCATCAACACAAAGTCTACTCCTGGATGGAAATTTAATAAAAGCTGAATTGTTGTGAAAGGTATAAGCATGATCTAATCTTGCCCACTGTTGGTTCCCAGACCTTGTAAATGTATTTCTAGCAGTCTGAGAGTTAATAATTAATAAATGCAATAAATTACTTGGAAATTTCAGGCTCACACCCTGCTCTGCCCACCGGCCTGGCCAATAATAATTAACACTTTCATGCTTAAATCGCATGCCCTGATGCCTCTGTGGTCCAGTGGTCCAGCTACCCTACCCAAATCAAAGTGTGGCATGTCCCACATGTGCTTACCACTACACATGTGACTGCCTTGGGCACCGGTGGGATCTCTCGTATTTGTAAAGCTGCACTAGAGTGAGTTTTCTGAGCTGGACAAAACTGCACCCAAATAAAGATGCAGAAAATGCCCAGTCCTTCTTTCAGGTTATGACATAGCAAAACAGCAGCTCAGGGACATCAGCCATCATCTGGACCATGTAAAGTAAAGAAAAGAGCTCTTGAAAGAGCAAGAGAAGAGAAGGTCTCCAGTGGCAGTGGGCAGTCTGTGCCCTGATACCCCAATTCCTTTTAAAAGTCACAGTTTCAGCTGTAAGTGATTCAACTGCCAAAAACCTTTGAATTCTGCATCCCTCCCTGGGCTATACATGTCCTCACGGAGCAGTGTGAATGTATGGCCAGTTTTTCACAGAGTTTCACAATCCAGTACCCTTACAATATTATGAATAAACACATGACCAGGAAACAGCTCCTGTTTGGTAGCATGACTTTCAGGGCTAACGGCTGCAAAACCATGGTCTTATTTTTCCAGCAGACGTTTACTGAAATGAACCTCCAGCTCAGAGGTTCAGCCAGAGCACACCTGTGCTGTGGAAGCCAGGACTTCCCAGCCCCCTGTCTGCACCCAGACCCTTTTGGAGGGATGCAGGTACCCTCCTGGTTCCCTCCCTCAGAGCAGCACTCAGTGCAAGGGCTGGAAGGAGCCACACACACAGGCTAGAATAATGGAAGAGTGCATGTGGAAATGGGTGGATGTCCTAAGTCAGCAGAGCTTAATGGAATTCATCCCGGAGCACTTGGGAGACAGCCAGGGAAATTTCTAAAGCACTAGTGATTATCTCTGAGAAGAGATAGTGGCAGGCCCCGAGGGACAGGAGAAACAAACAGTGCCCCAGCTTTAAAAGGGAGAAAAAGAGGCCCTAGGAGATATCCACCACCCTGCCTAACTCTATTTCTTGGAAGGATACTGGAACAAATCATTAAATAATCAGTATAAACACCTAGAAGATAATAAAATGACAAGAAAGAGCCACCATGGATTTCTCAAGAAGAAATCGCATCAAATCAATCTAATTTCCTCCTCTGACAGAATAACAGGCCTGGGACAAGGGAGAAGCAGATGTGATATATCCTGACTGTAAAAAGGCTGTGTACTCAGTGTTATATGACAGCCTTATGAGCAAATTAGGGGCAGATGAACAAAATGGGAACATAAACAAAATCACCATAATCTGGGTGCATAAGCAGGAGAAAAAACACTTCCCAAAGAGGCCATCTGAAGTGTGAGCACAGGCGCCTAGTTTATTCATCATGTTCATTAATAACTGATTTGTATGATAGCAAAGATAATGCAAGCTTATATGCTGGGAGGTATTGTAAACAGCACAGGATCTGAATTCAAATTGACCTGAATAATGGGATGAAATCTGTAAGCTGAAACTCAATGAGGACAAATGCAAAATACTGTGCTTAGGCATAAAAAAATTGTATGTACAAATGCGAAATGATAAATAACTAACAAAGCATCACTGAAAGGGTGATGATAACAATTACTTTACCACTTCTGACTGTGTGCAGAGTATTTTTTTTTCTGATTACAATGGTTCAGCTAGAATTCACTGCTGGGTACTGATACTGATGTTCACAGCGTTGGAGGAAACCCACACATTTTTATTTTTGGCAAAAAGAATTTCTTTTTCTAAGGTTCATTCATTAAAAAGCAACTTTGGAGGGGGGAGCCTAAGTGGAGAAATCCTGTTCTGAGTGTGAAGGGTCAGTGTGAAATGCCAGGCTGCAGGATCACTGCCATCCCATCTGGGACGGACAAACGTCACTCTCCAGACAGCTGCAGCGTGTGTAGCCTGATGCCATGTGCCGATGATCCCGTGAGCCCCAGACTGCCTGTTCCTGAAGCACAGGACTTGCTGTGCTCATCTACGTCAGCCTCTGTACCTGGCTAAACAAAAAGAGGAAACCTCAGCTATGGACGCTTCCCAGTCACCATGCCCCCAAAGGTGTCTCTTGCTAGATCCAGCAGTAAGGGATTGAATTAGGTCCTGAAGCATGAGTTTAAGAGTTCTCTTAGGTTTCCACACACAGAAATAGGATGATCCCATTTACTTATATCAATGTTTTAACCATTTTTCTTTCTTTTCAGGTTTTTTCTATAAGGAGTTTAAGAGGGAGGCATTCACTCTTTCTCAGCATCTCTTCAGTGTAAATCACTGCAAGTGGTTCATAGAAGAGGTCAGAGTTCTGAGGTGGAAATTAAACCAACCCTTATTCATCTGTATTCATGGATTTTCACACTTCTCTCTGTGTGTCCCTCACCAGGTTCCCTCACATGTGCTGTAGGCCACGTCCACCAGCCAGGCCAGGACAGGTCCCGTGTATCGTGCTCTATCTCACACAGTCATCGTTATTTTCCTCAATTCATACAAAGACTGCCTAATAAGGCAGGAGGAGAAATTGCCTCTTTGTTTACCAGAAATATAACAAAAGGATACTATTCTAAAGCAGGAGGCAGTATACAGCATAGGGGACAAACAACAGTCATCACAAGCTGAGATCTCTTCTTGTCGCTATTGTTTTTTTAATATCATCATCAAAAGCTCAAAACAGATTTTCAGCCAAGTTTATCATGCCTGATATAATTCCACCAACTCAATAGTTTCAGTATATTTGAAATATGCTCCTCCTCAGAGACAACAGTGACAAGAGGAGACAAGCTTTTGACATAAATCCAGACAAAGTCATCCAACACTTCAGAGTGAATGCGTCTTGCCATGCTGGAGATTTTGTTCAGCCTTTTTTTTTTTCTCCCCAGGCAAATCTCAGCCAAAGAGAACAAAGTATTTCACCTCCAGATACTACTGCATGTCACGATTAAGAAAGCCGTCATGATTCTGGCAATGAGAAGTTGTATCGTTCAACACGGGAGATATCTCCCATACTCTGAACATGACAAAAATTCACCTGCTTCCTGGGACAGAACTGGCTCTGAGCATTCCACCAGCTCAAGCAATCCTGAAAATCACTCCCTAATGGGTGAGAAGCCACAGCCTTCCCTGCATGGGAAGCACACGAGGAGAGGACAGGCAGTGGTGGGACAGAGCTGGGACAAGAAGTCAACGCCTGGAGAAGAGGGCTCACTTCTCCTGCTGCTAGAAGCTGTGTCTCAGCAATAGCTACGGTCACCCACACCTCAACCCCTCTCTCAGAAGTTGCGTGAAGCAGGTTTGTCAGACTCCCAGTATACACAAATCAGTCAGACAGGCTTTGAGCTGCTTGATGAGTCACCCCAAGCAGTGGCCACTTTGCCACAAACCCACTGCTTTGTGACCACTGTCATGATTTCTGGCTTTCTCTGCACGACTGCCAGATAGAAGTGAAATGGCCTCAGGTCCTTCCCCTCACCCTGCCCTCTGCAGACACAGGAGGTCCCACACAGCTGCAGACAGGACTCGCTGGGGTGCCAGTGCCCCTGACCTGCCCCATGTGCACAGTCAGCCCTTCTGCCTTTCAGTGCCACCACTTCCCTTCCAGACAAGCACCTGCCCAGGCACACACTCGCTGTGACATGGGGAGAGCGAGGTCATCGCTAGGCCAGGTGTACCCTAATGCTGGGGTGCAAGGCAGAGGAAAATCCCACTGGAGTGAGACTGCAGTCCAAGCAAACACTGCCTGAACACATGCATCTCCTCCCAGCTACACAGCCGTGAGAACATTCAAGATACAAGTCTCAAATATTTGCAATATTAACATCTATCAGTTTCACACGTTCCTTAACGTAGCACATTTCTCACATGATTGATCCTGCCATATGGTAACATTAGCCTGCACCATTACCATCTGGCTCAGCTTTAATTGTATCAAAAGCATTTTGACAGGAGGTAGCATCTTTTCTTTTCCACCCCTCCTTCTCCTCCCTCCAAAAACTGCATGATTTCTCCTCAAATGAACCCTCTTCTTCAGCCCTCTGTGAGAAGGTTGTCTGCATATTCTGTCTAGGAAACAGCTCAGACTTCAAATGCTTTGTGTTTGGGAAGCAGAGCTAAAACCAAGGGACAGCTGAACACAAGCTTCTTTCCCAAAGGAATTTTTGGTGTCGAGTGGTGCCACACCAAGAGAAGCAACGGGCTGTGAAGCATCTGCTGGAAAGCTTCCCCTCTCCTGTCCCCTCCCTCCACCCTGCAGCCAGCACATCAGTTCCTGTTAGCCTGTGACTCCATCACTACTGTGCCTTCTTCCATGCTGCTCTGACATGCAGGGGAACCCTCTGCCTGCGGACTAACAGAGCAAGCAACTGAGGGGCTGCGCTGCACCCAGGTCCCTCTCCTTGCACCCAGCACGCTGCAGCAGGTGTGGATGAGAGAGGTGCCTCCATTTCCAGACACAGACCTCTGCGAACTTTGCAGAGTGCTCGGGATTATTGATTCCTTGCACTCTCTGCTCAGTTACATGCTCTGTGGAAGAAAGCTCCTTTGTCAGCTCTGGCTGATCCCGTTATCTTTGCCAGCACATGCCTTCATTCTTGCACTACACACACACACACACAAAAAAAAAAAAAAAAAAAAAAAAA
>VXAV01004678.1:4385-16407 GCA_013399715.1 Alectura lathami
GTCGCCGGCCGGCCCGCTCGGGTCGCGGGGAGCTAAGCGCTCTGGGACGCGGGCGGAGGGGCCGTGCCGCGGGTCTCCGGCGAGCCGTGTTGTGGTGGGGGAGGGCTGCTGGAAAATGGCGTGGAGGCAGGTGGCCTGCGCCGCCGCTGCGGGGAGGAGCGCCAGCGTTCTGCGTTTTCTTGGTCTCAGATTTTCAGGGGGTATTTGAAGTCCATAAACGAAATGTAGGAGGTGGTGTGCTAGGATTGAGCGCTGCTTGCTGGTTTGGGAATAAATGATGGGAAGGAGATGCTGGGCTAGGGAGGGCCCTTCCTTCTGAGGAAGGTGCAGCTTGTGCACTGCGGGTGAGAAGGCTCCCTGCCCATATCCCTTCCTCTGGCTAACAATCAGAGGCCTCAAACCTCCTTGCTTGTTAACCAAGTAGTATTAGAAGTCACTTAGCCTTCCATGTGCCTGCACATGATGAAAACTATGTTGGTAGGGACATCTGAGAGACTGATGAGTACCAACATATCTGAGCTGGACATGGAGCTGTAGAGGGAGGCATTTCTGGCATGGCCGAAGCACCACGTGCTCTCTGAGTGGCTGAGTGCAGTTAATGGCTGCTGGAACCACCAGGTGCTTGTGCACTAGAATCAGAGCTGTAGGCAACTAAAAGTTCAGAGTGGTTCTGTCCTGCTCCTGGTGAAATACAGACTGGTGGTTATCTTTGTTGGCTTCTCTCTGTGTTGGTGCCATTTGCATCAGGTAAATCAGCATTAATATAAGGCTCAAGGCATCGCTCTGAGTGGTACTTCCTTTTTTCAAAGAGAACTTGTGACTGTAATATCTTCAGTCTTAGAAGAAAAGCTAACTCATGTCTTTCATTTCCAGTGTCAGATGAATCAAGCACACTCTTCTCTGTTCCATGGCTTTGGAAGAGGTAGGTGCTGCTATTGAAATAATCTGAATTGAAAAATGTGTACTGTATAGGTGCAGATCAAGTAACTACTCTGGATGACTCTTGTACTCCTGTGATAGTAGTACTGGTGTTTCTAATGCAATTCTGATGCCTCTTCCAGCAATTTTCTTTCTTCTGCTGGGAAAGGTCACCTGTTCCTTTGCTGGAAGGTGGATTTGAGGCTTGTTTCTGAAAAACTAGTCCAGCTTCTAACCAGACTACAAGAGTACTCTAGGTACTTTTATTTATTACTGCTACAGAACTACCCACATGTGAAATGTGTTCACCTGATTCATGTCAATATGAAACAATACTGAAGCTGCAGAATGGAATGTGTCCCTCTTTGCTCCTCATTGCGCCCAGCGCTGTTTGCTTGCATCTATTTGCTTAATAAATCGTAAATTTTGATTACATTCCACTGTGGGACTCAGTCATTTATCACAAATGGGGGCTCGTCCAGGATGGTCTTGGTTCCTGAATTCTGACTTGATCTAGGAGGGGTGCCCCACCAATTTTTGTGGCTCCTGATCGGGTTGGAACTAGTGCCATCCTGAACCTGAATAGAGGCAAGCAAAGAATTTGATTTTTTGAGCTCCCTTGCCAGCTGCAGCAGTATATTTTGCCTGTTATTCTGCACACGAAGATCTGAACAAAGAGGATGGAGTCGTAAGTATTTAAGGCGTCTACCGTTCGGTTGGGTGGGATTCCGTTGTCTGTGTGTGTGAGTGTGACTGAGACAGAACGTAGTTCTGAAGCGAGTGCAGAGGTCTTCTAACCGCGGTTCCAATCTCCCGCGAGGGGCTTGGCCGGTGAAGGACCGAAGTGATTCTTACAGGATTTGTGGGTGGTTGATAGGTCCTAAGCCCCCTGCAAGACACTCTCGTTAAGGCAACCAAGGGTGGTAGGAATTGCCACAGTAAAATTCCTAGATGGGTCAGGCAAAATCAAAGACTCAGGGAAGGGAGCAAATTACCAGACATACCTCCGGAGAGTCCGTTAGGAATAGTGATTAAAAATTGGAATGAAAGGGGCCCCAGAAAAGGAAAAAGTAAATTAAAATTAGTTCAATACTGTATAATAGAAAGTCCAAAGGAACCTTTAAGACCACATGTCTTCTGGCCTGTTTTTGGATCCTTTGATGACTGGGTTTGCCAGGTCTTAAATGTACATGTGAATTCAAAGGAACCTTTTAGTCAGGAGGAAAGTGATTATGCAGGATCATGGATCAGGACTTCACGTCCTTTTCCAGCTTCGATATTTACATTAAAAACAGGTGAAAAGCTTGAGGAAGAGGAGAAAAGTGAAAATGAAAAAGAAAAAGGTGATAAATGGGAGCCGCTGGATAACTTACCGCCTCTGTATCCTAACAGTCCAACTTCGGCGGCTCCCCCTCCGGTGGCCGTACTACCTTCTTCACAACCACTGCTGCCCCTGCCTCCAGTGCCAACAGCACTGGAATTAGATCGACCTCTGGCAGCATGTACGAGAAGTAGGACTGCCATATCGGAGGGAACTCCTCTATATCCCTTAGAGAGGTACCCCTCGGAGGTAATCAGAGAGGCATCGGGTTTGTGGCAGTCCCACTAAATACTACAGATGTAAGAAATTTCAAAAAGGAAATGGGGACTCTATTGGATGATCCCCTTGGAGTAGCTGAGAAACTGGACCAATTCTTAGGCCCTAATACTTATACCTGGGAAGAAATGCATTTTAGGGCTCTTACTTACTGCTGAGGAAAAGGGAATGATTAGACAAGCTGGAATGAGGATCTGGGAAAGACAGAATCAGGCAGGACCCCCAGGAGACCAGAAATGGCCTAATATGGATCCCCACTGGGATCACCAACAACCTCAAGGAAGACAGAATATGAGAGATTTGAGAACACTAGTCATACAGGGAATGAGGGAAGCGGTTCCCTGAGGGCAAAATATTAATAAAGCATTTAATGAACAACAAGGGAAAGATGAATCTCCAACAGAACGGTTGGAGAGGTTAAGAAAAAACCTACAAATGTATTCTGGAATTGATCCGAATACTGTGGCTGGAACCGCACTCCTTAGAACACAATTTGTAGCTAAATTCTGAGGAGACATAAGAAGGAAATTAGAAAAGTTGGAAGACTGGCAAGAGAGAGGATTAGAAGAGTTGCTTAGGCAGGCACAGAAAGTTTATGTTAGGAGGGATGAGGAAAAACAAAAAAACAAAAGCTAAAAATCTTTGTAGCAGCAGTAAGAGAAAGTCAGAAAAATAAGGCCCTGTCCAGAGAGAGGAGGGAAAAAGGAGTAGAGAAAATATCCAGGGGACAGCCTTATTGGGAGAGACTCCCAGTTCCTGTCTGTTACTACTGAAACAAGAGGGGACATGTTCAGAAGAACTACTGCAAGCGGGAGCAAGATGAGAAAATACTCAAGGAAGAATAGGGGTGTCAGGGGCTATATCTTCTGGGGACTTCAACATCAGCAGAGCCCTTGATAAAATTATTAATTGGTCCCCACAGAGAGGAATTATTGTGATATGTAGATGATTTATTAGTAGCAGGAGAAACCGAAGAGGAAACCCAAGAAGCCACCATTAAATTGTTAAATTTTCTAGGAGAGAAGGGATTAAAGGTGTCCCGATCAAAGTTACAGTTTGTAGAATAAGAAGTAAAATACTTGGGACGTTGGTTGAGTAAAGGAAAGAAGTTGGATCCTGACAGGATATCTGGAATCCTATCCTTAAGACCCCCACAAACTAAAAAGGAAATTCGGCAAATATTGGGATTATTAGGATATTGTAGACCATGGCTTGAAAGCTACAGTGAAAAAGTGAAATTCCTATATGAAAAATTAACTAATAACCAACTTAAGTGGTTTGCAGAAGATGATCAGAAATTCGAAGAAATAAAAAGGGCATTAATACAAGCGCCTGTATTGAGCCTCCCAGATCTAGAAAAACCTTTCTGTCTCTTTGTGAATACATCAAACCAGACAGCATATGGAGTCCTTACTCAAGACTGGGCAGGAATCAAAAAGCCCGTGGGTTGTTGTTCTAAGCTACTTGATCCAGTAAGTAGAGGATGGCCTGCTTGTCTCCAAGCTTTATTTGCCACAGCATTATTAATAGAGGAAGTCAGGAAGATTACCTTTAGTGCTCCTTTAAAGGTGTATACACCACACAATGTCAGAAGTGTTTTACAACAAAAAGCAGAAAAATGGTTAACAGATAACCGGATCCTAAAATATGAAGCAATACTAATTGACTCCTCTGACTTAGAACTGAGGATGACCTCTGCTCAGAGTCCAGCAGAATTTTTGTTTGGAGAACCATCAGAGAAACTAAAACATAACTGTTTAGAAGTAATTGAAATCCAGACTAAAGTAAGACCAGATTTAAAGGATACTGAATTGGAAAAAGGAGAAGCACTGTTTGTAGATGGCTCCTCCCGAGTAGTAGAAGGAAAAAGAAAATCAAGATATGCAATAATTAATAAGGACCTAGAACCTGTGGAATCAGGACCTTTGAGTCTGTCATGGTCAGCTCAGGCTTGTAATCTGTACACCCTGTGTAGGGCCCTGGAGTTACTAAAAGAAGAAAGCGGGACTATATTTACAGATTCTAAATATGCATATGGGGTGGTCCACACTTTCGGAAAAATTTGGGAAGAAGGAGGTTTAACTAATACCCAAGGAAGGAATTTAATACATCAAGAATTAAAAGTAAGAATTTTAAAAGCATTAAGAGAACCAAAGGAGATAGCAGTAGTGCATGTAAGAGGACACCAAAAAGGATTAGATTACCGAACCAGAGGAAATAATTTAGCAGACGAAGAAGCCCAGGAAGCAGCTCTGAGGACACAAGTTGCTAAAATCAATGTAGAACAAACAAAGGAAGACACCAGCAGAGAAAGATGAGAAGAAGAAAAGAAGTTTACCCCTGAGGAATGAACAAAATCGAAGAAAATAGGGGCTAAGTTAGAAGAAGGGAAATGGACACTGCCTGACAGGCAAGAGATGTTACCAAAAGCCTATGCCAGACAAATACTGGAGTGCCTGCATGTACAAACACATTAGGGTACGAAGGCATTAAGTGATCATTTCCTAAAACAATTTGGCTGCATTGGGATTTTTGAAATAGCAAAACAAATTACACAAAGCTGCTTAATTTGTCAGAAAATAAATAAAAAAGTGTTTCGACAAGTAGCCACGGGAAGGAGAAAAACAGCTTACAGACCTTTTGAAAAAGTACAAGTTGATTTCACTGAATTGCCCAAGGTGGGGAGGATAAAATAATTATTAGTGATAGTAGATCATCTAACACAATGGGTAGAAGCTTACCCTGTAGCACGAGCTATGGCACAGATGGTGGTAAAAATGTTATTAGAACGCTTGATACCTAGGTATGGCATACAGTACATTGATTCTGATCAAGGCACACACTTTACATCTGAAATGATAAAATTATGTCAATGCCTTATTTTCAAGGGATGCCTTTGGGAAACAATGTAGTTGAAGATCATAATATCCAAAAATACATAACGGTTGGGAGAAGGTTAAAAGAGCTAAGAGCAATTGGGATGATAGCTCAAACACCACCATTTGGATTTGTAATTCATCAGCTAAAACCGGGAGATAAAGTTCTAATAAAAACATGGAAAGAAGAAACCCTATCTCCCCTCTGGGAAGGACCTTTTCTTGTTTTATTAACCACAGAAACAGCTGTGAGGACTGCTGAAAAAGGATGGGCACATGCTTCCTGGGTAAAAGGACCAATACCAGAAGATAACTGGAAAGTTACCTCTGCTCCAGGCGACCTCAAATTGAGAATACAACGGAGGACCCATGCCAGGAAAAAAGATAAGTTGCTCTGAAAAGAATTGTGATTTGTTCACCTTTTGCCTGTGCTGTATGTAACTATTGTAAAGAAAAGTGGAATTATCATTGTGCATGGAGTTACCAACCTTCTAGAATTTGTCCAGAGTGTAGGTGTCAGGAACAAATTTTAACAGACACAGCTCTTAAAAAGGCAGAACAGTTGGGAATAGCAAACGTAGGTTCCAGAGAGTGGTGGAACTTGTTTTTAATGGTACCCAGGGTGGGGTAAGAAGCAAAGCTACAATTACCAGAATAGAGTGCAGAAAACCAAGCGGAGTGCCGTGCAACTCGCGCCCAGTAAAAGCGAAAGCCTGGGATGCGTTCAAAAAGCGGCATGAGATTAGGTAATCCTCTTATGGGGCACCTGAAGAATACCCCTGCTGCTGAGAAGATGGGTCACCTTGCTGCTGGAAGCAACCCAGTAGCCGAAGGAGGCAGAGGCGTAAGAAAGTGGGGAATACTAATTCTCCTGATGCTGGGTCTGATTCCCAGTGGGCTTGCTAATCCATGCTCGAAATGTTACCAAAATGTTAAATACGGTCGCAGATTCCAGCGCTCATTTGTAGCCCACACTCATATCAATAATGGATGCTACGATTCACGCCACTTAGAAGTCTGTGATATGTCAGGAAAACAATTTTGGGTAGCAGCAAACCTAGGGAGCTTCACAGGAAGGGTAACTAAAGGGTTTGGAACGTGCCCCCAAGGAGAACAATATGTTTGCTTCACCCGAGGTGGTATGTGGGGATATTCAGATGGGGGAGGAATGCAAGATCGATTCAAAGAAGGGTTAGTTAAAAATGTCACTGCCCGACTAAAAGTATCATATCCCTAAAAGAGACCTGAAAATTCAGTGTATGAAATTCTAAAAGAAAGATGAAGCGATTGGGCTTTACCTACTGTAGGGACTAACTTGTTTGTAAATTTAATGCAGGAAATTGTTAAGGAATTGAATGTATCCTCTTGCTGGATTTGTGGAGGATCTCAAATGACAGAACAGTGGCCTTGGAGGGGTGAAGGAATAGAACCACAACAATTACTTAAATGGAACTATACACACTCCTCGCGAGTGCTTAGACCAGAGGGATGGGTACTAAGCCATGAGGTGATAGGACAAGTGTGTATTTCATGAGAAGGCAACAAGTTTACTAAGTATGTGGGACATACTCCTTGCAAAATGATACTTACCATTAACTCTACCTCAGGAAAAGGAATGTGGTGGCCTAATCCACCTCAAGGGCACTGGAGTTACAACTGTACAGTGAATGAAACTATCTGTTGGATAAATAAGACAGGGGCTAACCCATTTGGGGAAATAAAAGACCTAAAAGAATTTTGGGACTCCCCAGGGAAAAGTGATTCACAATGGAGAGCCCCTGAGGGATTATTTTGGATTTGCGGAAGAAGAGTGTATAATGAATGATCTAAAAATTGGAGGGGGTACCTGTACAATTGGAATAATACAACCTGCCTTCTTCCTTTTGCCAAAAGAAAAAGGGAGATTCTTAGGAGTATCTTTATATGAAACCCTGAATCGCAAAAAAAAGAGAATTAAAAATAGGAGGTCAGCAGACTTGGAAAGATGATGAATGGCCGCCTCAAAGAATAATAGAATATTATGACCCAGCCACATGGGCTCAGGATGTGAGCTGGGCTACCAAACTCCTGTATACATGTTGAATCAAAGAATACGACTACAAGCAGTAGCAGAAATAATTTCGAACCAAACGGCAGAGGCACTGAAATTAGTGGCCAAACAGCTATCCCAGCCCAGAGCTGCAGTATACCAAAATAGGATGGCTTTAGGTTATCTATTGGCAGAAGAAGGTGGGGTGTGTGGGAAATTTAATACCTCAGAATGTTGTATAGAGATTGATGATGATGGACAAGCTATAACTAAAATAGCGGAAGAAATAAAAAGGATTGCCCATGTGCCAGTACAACGGTGGGATTCAATATTAAACGATGATTGGTGGAACAAACTGTTTGGAGTAAGGTGGTGGAAAAAAATTGGGATTTATGCGTTTATGTTCACTGTTAGGATTATTGTTTTTGCCTTGTATCATTCCGTGCCTTATTCGCCTGATCCATTCAGTTATACAAAGAATGCGGATACCTGTCGTACCTGTTGAACCTGAAACAGAGAAAGAGAAAACTCATTCCCTTATGGTGATTAAAAAAAAAAACAGAGGATCCAAAATTGATACCAATTCGGCAAGCTCAATTGGAATCAAAAACATGAATCAATACTATAAAAAATGGGGAATTGTGAAATGTGTTCACCTGATTTGTGTCAATATGAAACAATACTGAAACCACAGAACGGAATGTGACCCTCTTTGCTCACGTAACGTTCAGCTGCTCAGGGTTATCTGCCCCTTCCTTGTGTAGCTGTAAATCTAACAGGAACAGGATGATAAGCATATCGTTCCTGCTCAAACCAGTTTTTCTATTAACTGCACAATGTTAAGCAAGAGAAGCTTCTAAAGCGCATGTGTGAAGTCTAAGGTCATCCAAAGGACAAGCTGAGGAAGACTCCTGGCTTCACCCACTGAACACCAGATGGGAGTTGAAAAGACCCCAGTGAGTGAAAAGAGCATGCACCAAAGAAGATAGGCCCATTCCTGGAGGTCATTTACAAAGACCAACTTTTTTTCAGAAATAGTCATGAATGTGTATTAGTAAAGAATATATAAACTGAAAATGAAATCTGTAGGGCGCGCGTCTTGGTGGAGCAAAGACTCCCGGTGCGCCCAGCGCTGTTTTCTTGCATCTATTTGCTTAATAAATTGTAAATTTTGATTACAATCCAATGTGGGACTCAATCATTTATCACACCACAGAAACAGATCATTTGGAGAGAAGTGCCTGATGCATATTTCAGAAAAGTACCTGTAAAAAATAGGATTTATAATGAGATTGGAGAGCCTATGATGTTTCAGTATTAGAGTAGTGGACAGAAATTATTTCTGAAAACTCTGTGCTGAGGCTTTTTTCTGTGCTTAGTGTGGCTGCTAGAGAAGATCCACCAAGTTCTGCAAGCATTTGACGCTGTCCTATATCTCTTCCAGGTCCATCACTGGATACGGAGACTTGATGCTGCTTCACTAGGTAAGACTGACTGAAAATCAATCCTGAAATGGTATTTGAGGACAAGACTAGTGTTTAGACCATTTTTATTTTAATGCCATCAGGCAGACTTTATTCCCTGAGCGAAGTTAACCCTCTGGTGCCNTCTGAGGCCCAGCAACTTAGAATTCATTGTGATATTTTGACTTTGTATAGACTTTTCATAAGGTTTTTCTCTCTTCCAGGATTTGAGTCATGCACTTAGAGAAGAAACATCACCTGGTGAGAAACTTTTTGAAATCTAAATCAGGGTTTCTTCTGTGGAGCTGCTGAAGCACTGCAGTGGAGCTGGTGGGAATTGTAAAATGGGAGAGAAATGCTTTGGGATTAATTTCCACTAATGCACGGAAATAAATACTGACTGGTGTTCAGAAGGCTCTTGGATATTTATTTACATGCTTTATTTGGAGAAGTTGAGTTTTTCAAAGCTGTCACAAGAGGTGATTGCTAGATACTATTACTCCAAAGCAGATACAGTGATGATAACATAGTTCAACAGAATATGCTGTGATGAACAGCTTTGTCTTTCGCTCCTATCTGATGTATCTAGCTGTTGTGATACCTTGCTAGGAGATCCAGACTTGCTCAAGAAAGCTGAGGGAATCTGATTTTCTTCTTTTGTTGCAGGCACTGGGAGAAGCTACAGGCTGTGCAGGGTAAGTGTTGTATCGTCTGCAGCTGTAAAAACTAGCTTGATGTTCCTGACCCGTGAGGAGGCTGTGCATGATGACAACATAGTTCAGCAGATGGCTTGTGGTGATCACTGTCAGTCTTTCGCTCCTATCTGATGCAGCCTGCTGTACCTTGGGATCAGATTGGTAGACAGCTGGTGTGGAAAGCTCAGGTGAAATGCTGTGCTCACTGTGTTGTTGTTGCTTTGCAGCCTGCCTGGCACACAGACAGAGGATGCTTGTGCCCAGTGAAGCTATTTCACCCCTTGCTGATGTTAAAGATGAGATGTTCTAACTGAGGTAACTGAGCATTTTAGATGGCTGCTGTGTTTAATATTTCTAGGATGTTCCTGTTGAGGCTAAATGCCTTGAACAGTAAATGCAGCAGTACTATGGATTTGGTATCTGAGATACTTTTCCTTCTTTAGGCCAGTTTGGATGCGTGCATAGACTTGATGTCACTGGATTCAGCAGTTCTTGCTGCTTTCTGCAATTTCAGCAGTCTCTGGAGATGGGGGTGACAGCCCTAAGATGCTGAGAGCTGGGAGGTTGGTTTTAGGCCCTGTTGTGGGAGGGCTGGGAGTGCTGCAGTCTGCTGTAGATGATGTTGAATCAGGTCTCTGATCCCAGTGAGGATAAAACTTGACTAAACACTGATACAGTATTTGACTGGAACTGTTGTTCTGAAGCTAAAGATGTCTGCTGGACCATATCTAATAGAAGCTTTTCCTTTGCAGACTTCCAAATTGTTTCTCATCAAGATGTAAGTAACTGTTTTTAGTTTTGCAAATATTAGTGTAAAAAGCCTAGAATATGCCTTTGAAATGAAGTATTCAACTGAGGGTGGAAAGGGGGCAGTGTTGGCTGCAGCTTGCATTTCAGCCAAACCAGGAGGACTGGTGGAGAAGACCCATCCTTCACAGAGTGGCTTTGCTACACTTTCTTTACTGTGTGCTTCTGAGGTTGCTCTAATAGCACATTTGTCTGCCCTTTTCCCAAAAGCAACCACAGCCTAGAGCAGATAGCTGCCTGTGTGATGAGATGTGAATACACTGACTTCAATCGTGGAGGTCTGCAATTAGCTCTATCTGACTTCAGGCATCTGACTGGATTTCATTATTCCATGTTCCTTTGTGTGCTGTCCTGACTCTGCTTTTTTTTTTTTTCTAGTGCTGTTTTGGAGCTGTGAAGTGGTGTGGTTGGTAGTGCTGCAGGCAAAAGTAAGTTGCCAGTGAGTTCATACTTCTGGTTGTAAGTGTGCAGGTGATGGGGAAGATCACAGCAGCCAGCAGGCTTCATTTACCAAGGTGCTGGGGACCAATGTCGTGCTTAAAGCTCAAATCAATTTGAGTACCCCATGAAGAACGTGGTAGTTCTGCAGACAGGCATGGCATGTCTTACAGGGTTGTAATGATGTTGTCAGATGTCTGACCTGAAGCTACTCATGTGGATTGCTCTTCACTGAAAGACCCTGTAACTAGCAGTAGCCATAAATGTGCTTAGTAATAAGCAATTTGAAATGGAAGGAAATTCCGTATGGCAGTGGATAAGGGGGAGCAGCTTTTCTTTGAGGCTTTATGGAGGTTGATCTTCAGTAGGTATAAAAGCGCTGCTGATTTTTTGAACTGTAATTTAGGATCTCTCCTAAAGGAGAATGCTTTGGGATAGCTTTGTTTTTTTTTTCCTGGGATGGGGTTGGTGGAGCATGAGTGCTGCTGGCTGTCATTCATCAGGTGAATGACAGTTATTAGTCTGATTGCATTTGTGAGTACCAGTAACTTCAGTCCATGTGTGGAACCACCAAAGGCAGTGATAAGAGGCAGTGATAATTTTAACAGGGAAGCACAAAGGAGTTTCTGTAAATCTTAAGGTTGTAATACACCATTAACATTATACTGAAACTTTATTTTCTTGTGTTAAATCTTAGGCTTGAGAATGGAAAAACTGCCAAACAGTTTGTGACAGATACTTGCTTGGTAAGCTTTTTTGCTTCTCAGTTACCCTGAGATTTTTTTGGTGCTTTCCATAACTGGAAATAAATAGTGTAGACCAATTGAAGTACGTGACTGCTGTGGATTAGAAAGAATGTGCTGTAACCCAGTGCTGCAGAGCTTGCATCAGTGATTGCTGTTGACTGGAAATAGTACAGTTATTTACAGCTTAACTGTTTGCTGGTTAAATTATGCAGCGGGTTTTTGTGTATTACTGGTCTTAAGTAGTTGGAGGAATCTGTTAAATGACTTGGCTCAATGGCAAGATGAGTTTTGATGTGCTGTGAATGAAGATGTGGCTGAGGCAAGGTCTGAAATAATGAGCCCCTCCCCTAAGGAGACACTGCAGTAACAATGTGTAGCTGCTCTAAGCCTGTACTGTTCATGATGATTAGTTCTAAGCAATGGGAATCTCTCTGAAAAGGCTGAGGAGGACTC
>VXAV01004678.1:16543-32707 GCA_013399715.1 Alectura lathami
GCACTGCCAAGGAGAGTGTTAATGAAAATTCGCTTGTTACAGAGTGAAGCTGAAGGGGGGACCATGTGAGAAACAGCATGAACTCTGAGGTAAGTGTGAAGGAAAGCAAGTTTTGGAGATTGTGGAGCTCCAGTAATTTCTGAAATACTGTCTTTATCTTAAATGCTTAGCTAGTGGTGCATAAAATGAGTGATGTACATGGTGCAAGAATGATAGCCGTAGTTCTCTATGGGAGTTTAACAGAACTTTCCCAGCAGGTTTGGTAGCCTGACAACTCTTAAACTGTAGTCACTAATAAACTTCATGAAGAGTTCTGCTTGTAGAATCAAAAGATGTGGGCTTGGTGACTCTCAAAGAATTTTTATTGCTTGATGTCTTCACACAGTGGAACTGATAAAAACTGAATCAGTGGAGACTGCTTAGTCCAGTACATAGTTGACAACGAGCAGAAGGCACAGCAGCAAATGTACAGCTCCCTTCAAACTCCTCTGTGTATCTGGCTGTTGTGCACTGACACTAACACTGCTGCACTCCTGAAATGAAAAACACCGAACTGATACCTTGTAGTTGGCAAAAACTACTTAGTGTAGCGATAATTTTGATTGTTGGATTTACACAAATTTAGGATTGAGTTGAAGATGTAGCTGAGTGTAACACTTCTGTTAGACTGATCGTTGGTTCTCACCTATTAAAGGACAGGCTTTCCAGGTGAGCTCTGGGACCTGCAGTATCAACTCATTCCAACAGAATGACTTTCTGTTGAGGGGGGAAATGGTATCATAAAGCAAGTATAGCCAACTACTTTTTTTCGTGTTCTTCTAACGTTAGTAGTTCTGTATTTCCTTAAAGCTTTTTATATGTTGTTAGGTGTTAAAGGTTGAAATCGCCAGCAGCCTTTGCAACAGGGTAAAATCAGTTTGCTGAGTAGGAGTTCATAGTCTATGAACCTGCATATAGTGATATTTGTTACTCTGAAACAATTTCTCTCTTCCCCAGGAAAGGACTGTTCTGTCTGCCACCTCACTGGGTAAGATCACACACATGAATTCTTTCTTAACTTTTGGGAAGTATTTGTAGCCACTGATGAAACCTGATTCTGCCAGATGAGCTACTGTGATATTACCACTTCCGTTCCATTCTTTCTGAGGTTACACAGCTGCTGAGAGGAACTTGGAGCAGTTGTGCTACTGAATGTTAAGTGTGTTCTCTTGTTTTAGGTGAGGATGCAACTTTGAAACTACTGTAGGAAGAACCAGAAAGGTGAGTATGACTATAGTAATAAAATTTATTTGCTGGAACAAGTGATGATTAAAACCTTAGCTTGAACTCTCTCACTGAACAGAGATGAATACCTAAGGTCTGAGTTGTTCCAGCAAGCTGTGTGTATTGGTTTGGTGCCTTGTAACAGTTCTTATGCCTTACTTACTAGGTGGAAGATTCCAGAATAATGGGTTACACTTGCATGAACAGCATTAAAAAGCCAAGACTTTGTGGTGGTGATGTTTGCCTCATCCACTGATTGGAGCCAATAAAATTTTGTAAACTCTGCCTGTAGTTGTGAACTGCTTTCTGACTTGAAGAGCCTGCTGTGAAGTAGCTCTGGGCTATTTTATGAGCTTGAAATACCTGGTTTAGGGCAGGGAGCAAACTAGTTTAAGGAAATGCTAGTCCTGCAAGTGTCCTCTACCATACAGGGTGTAGCTATTGCTGGTGTTAAGGCAGACTGGAGTTGACCTGAACAATATCTGGATTTGGGTAAAGCTTAAAAAAGTAGCAATTAGTGTTGTGCAGGTACACATGGTTTCTGTATTTGGTTCTGAAGGTATAGTCCACCAGTAAATCTGGTTGTACATGATCAGGCCACAAGAAATTCTGGTGGCTTGATCAGTGTCTTGCTCAAAAACCTCAACTATGGAAGCAGCATAGAGTCACAAACTCTGTTATGGAGTAATAGATTTTTCACAGAATAAGCATATGGCTTTGATTCTGTTAAAGCTTTTTCACTGGGTAAAGTCTAATCTGGTCACTGGCATTAGTGTGTGTCACAGCATCCAGCCTCCGTGAGGAGGAAAAATACTAGCAGAGGTGGGGGCTTTTGATAATCCTATTTTAAAAAAAGGTACCATTCCTTGTATGATCCTAGGGCCTGTTAAGGCATAGCTATTTCCAAAACTCGTTAATGCAATTCTTTTTCTGAAGAACTGATTTAATGTAAATCATCCGTTTTTCTGTGGTGTTGCAGGAATGATACCAATATAGGAAAAGTTAGCTCTATGAGGGACTTATTCTCCATAACACTTGAGCTATGGCAGTAGCACTTCTAACAAGAGGCAAAACTAGACATCCAAACTCCTGTAGGAATATTTTCTGATAGTGTTTCCTGGAATTATTCAGAAAGGAACAGGATTGTTGCATCTCCTTCTCACTCCAGCTGGTGTGAGCTACTTGAATTTTAATTGCATCTCTGTAGAATGGAGGACTGAAATCTTTTTAGCCAGAATAGTTTCATTCTAGGTAAAATGAATTAGAGATGTTCCTGTGTTCATATGCAAGTTAAATCTCTTCTGCAATAAAGCAAAAGCCATTAAGAAGGTGTGTTTTCATTCAGAATTGATTAGTAGCCTCTTAGTATTTTTCTCCTGTATTACTTCTTAAAATACCACACTTCATTGTGCCTGTTAAAAAGCTTGAAGGGACTGTCATAGCCTGTGGTGTAGAAGAAATCTTCGTGGAATGGTTGGCCTCTGTTCCTTAAGATTTTAGCCAAGCCTTCAGCTTCCTCAGCGTATTTGTCTGGGGAGGCAAATCCACCAAAGGACCTAGTGGAAGTGAAAAGGGAAGGGCTTTTATGAACTTTGTAGGATTTCAGGGGTGGGAGGCATGTGGTGTTTGAGCACTGAGTGTTAAGCTATGTGCTGCTTGTGAAGTCCAGGCAGGGTATGTTCACTATGCACAGGTTTAAAAAAAAAAAAGTGATAATAATCAGGTGCAGTTAAGGACAGGGCAGACTTGCAAATGATCCCCTTTGAGTAGCTGCCTTCACTTGTGAGCTGCACCAGTGCTGCTTACCTGACAAAAATGGCTGCTGCCTTCCTCTCCTCGACAAACACATCTGAGTCAGTGGGCTGTGGAGGGGAGTCCTGGTGTTCAAATGGCACAAAGAAAGAGATCTTGAAGTCTGCAGAGCCAGACTTCACCAGGCATGTCACGGGCACAGTCATATCAATCTTCATTTCTAAAGGAGGATGAAAGAAATACAGTAAGCTGCAGGCAGTGTCTGAATGCAGCTTGCAAAGAGTGATGCAGGCTTAGCCTAAAAGCAGATGCCAAAGCAGCCTTACAGCATTGCTGCTGGAAAAAAGCTACAAGTTAATGCAAGGGAATATGCTTCTGCACTCTGCTGTCATCTCTGGCTGTTGACCAGATCCTTACTGGCTTTGTCACTGTCCTGGCTTGCAGCTCCTTCATCCCTATGTGGCTCTTTGAACAGAGGTTTCAGCTTCCCACTTTGTTCTTTGTATTACATGCGGCCCTAAGGGACTTGGGAGGCAAGGTGTGATGGCATAGTGAAGGCACACAGGTGTTACACCTCCTTGTGTGTCCCAGATCATCATGCTTTAAACTGCTCTGCTTCATCTCCAGTTTGTGCTGCTCGCAGTTCAAAACCAGCATGTCCTACCTTTGTCGTTCTTCCCTTGAATGTAGTGGAGGAGTTTCCAGAAGCCCTGGCGCATTGCTTCCTTCTGGGTCTCTCCCCTGATGACTGTGCTCACCCACTTAGCTGTCTCGTACTGGCGCAGTTCGTAGTCCTTGGCCTGAAAGGCAGCAGAAGTCAAGGCAGCCATGAGATGAATATTAAAGGTGACATAAATGAATAGCTATTCCTAAATCAGCATGAAAGTGCTGTGATCAGGTAATCCAAGGCAGCCTCATAGCTGCAGGCACAGGCATACCCCCAGCACCAAACTTTGGCACCTCCCTTGCACAATTGTGCTGTTCTGCCTTAGGCCAAGCTCCTCAGAGTAAGTGTCCCTCTTCCCCCTTTACTTGCAGGCATGATCAGTGTCTGTGTTAACACCTCCTCCACACACATCAGACTGAGAATCCCAAATCCACCTTAGCTCTGCAGCAGCCTGGCTGCAGATAACTTCCCTTGGCCTCCAGCAGTTACCGTGCTCTCTGAGCTCCATCGGGGGGACTGTAGATCCAGGGACAGGAACGTTTGCTTGAAGGATTTGATCATCTTGCTGGAGCTGAAAGGCAGACACAGTTCATTCGCCTCTCTCCAGTCAGTGCAGTGTAAATGGGGTGTGAGAAAACATAAGGGCTTTTCGACTTAGTTTCAAGAGGTTTTCCTCAGCCTCTGCTCTCCAACCTGTCAGCAACGCCTGCTGCAGTGAGAAGTGACTGGAAAAGTTCAGACAAAAAAATGGTCACTTCATAAAAGGCGATTGACTCTGAAATTGTGAAGCGCATGGCTTCGAAGGAACCAACAGAACCTGGACCGTGACACCACCTCTAGTGGTCAGTGTGCATCTTTCAGGGTAAGCTGCCTTTGTTCTCTGAGGTGGGGGCACTTCCTGGCTGCAAAACATGTGCTGAAGATTCTGCGAGTGGCAGTTCTGTGCTAATCCGGTGAAATGGACTTGAGACATTAAACTACTTTGATCCTGGTTTGGATGAGAAGGTATTGGTATTGATGGGTGCTGTAGTTTTGATGGTGTACATAACTTTATTGGACATCTCATAGTAGTCTGCCTTTCTTAAAACCTTGCATTCTGGAATGCCCTGTTTAGGGGAGATTTTCTGTATGCATGAATATGTAGCTACTTTACTAGCTAGCTTTCATTGTAGAAGGAAAAAGCTGAAAATGTGAATGCTCAGCTTCCCCTCACAGTCCCGTAATGAAGCAAAATGAAATCATTACTGAAATAATCCGGTAAAAAGTCTTACCTTGAAATTTTAGGAGACTTGCTTTATGATTTTTGTCAGTACCAGGCAGATAGCACTACATGACCTACATCCAGAGAAAGTCTTTGCATTCTGTTACATTATAACATCCTTTGCACACACTTGATGTTGCAAAAGCAGCATGTCATTAACTGAGCAAGTATCTTGCTACTTAGGTCATAGTACACCCTATTCTCAGGGCATGACTTCATTGCGTCTTTCTTGAGCAGCAGAAGCAGCTTTGAGGTTATTTTTCATTCCTCTGCCTCAATGATTATAGCTGCCCACAGAAGAAGCCCTTGCCCTGTGACTACTTTTTCCATGGGCTTTTAGTTTCAGGGTGCACAAAATACAATTCACAGCACCTCCCACCTTACTGCTCTGAGTGGCAAGAAGAAATCATCCTGCTTAGGGTTACCAACAGTGTCTGTTCCTGAGGTCCTTAACGATGTCTTGTGTTGCTGAATGACAGTGGTATCTTGAACATGAGCAATGGAGCATGTGTAACCCATACTTCAAAGGTATGCTGCCTTTAACACAATGGTTTATGAATATAGGGCCGTGGATAGTCTTGTAAAATCAAGACTACTTTCTGTTTACAGTGTCCTGCATGCTGCACATGAATATATTACATATTAACGCTTGCAGCCGTGGGTTGCTGTAAGCTACTATTGAATACTACTGACCCCTCTGTACTCTGGTTTTGAGGTGGCTACAAGGAGTTTTCTGTTTGCGATCTGTAAGGACGAAAAGATTTTTCTTGTGAAAGGAGAAGAAAAAAAAAACATAACTGCTGGCAGTGATTTCATATATAATCCCTTAAGTGGTACACAGAATACACATGCTGAAAAGCGTTTTCTGGCAGGTCCTTGAGTTGTAGAACAGTGGTGAGTATCAGAAGAACATAGCAGGACGTTGATGCCAGCAGTTAACACGTCCCCCTCACTGTCCCAGCCGTAATATACAGCATAAGTGCCCACTCAGCAGACCAGAATGGACTGTTGTACTCTAATATAATTCTTGTCAATAGTATTTACAAATCATCAAAACAACAAGAGAGCGGGAGCCCAATTGCTTAATTAGAAGCAAATGCAAATAGTCTGTAGTGCAGGTTAATAAATGAATATATTTTATCCATTACCATTTCAAAGACAAAGCTGATAAGGCTTTGCTGGCACTTCACTTTATTTCTCCTTGCTACACCTTAAATAGAAAACACACTTTTCCTTTTCACATGCTCCCTGGGCATCTTTGAAAGCAGAGTAAATGTTCCTCCATTTCTGCTGATACTGCTACTAGCTGGCTCGATTCTGTAATTGCCAGTCCCAGCCCATTTTGGAGCTGCTGCTTACAGAACTTTTGTAACCTCGTGGCCAATACTGTCCTGACCGCAGGCAAGAAGAGCTTCTGTATTACATAAAACAATTCTTCCAGGGATGGAAAGAGAAAAACAAGACAAACCAAGGAGCGTCCTCCAAATATACATAGTTGAATTCATTCTTAGCTCTACAGTAAAGCTTAGCTTTGGGCTTTCCATCTGTTGATACGTCTCCAAACTGTGAAGGGTTTTCCTGCTGCTGTTAACACATGGGCCAGAGGGACAGGAAGCATAGCAGGCATTTCCAGAGGTTACGCTGGTGCAGAGAGTAAATGTAGCCAGAACGTGCCATTCCACGGAGCTGTTAATTCTACTTCAGAAGTGGAGAAAGTGGATGTACTTACATTTTGGTGAGCAGGCTGTTCTCCTAACTGTTGGAGGCTGTGCATACCCAGGAGATGCTGCGTGTCCCTGTTTATTTCAGTTTGATCAGGCTCCGCCCATGCCTCAGCCCTGCTGCTGCAGGGAGGTACTGTTATGAAAAGCAGCCCGTTGTGGCCTTACCCTCCTCTGGGTCTCATTGGAGAGCTCCCACACAAATGCCAAAAGCCCCACCTCCAGCCCACCAGGCAGCATTGGGTACAGTGCGTGATCTGGCTCCATGAACAGTTTGACGCTCTTGTGTAACTTCCATGGGCTTCCATGGCACTGTGCCTACTTACGGCGGGGTCAGCAGTAGGTTGTGTGCTCTCAGGAAAAAGAATTGTACCAAAAATGATGTGGCTGCGCAGCTCAGGTTACAAAGTGCTATGAGAGCTTTATCCTTGTTAACCCTGGGGTGAAACGGTGGGTACAAATCTGGCTGCAAACAGCTCAGACCATCCTTGCAAGATTTCTGCTGACATGTTGTGAAAGACACAGTGTTCTCTAATGACTGGCTGTTTTGAACGGTGTGTGAGACTGGTCAGCCCCCTTAGCCTTTGGATATCAGCACAAAGGGGTTGTACAAAGCTATTGTAAAATTCTGTTGTGCTTACAGTACACAAAGGGAAGCTGGACTCTTCATTTAACCGGCTGCAGCTCTAGATATGTGTAGGTGCCAGCACAATAGGGCAGATAAAACTTCACAGTTTGATTTCTCCTGTGTTTGCCACAGTTTGTGCAAATTCCTTGCAGCCAGATTCACCCAGTCTCTGGGACAATTGAAAACAATAGCTGGGAATGACTTTTAACAGAGAACACTTTACTTGTGGAGATCTGCATCAGGATGCTGGGTGGTGGTCTGAAAGGGGCAAAGAAAAAAATCCATGCAAATAGCACTTGCAAACTGATCTCTAACGCCACAGAAATGGGATAGCGTAAAGAGGGGTTAAGTAGTTGAGCCTGTTAGAACATGCTGGGGCCTGAAGCCAGTTCTCTGCAGGTTTAGCACTTTTTATGGAGTAAACCATCTCAGTTTTACTTCTATTCTCTTTGGATCAGACAGGAAAGTCACCAGCAAGGTGTTCTGGAGAAGCTGAAGCTGCTACTTCATGGGCTACACTTGGCTTGTGTAAGGTTAGCTGCTAAGTTCCACTGTCACCCTAAGGTTCCTGCAGAGAAGGCCATGGAAAGGAGTGCACCCTGCCACACCAGTTTGGTCCATCTCAACACAGCTAGCCCTGTGCATGTGTGGAGGAGTATTGCCTCAAAAGAGGGGGCAGCTGAAATGTAGATAAACACAAGCCCACTGAATTCTTGTTTTGTTTCTGAAGCAGAGAGACCCAGAACAAATCCCCAGTCAGTGTGTATGTGTCCAGCTGATGTTTCTGTCCCCAACAAGGAGTCAACTGTTCCTGGTGGAGTAGCCTGAGGTTTGAGAACAATCATCAGTGTTTCCCCAAGAGGCTGTTTTTCAACACTCCTTTGTTTTTCACATATGCATTGTGAGGACATGCCAACAGTTGTAAGAGGCAGCAGGGCAGGCGCGAGGACATGTGTTGGGTACATAACTATAGATGCACCCGTACCAGATATAGCTGGGGGAAAGGGCGTGCTGAGAGCTGGCACATACATCTCCAGGCAGGGTAAAACCCGAGTGCGCTCACTGATCTGTACCCATTGCCTGTTACACAGAAAAATAACATGAAAGAGCTGTTTTAGCACCTTGAGATCCTGGTAGTCTGTGGAACGTACAGACACATGTACAGCTAGTGTGCCCGCCCATCCCTGCTGTAGACTCTGTCTACACTTGGTGTTAACAAGCCCAGACAACACCTTAAACAACATGCTATAAAGCAGAAATGCTTACCGTTGTTCTTTGTCAACACTACAATCATTGCTGCCAAATTTATGCGAGTCTATTGTGAGTATCCTTTATCCCTGGAGCACACATTGCTGGCAGAAATGGATGAATCTTTTCCACTGACCCAATTGTGTCAACACTGGAGAAGCTCATGAAAAATGTTTTGCTGCAGTGTGATTAATGATAACTTTGAGATGTTCTTGTAACTGACAGTCTGTGTTGTGATACTGTGTTACTGAAACAAATAGCGTGTGAGGGACAGAGAAGAATGCATGCTGCTCGCGTGCTCCAGGAAGTTTTGCTTTTCTGCCTAAGCTTCTCACACTGACAGCTTCCACTTGATAATGATTCTGATTTAAAAGAACTGAGAATCTTCAGGGACACACGGCATTTGCTTTAGCAAACACTTACCTGATGATGCAGAAGCTTCTGCTTCACGACAGAGAAGTTAAGCATGTGATGTTTGTAGTTACTAAAAATGGTAGTCTGAATTCATGTATGGTTAGATGATCTGTGTCTTTCTGCAAATTCGTCTCCCTAAAGAAGCCCCTTGTCTCCTTGCTCTAAAGAAAGAGAAGACCTTCTAGCAAATCCTGTTTTACTCTCACTTCCAGTGAGGAAATGGCAGTAACACAAGTCTACCACCCTCTGAAGAAGCAGCTGAATGTATTGTTCCAGGTAGACTCCGTATTATCCCTGGTAATTTGTTACTGTGATTGGCCTTCAGCCAGGAATCATTTGCTTTCTGGAAATGCCTGGCTGGATTTTCTCCACATGCTTTTTGCCCATTACAAGGGACACATGAAACTATTGCATCTCACTGCTACTCAATTGCTAAAGCAAGTCTAGTACAAAGATTATGATCAGTGTTGTTTTATGACAGAATCATAGAATGGTTTGGGTTGGAAGGGACCTTAAAGATCGTTTGATAATCTTAAAGATCATTTTTTACAACATCGGGATAGCTTTTCTGAATCAGATAACAGATGTTCAATGAAAGGAGAGTGCTATCTACAATCTCCAAGAGTGACTCCGTGCTACCAGCTCACTTGATCAGGGACTGCATGGAACTGACTGGTCTTGTCCAGATAAAAAGCATCCTACATCCAGCACCACTCCAGAGCATTCCTAACTTACCATTTTATATTTCCTTGTTGAAGTTCACGTTCCTGAATCACTCCAGGTTTGAAGAATTAATCCTAATTTAATCCTTCCAGCTGCAGTGAAGACTCTCCCTAAACCTTCTTCTCTTCTGCCCATAGAGCCTCGAGAGAAACTGGAAGCTTTCTCAGCTTAATATACTGCTTTATTCACTTGGCTTCTTTCCAAAATATGGGTTATTTTTAGTATGGTTCTATTTAGGGATCTAGCTATCAGCTGAACCCCACAAGGAATTATGTCAGTAAACATCTTTAGCCAGCATTAATAGTTATCTAAATCCACAGAAAACCTGCAATCTCCCTTGAGTGCTGGAAGGGAATGGAGTGAATTAATTTTCCCCTGCAAAGTTATCCTCTTTCTGCTTTTGACAGATTCTACTCAGAAAAATGAGCATGAATCAAAGGGAATTTTTATCTTCAAGATGAACATATCTCATTCAGAGAAACAGCATAAAGGTCACATAGGTAACAGAAAAATAGGCTTAGCACCAGTTTGTTGTATTTTTGATTAGTTTCAATGGCACTTAACAGTGACAGAAGACTCTCATGATAGCAGCTGTAGCCTAATGTTAGAGAGAATACACATTCTCCTTTGAAAACACAACCCTGAAGATTAAGGAACCAGGCACCAGTTGTCTAAGAAGAACTGATTCAGGCAGGTCTGAATAATTTCACAGCTTAAAGGAGAACAGCTACATACTGATTGTTTCTTATCAGCAGGGAAGTCTAGCGTTTGAAGTCACCAGCCATTCATACCACAAATAATGCTCTCAAGCAACGAGGAGAATGATGTAATTATCAACCACAGCGTCAGCCCAAGGCCTGTTCTGTGCTATACAGGCTCTCCAGAAGAAGGTAGGCATTCACTATCACCTCCAGCAAGACTGTGGTGAGTCAAACATGCAACCTCTGTGAGGTTTCGGTGGGCATTTTTGTTACTTATATTATGCAAGTAAGTCCTCCACATACAGATTCTTGAAGAACCCGGTCTCTCTTTCTCTCCTTTCCAAAGACAAGCCAATGCTGCATCCTGCAGCAGATGGCACTGTTGTTTGTGTTCAGAGGTGAGGTTTACTTTAATAAAAAATTCCCTTGAACCATCCTGATTGCCAGGAGTCCCCTCGGCTCACTAATGGGTCCATTGCACAGTGACAGTTGTTTATAATTCTAAAGCCCTCCGTTTGCATATTCTCCAGTATCTATTAGTGAACTGTCTCTGGAGACATTAAACATTTAAGCATCTTGTCATCTAGAGGTCTAACATTTTGGCATGTCAAACATCTTTCATGCAGCAGACACACGAGTGAATATTTGAGTCAGGAAAATTAGGAAAAATCCTCAGTTAGGAAAATCCTCCAGGTTATGCTCAGTTCTAGAAGAAATGGCAGTTTTCCAGGCAGCACTGATATCCAGCTGTAAGAGTTTAAAACACATTTTTTAAATGAGAGAGCTCGGCGCCTTCAGATTCAGAGCAGAGAAAACGAGGTAGACATATAACATCACGTCAGGTTCTCAGATGATGTACTTCTGAGTACCAGGCAGCCAAGAGGGTATTTAACAGAATTTAATCACTGTCACTGGTATCACCTTTTTGAGTTTCTGCTACCATTTAGGCTTTGGTGCTCCCAGTTAGTTCTGAAAATAGACTTGAGTCAGTACATTATCTTTAAACAAAAATTATATCTGGATACATTTATTTACTTCAGAGAAAAATGGAAGCAAAGCTATATTTTAATCATGTCTGTACAGAAACTGCACGTGGTAGCTTGAGACATGAGAAAATCCAGAGGTTGGGAGCATGTAGGTGTTTTTGGAAAAGCAAAGGACAGAGATGTTAAATTGTAGTCAGTGTAGAAAATGTTGGAAATGTTAACGTAGCACCAAAAAACAAACCATAGCAACAACCTAACTTACTTGGAGGACTTTGGTTTTATTAGCTAACCTACCGTAGCAAATCAGTGATTTGGATAATGGAGCAAGTTCTTAACGGGTATGTCAGCCTGCTATGTTGGCACATGGCAGCCTAGCTGTGCCTCTTGGCACAAAAAAATCTGGTTCTGAAGTGTTTATGATGACCCTATTGGAAATTACCATGTAGGGTAATTTAGATAAGCTTTTGACATTGATGTTCATTTATTTTCCCCATAGAAAAAACAAATATATTAAACCGTATTTTTATTCTTATAATTGTTTTGGAAGAATAGCAACTGTTCTTTGTTGTTTTTGCTGGCATCCTTATCATCCTGTGAGTTTTGGCACCCCTGACACTTTACTACTTACTTCTGTGGTAACTGGAGAGACACTTTTCCGGTCACTGCACAGCATGCTGCAGCTGCAGACAGCCTAAACCTTTCTTCTGCCTTCTTCAAAATTTACAATGCAAATTTTGGATTCTCTCCTGAATAGAACTTCCCTGATTTATATTCTCCTGAATATAAATTTCCAAAGCCATTTAAGCCTTTCTGAATGTGTATTTTTGGCATTAAACACACACTTAAAGCGAGTATAAAGGAGAGGAAGTGTTTTAAATGGCCACAGTAAACTCATTTCTTGTTTCCCTCAGGGGAAGCATCATCCTGTGTGCTGTACTCACACACACATCATTGGCACTGCTGATTGCTCTCTCTGCAGCAGACCCTGAATTGGTGTATTGGGATGGCAGGATATTACTAGATGGAGAAGAGCGAAGGATGGGTGTGAGTCTCAGCCTCGTGAGACTCTTGCGTTGTTCAGGGAGAATTCTATTCTCATTGTGTGCAGGTGATAATTTGCTGATGCCTGGAGGAGGGTTAGGAGTTATCCACTGTGTTGTATAGTACTGCTGAACTGAACCTATGCTGTCCTTCAAACCACTGTTGAATAACTTGCATATCGGTTTTAGCTAAGGCACAGTTCTTTTTCCTTTCTTCTGGTAATTACAGGGGGCTTTGTCAGTGTAAATATCTGAGGGCCTTACAATCTTTACCATCATTTTCTTAATTACTTTCTTTCTGAGCAAAGACTGACCTGAAACATCAAACTCTCACCCAAGAACTGGGAGAGAGAGACAGAGGAGGTGAGGGAAGTCAGAAATAGCACTCGTGGCTTTGAAAGACAGTCCCAGACCTGAACCAGTTTTGAACTGGGGAGGTAATGGGCTGGGACAATTCTGAAATTACTCAAATGTCTTTAAAGTACTGCAAGAGTAACGCCCTCTAGGCAGCTCTAAACCACTATATAGCTCTTCTAAATCTCTCTAAAAGTCCTTTAATCAGCCCTGAAGAGCTGTAAGGACCTCTATATTGATGCAGTGAGGCAATGGTCTCAAAACAGATGTAATTTACACAATTCTAAATGGTCTCCAAACCACTCTAAGACTCTTCTAATCAGCTCTAAACTGACACTAAATAGCTCTAAATAGCTCTAAAGATTTATTGCTACCTTTAAAATGCCTTAAACTTCCTGTAAACAGCTCTGAAGATCTCAAAAACTCAAAAAAAACCCCCACCCCTCAAATTCCTCCAAAGCTCCTCAAAAGCACTCTAAGCAGTTCTGAGGAGCTGTAATATCCCCTTAAAGAGTGCCATGGTCCTCTAAACTGCACTAATACCCTTCTAAACCTCCTCTAAGCAGCTTTAAGATCTGTCTGATCATCCAGAACCTCTTTATATTGATTTGAAGACCTTTGCATTTCTTTTGGGCCTCTACAACTCTTCCAAGGACCTCTGAAACTGCTTGGAGATGTTTTGAGGTACTCGAAACCCCTCTGAAACAGCACTAGACAGCTGTGAAACACCTCTGATGGGTGTTTCACAGAGACATATTGCACCCTCTAAATTTGTCCAGACAACCTTTTAAAATCATTTAACTGATTCTAAAACACTCCAGAGTGCCTCTAAACCAGTCTGGACTTCTTTAAACAGCTCGAGTCAGCTATAAACAAAGGTGAGAAACTAAAGCCTCCACTCTGCCTCTCTGCACCAAACTAATCTAAATTCCTTTACACTGCTTTAAGCAGTACTGAAATGCCGCAAGATAGATCTCAAAGCTCTCTCAATCTCTAGAACTCTTCTCTGCAGCTGTGAAACTCTTTTTTGAGGAACAACACTAAAACTTCTCTTCAGTCCTTTGAAACTCAATCATGCTACCAGACCCAAGCAGCTCCATGCCTCTCTAAACTGATCTAACTCCTCTAAAGCCCCTGTAAGCTGTTCTAAGCTGCTCTGAAGTCCTCTAATCTGTGGAGAAACTCCTGTAAAGCACTCTAAACTGTGAACTTTTACCTCTTCTATACCTCTTCTAAAAAGCTCAGAGCTCCTCTAAACTAAAGCTCCTGCCTTGCAATAAGCAGCACTAATATGCCTCTAATACATCTAAAATGTTTCTAAATCTCTGCTATACAACTCTATACTCCTTTGTGCAGCTCTAAAATTCCTCTGAAGAGCTCTAAGCAGCGCTGAAATCCCTGTAGACCAATCTGTAACTCCTACGAACTGTGCCAAGCAGGTCTAAAACACTTCAACCCACTGTAAAACTTCTTTCATAAGTGGTCAGTGTATTGGACTTATGTGGCAAGGTCTTGCCAGCGGCACTAAGTAGCTCTAAAACTCTACTAAAATATTCAGAAAATCTTTTGTACTTCCTCTAAATGGCTCTATGCAGCATTGAACTGCCTCTGAACCTGCCTGAAGATGCAGTACTTCAAGGGCAAGTGCTGCTTAAGCTCTTCATTAATGACCTGGAGGATGGGGCAGAGGGCATCCTCACTCAGCAAGTCTGCAGGTGACACAGATGGGTGTGCTGCTGTCCAGAGGGACCTGGACAGGCTGGAGAAACTGGCTGACGGGAACCTCATGGAGTTCAGCAAAGGGAAGTGCAAAGTCCTGAACGTGGAGAGGGAGAACCTCAAGCAGCATGTCTCACTGGGGGCTGACCAGGCCGAAAGAGGCTTGGCAGGAGAGGACCTAGCGGTCCTGGGGGACAAACTGAACATGGGACAGCAGTGTGTCCCTGCTGTGCATTAGGCAGTGCTTTGCCAGCAGGCTGAGAGCAGTGATCCTTCCCCTCTGGTCAGCAGTGGAGAGACACAGCTGGTGCTGGGCTTCCCTCTTGCATGGACTTACCAGAGCCAGTCCCCTAAAGGGCCTCAAAGATGGTTATGGAGTTGGAGAATCTGTATTACAAGGAGAGGCTGAGCAAGCTGAGACTGTTTGGCATGGAGAAATTACCCATATGGATAGAAGGGCGTAGAGAAGAGAGCCTCAAATAAATAAAATGTGCTTTGTGAGAATCTGCTAATGAAGCCAAACAGCAGGGAAAGTGATTGCTGAGTGCAAATGGCCCACAATGAACATATTTTGGAGTGGAGGAGGAATACCAGAAACTCAGCCACCTCTGAGATTGGTATGTGACCACATGAAAAATGTGCTCCCGGAGCACACAACAACAGGGGATTGTTCTACAGGCACTGGATACTCTCAGAACATGCTCTAATGGAGTATCTGGAAGCAAGCACTGGAGGTGGAATGTTTTCCTGCACCTGCTGTAGGGATGGGAAACAGGTGTAGAAAACCCAGATGATTTTTGCCAGGAAGGATGGAGGAGGTTGTGATGTGCACAGCCTCATTTCTCCATGGGACCCAGTCTCTGCACTGCAAGTGCTACACATCTGGTAAAACCACATGTGGGAGAAGAAAACAAAAGCCACATGGGCTGCATGTGGGCAGTGGTTTTAGCAGCCCATTAGCCATTGTCTTCTGCAGGTTTGTTTAGTGCCATAACTTGGAGGCATAGAATTGTTTCTCTTGCAAAAGTCCCTGAAGATCATCAAGTCCAAATGTCACCCAGCACTACCAAGGCCACCGCTAACCTGTCCCTTAGTGCCTCATCCACATGTCTTTCTCCCTCCAGGGATGGGGACTCCACCACTCCCTGGGCACCCTGTTCCAATGCTTGGCCACCCCTTCCGTGAAGAAATTCTTCCTGAGCTCTATTCTGAACCTCCCCTGGCACAATGCGAAGCTGTTCCCATGTCCTGTCACTTGCCACCTGAGAAAAGAGACTGGCACCTCCTTGCTGCACCCTCCTGTCAGGCAGCTGTAGAGAGCGATGAGCTCTCCCCTCAGCCTCATCCTCCCCAGGCTAAACAACCCCCTTTCCCTCAGTCCCTCCACAGCCTCTGCACACGCTGGAGCAACTCAGCGGCCTTCTTGTAGTGAGCGGCCCCAGACTGGACGCAACATTTGCGGTCTCAGCAGCGCTGCGTACAAAGGGACAACCGCTTCCCCAGCCCCGCTGCGTGCTGTTAGGACCGGAGCGCGGCACCTGGCGCTTCGCTTTGCTCAGTGTCATGCCGCCGGGCTTTTAAATCCCACAGCCCCTCCTGTCGTCCCCCCCGCTCAGCCACCGCCGGCACAGGGAGCCCGGGGGGGGCCGGCGGGAGGCCTCAGGCCCCGTGTCCCCCGCGGCAGGCC